>JBAKGM010000233.1:14035544-14048347 GCA_037177215.1 Asparagus racemosus
TTAGCTAGTAGATTCAATTCTAGATTCCTCATATCTTTAATTGAATCCTCCATCTTTTACTTTCTTGATTTTCCTCTTTATTCCTAATTTTCATTAGTTTGTTTTATTTTCCTTCATCTTATTCATCATTCTTTCTCCTCTCTCAATCTTGTTTTGCTCTTAGTTGCACATATTCACAGCCACTCTCATATTCTCTCTACAAACACATTCATCACACTCCTAATTGTTACACACACAACATAAGAACCGATTTTGATAAATTCTTACAACATATTCCTCGTGGGATCGATAACGTTTTATACGATAACTTGTTAGTTGTATACTTGCAACTTTAAGTACACTCATATTTTATCCAACAGTTATGCATGCGGATACAAAATGGATATGAGAAAACTCGATAGTATTAAAATATATATAGTTCATGTGATTCAAAAGAGTTCATTAATTTGTTCATTATATCTGAAAAGCTAAGATTAAACATCTTGATTATCAAAATTTACCTCAAATCTATAATGTAGGGATTAAAACTATCGTAACAGTATAGCTAATATGCTTTCGGATATTTCGGATACGGATCCGGATATTCACTACAAAACCATATCCGTAACCATATCTTATCGATTATAGATTTGAGTAACCATATATGTATCCTAACGGATATGGTTACAGATATTTTCTCGGATACGGATACGGTTTAGCACCCCTACCCACAAACTAATCAAGTGCTTTAACTTTTTGGGTTTTGAACAAATACATTTCCAACTCAAATGCTTTGCTCTTTTTCTATTTCAAACCAAACTACACAAAGAGAGAAGAGATATTTCCACTCAATTTTTTCCATGTGAAACAAACACACAGAAAGCTTTTCCAAGAAACCCACAGAAATGCACAAAAATGAGTTTTTAGCATAGTTTTCCATTTCTCATTTTTTTTCAAGAAGCCAACCAAATAGGCTCCAAAAAAACAGGTTGGAAACTTGAATTTCATTTGATTTTATTTTATTTTATAGAAAAGAACCAACTCGCCCCTTACAGAAAAATATATGGCAGTACAAATGAAAGAAGTTTTTAAAATACTAGACGCTGTTGTCGGTCGCTGATCTCTAGGGATATTGCTCTTACCCATCAAGACGTTGAGAAAACGAAGTGTTATTATGCTCTTTAATTGACTTGAATTTATAAGAAACAATTTTTACATATAATTGGATAGAGTTTGAGTTATGCAATAACTTAGGGTTCAAGAATAGATATTATAAATACGAAGATTTCATAAAGCAAATCTTTTAACTCTTCATAACGAAGATAGTAACATCAAAGCTAAAATTATGTAGTTGAATTTTGTCTTTTTTGACAAGTAATATGGATGTCGGCACTGTTCACTTGATTCTTATTAACTGGCTTAATTCGAGCTAGTAGTTACTACTTAAAAAATATTGTCATGTTAACCGACGTACGTGTATACTTTTAAAGAGCAGTTAGTTAATCAGAGTCCACATGACTCAAAATAGAAACCTTTGTTGAAACTTTTAAATCTAAACTCCTTTTAATAACAATTTTTCAGTGCAGTGATAGAAATCTTCAACGTCTCATCAATAACATCTGTTATGCAAGGAACCTGAGAGAACTAGAATATTTACTACAGTTGTGGGACGATATACAATAATTTGTGGATATGGGTTTATAACCTAAGACATGTTTAACCAATGCCCACACATATAACAAAATAATCCTGACGCTTCACCTCAGGTAGGAGCATGTATAATTATGGATTGGATTTAGGTCCTCTCTATTATCAAAAAGTAGAGTATAGACCTTTGCTTCTAAAATTAAGAAAGAGAAGTAATTAATTATAATTATAATAGCCACGTTTAAAAGGATTATAAAAAGACGACTTACATTTATTTCGTGTTATATAACACCAGTATAACTCAAACACAAAGCTCGAACAGGCTAATTATCATGGAACCAAATCCTTATTCAAACTCATCAAATCTTCAACTAGACGTTGCATCTCCCTCCAAGATGATCCCCCCTCCTGCACTGCCCCTCTTGCTTCCTCTCCTAGCTTCTTCGCCTTCCTCCTCATCCTGATCACCTCCTCCTCATCCTTTCCCATCACTTTCTTTATTGCTCTCACAATATCTCCGCTCTTTATTAAAGATGGCTCTTTTTCGCTCTCGTCTTTTATTCTAGCTCCGACTCTAACTCCGATCTTTAACTCATCCACAATAAGCTTCTCATTGATCGCTTGATCTCCGAACACAGGCCAAGTCACCATGGGTTTACCTGCGCTCACCCCTTCCATCACTGAATTCCATCCGCAATGAGTCAGAAATCCTCCAGTTGATTCGTGATTAAGAATATGCAGCTGTGGGGCCCACCCTCTAATTACGATCCCTTTCTTGCTTTCTGATAATTCACTGTCCAATGATATTTGTGGACTTTCTTCTCTTACGATCCAAATAAAATAATGATTCGAGTCTAGAAGACCTGATGCCAACTCGTTAAGTTGACTCGTAGAAAAGTTAGCCTGACTACCGAAACACACGTATATGACCGCGTCACGCTCTTTCGAGTCCAACCAGTTTAAGCAGTGACTGCGATCTCGATCCTCAATCCTATGGGAAAGCGAGACCGGACCGACGTGCCAAGCTCGCCCGCTGAGCGAGTCCCGATAATGCTCGGCGAATTCGCCCTCCAGCTCGAGGAAGCTATTGACAATCACGCCGTAACTCTTTGAATTGGACTCGTCCATCTGGTTAACGACCGAGTTGAAGTGGGTCCTGGCCCGAACCGGACCAGGCAGCTGCGACCGAGTCAGGGTCACCGCACGAGGCATTCCAGGCACGACGAAGGGATCTAGGTCCCCGACCACCGAATCGTGTGGGCGGTGACGCTTGACTTGATCGATGACCGAGAGCCAGAAGGAACTAGTGCCGTGGAAGACGATGCGAGGGATGCCGAGCTCTGCTGCCACATCAGCGGTCCACGGGAGGAACATGTCGGATACAAGGCAGTGAGGACGTTCAGAGTCGAGGAGGCGGCGGAGGGGGTGGCGGAGGAGGGAGAGGGAGGAGAGGACGGTTTGTAAGTCGGGGGAGGTGGTCGAACTTCGGGAAGTGGAGTCCCACCCTAGGGGGAGGGAAGTGGGGGAAAGTGGGAGGATGTGGAGGGAAAGATGGGACCCGACAACGAGGTGGGCGTTGGAGGGGGTGGTGATGATGGTGGAGGAGATGAGGGAGGGGTGGGCGGAGGAGAAGAGGGAAGCCATGTTGAGCATTGGTTGGAAGTGGCCAGAAGTGATGAAGGGGAAGAAGAAGATGCGGAGCTCTTTTTTGATGGGGACGATGGCTTCGGTTCCCATTGGTTTGGAGAACTTTGTTTGTGAGGTGAGGTTAATGGATGGAGAAGAAGGAGGTAATGATGAAGATGAAGAAGAGAGAGAGGATGAGGAGTTTGTAACTGAATTTTGCGTAGGAAGTGGACATGAAAAGTGCATGCATGAACTAGTCCGAGATTTTGGAGGAGGCTTACTTGGACCAAGTAAAGATTTGGGTTGATCTGGGTCGAGCCGATTTTGTGGTAATTCGATGCCTTTGATCCACGATTCGAGCAAGCTATCTAATTTGATATATGATTGAAGACCGTGTAGAAGGCCTAGGCATTAACATTGAAGCACTACAAGGGTTTTAATTAATATGGCCCCGGACGACTATCAACAAAGTAGAACAGGGACTATTACTTAATCATAATTATTGATTACATAGTGGGTGGTTATGATTTTTCTTTTTTAGTACAAATTAGGAACGAGTACAATACACGGCGGTATATGAGTGTTAGATTTAGAATGTGTCACAACCATTAATAGTTAAGATTAAAAGTAGTGGTCTCTCTACTACTTTTTTTATCGTGGAGAGGATCCAAATTGTATTGTACACTTAAAATAAAAAACTTTTGTAGGTATCTGATACTAAACATTCAAAGATTAGATGCAGATCAAATTGGACTGGGTTAATTAGGTGCTAATTTCTAATATGATACTTTATTTTATTTCAGGAAATAATTCAACTAAAATTGTTAATGGTCACGTAATATTAAATTCAAAAAGATATATCAATTAAATACCATTATGATAAAAGAAATTTCTAAATTTGGACAACGAATTATTTTGATTATCAAAAGTTCCAAATTTGCACAATGTATTATTTTGATTATCCAGTGTGATATAGTCCCACTCAAATTAGATCCAATCAAAATTTAAAAGATAAAGCCAGACATTGTTTATGATTAAGAATAAGATTCAAAATTTAAAATGGGAGGTATGTAACTTGTATATTTGAATTTACTCACACAAAATTTTTAAGCAAACAAACCCAGTCTCAACAAAAAAATCAATAAAAAATTATAAATTTAGAGATCAGTGATATAAACCATCACGGTCTTGATCTGAATCTAACTTTGAATCTGAAATATGCAAATCCAAAAATAAACAACTCCAATACTAATGACCGAGCGAATTCGCTTGAACTTACGTATTTAATCTAGTCATTCTCCTTGTAACCATACTAGGTATTTTCGTATCCGCTTTATATCATACTCCTTTTAAAAGCACGAGTTCGGGAAAATCTTTTGGTAGACAAAACTACCCTTAACTCTTTTAGATATTACATTTCAATTCAAATCTATCCTAATTATCTTAATCGCATGTGAACTACAACTTCAAATATCCTAATGTTGATGTTTGCAATCACACAGTCAACAATCACGGTTAGATTAGTGTTCGAATGAGTGGGGTCCGCTTTCTCTTCTAATGCCTGGTGATTTAGTTGGAGAAAAATCTCTCTCGAGCCGGGAAAGGACCTGTGAAAGGGTGGAGTTGGGATCTCCGGTGGTTCCTCCGACGATCAAGTTAGTATGAGTCTTTCTTGAGGAAATGAAGATATTCTTCGGGAAAAATCCTCTAGGTTAGATTACTTACCTTTTTTGTTATACAGTTCTTTATTTATATGGAGAGTTGGAGGGCATTTATGTCACTTTGGCTGATAACAAGCTGAAGAATGGGTTAACCCTATTCCTATGTGTGCTGATGTAGTGATTGGACAGAAGTATGTAGAGGTAGTTGCGCCGGACAGCCTTAACAGGTGTCGATTAAAGATTGGTGCAGGAGTTAGTGCTGTTCTCTCGCTATTAATGGGATGGGGTCGGTAGTGCCTGCAGCCGGAGTGGTTCGAGGTATCTTAATTATCATGAGAGTTGGGGGAACCAAGACACTGATCATACAATTAATGTGATATCGACGTATTGTCAGGTCCAAACTTCATACAACCGTCATCTGGGGATGAGGGCTCAAGCCAATAGAGTGGGGAATGATGTCGAGCATCTAAGTGATTGACTAACATCGCTATTCGCATCGTCAATGAGGGTAGTCGATATAGGGGTCGACTAGCACCAGCGCTCGAGTCGCTTTACGGAGGCGGTTGATCAAAGGGCTGACTAATACCGACTTTCGAGTCGTTCTACGAAGTTGTCAGTCAGTGTGGCTTGGATAGGGGAAATGAGTCATCCTCTTGGTTTGGTTGAGGGGAGTTTGGATGACTCCTAATCTACGGATTAGAATGCTCTTTTATCTGATGTACGGACTTTCTCGCACACAACCAAGAGTTAGTAGTGAAAAATGTGCAGGACCATAACACTTGGCCCCTTTCGCTTGGAGTCAGCTAGGAGTCGAGTCTGAGAGAAATCAGAGACCTTGGCCCTGGCTAAAAAGAGTCGTGTTCAAAGAGGATCGCGAAGGTTCCTATGATAGGACGTGGCTGACGTCAACAGACAGCTTTTGGCTGCTGATGCTTCGTTTTTTGAAACTCGACGTTTTGTGTTTTGAGATTTAATCTTGACCGTTGAATGGGAGATAGAGGGAGGATGGGGGCTGGCCAATTGCCTGTTGACCTCTTTATATGAACGAAAATGAAGAAAAGATAAGTTCTACTCTTGCATCTCTCTGAACCAAAATTCTCGACGATCCTTCAACAATTTATTCAGAACATATCCCATGGATTCCGATCATCTGAACCAGCTAGATGCATTCCGTTCTAAAGTGACCGTGGCACAAATGCTGACACTACATTCGAAGTTCGACATCCCGAAGGGGTTCAAGTTGACGGCGCCGGTGAGATCAACAGCGATATATCATCACAGCGAGGGGAAGGCCCCCTTGTACATAAAACATTTAGAGTGCGGTTTGCAGTTGCCACTGCATCCATTCCTCTGGAAGGTGTTTGACGCTTTGGGAGTGTCCTCGATGTAGATGAAGCCCAACTCTGTCGCTGTATTTGTGGGAATACCATATGCGTTGAGTCGGCCGACTAACCATCATGGGTATCATTTTGAAAGACGAATCAGTTAGAGTTGAGTGTCGTGGATTTATCCCAGAGGATATTGATGACTTTGATGAGGCAGCCCTTAGTTTTTTTGGTAAGCGACAACCTGTAAGTTGGGTGCCTAGGGCTTATGGAGTGCCTAGGTCTTTTCGGCAAATGACAACCTGTACGTTGGGTGCCTAGGGCTTATAGAGTGCCTAGGTCTTTTCGATAAATGACAACCCGTAGGTTGGGTGCCTAGGACTTATAGAGTGCCTAGGTCTTTTCGGCAAATGACAACCCGTAGTTTGGGTGCCTAGGGTTTATGAAGTGCCTAGGTCTTTTTGGCAAATGACAACCTATAGATTGGGTGCTTAGGACTTATGTAGTGCCTAGGTCCTTTTGGCAAACGACAACCTGTAGATTGGGTGCCTAGGACTTATGCCTAGGTCTTTTCAACAAATTACAACCTGTAGGTTGGGTGCCTAGGGTTTATGGAGTGCCTAGGTCTTTTCGGCAAATGACAACCCGTATATTGGGTGCCTAGGGCTTATGGAGTGCCTAGGTCTTTTCGGCAAATGGCAACCTGTAGGTTGGGTGCCTTGACTCAGCCTAACGAGTGGAGATAACCTAGCTCGACTTGATGAGTGGAGTGTGTTCACCTGGTTGAGTGAGTTGGGTCGCCTGTCTTAGTTGGGCGAGAATGATGCCCTGACTCGATGTGACGAGAAGGGTCCCTTGACTCGGCCTAGCAAGAAGGGTCGCCTAAACTCGACTCAGTAAGAGGATTACTTTGACTTAGTCAAGAGAGCACGGTGTCATGACTCGTTTTGGGCGAGAAGGATGCCTCACCTTAGTGAATTGATCGCGATTGCTCTGACGTTTTTGTCGTGGTTTAAAGCAAATTGATCATACTAATGAGACATAAAAATCTATTCACAATGAGATAACATAAATAAGATTTACAATACGGGACTACTAAAACTTTTTAAAGGTGCTCAATATTCTAAGGATGCTGTAAGATTCTTCCATCTGGACTTTTCAGCCTGTATGTGCCAGGTCATAGTTCTTTGAGGATGGTGTACGGTCCTTCCCAATTGGGTGCTAGTTTGCCGCGTTTGGTGTCACTGTCGAACATCGCTTTCCTAAAAATGAGGTTGCCGAACCTTGTTGTTATAGTATATAGCGACTTGTTGTTGGTTGACAATTTGATGACGTAGCGCCTTAGCTCAGACTTCATCTACAAGATCCAATTCTACTCAAAGTTCTGCAGAGTTTGAGTCTTCGTCGAAGTGTTGTAGACAAATGGTGGGCATGCCGACTTCCACCGTGGTCACTGCTTCGACTTCATAAGCTAATTTGAAGAGGCTTTTACTAGTGGGGTTCTTGTGAGTCATACGGTAGGACCATAGAATGCTTGTCAATTCTTTGACCCAATTTCCAACCGCTTTATCTACTTTCTTCTTTATAGATTGGAGGATACATTTGTTAGTGGCTTCTGCTAATCCACTGCATTTGAGATGGGAAATTGAGGCAAACTTGAGTTGGGTCCTCCATTCTCTGCAAAAGTCTTGGAATCCTTTGCTGCTGAACTGGGTGCCATTGTCTGTGAAGAATGATCGGGGGACACCGAATCGGCATTGTAGGCGTTGAAAATTGATTATCAGTATCTGAACTAGACTCGTGATGGTGGGTTGACAACCGACGACCCATCTAACGATGTGACCAAGAACGGCTGGCGACGTAACTGTGCCGCAAAATGCATAAAGCGAGTCGACAAACGCATGAAGTGAGTCGGCAAGGCGTATAAGTCAACGAAGCGACGTATCATAGAATAAATCTAGCGATGAAGCTTCAGGTCAGCAAGATTTGACAAAGCGAGTCGACCGGACTCGAACGTCGACGAGACAAAATCAACCGGACTCAAGCGACGACAGAACTACGCCGATCGGATTCTGAAATCAACGAAGCGATCAACCGAGCTCTGATTCAGTACGATTGGATGGAAACGAGCTCGGACAGAACGGTGGACGAATAGACAAATGCCGAAACAGAAGAGGAGCGCCAAATGAACGCCTCGGCACAGTCGAGGCACCATTTGGTGCCTCGGTCGTGGTCGAGGCACCAATGGTGCCTCGGCCACAGTGCCGAGACACCAATGGTGCCCAGCCAGAAATAGTGCCCCCCTTGTTCTTTTGCCTATAAATAGGCCAGGGAGGTTCAATTCTCGGGGTTGGAAAATTTGTCCTCTGAGGTTGGAAAAATTTTGTAGCTTAAGGCGAGATCTACGCGAGCTTTTGCACAGATCCGAGCGTCCGCAAAATCAAAAAGGCCAGATCTAGATCTAGTGCAAGCGACGAGCATCTTCAACCTCAGATCCATGCAACGAGAGGAAGATCGGGAGCAGATCTACATCAGATCTATGGCATATCCCTCCGGATCTATGCTTAGTCTTAGGCCTGAGAAGAGCTGTGAAATCGCTTAGTCAATTTCACCTGCTTTAGGCAATCTATTTCCTTCGTGAAATAGTCCCCTCAATCCCGTAGATCTTGATTTAGATCGGATTACGCGGTGGTCCACAGACACAAAAAGTCCCCAGCACAGGCAAAGACACCCATGCAAGCGAGGATCTGATAAACAAATCCCGCGTTTGTTCAACTAGGGTTATAAAGTTGTAATCATTTTTGATTTTTTATTGTAAGCCTTATAAAAAGGTAATTTTTTTATTGAATTCATTTG
Source organism: Asparagus racemosus (assembly GCA_037177215.1). Classification (NCBI taxonomy): domain Eukaryota; kingdom Viridiplantae; phylum Streptophyta; class Magnoliopsida; order Asparagales; family Asparagaceae; genus Asparagus; species Asparagus racemosus. The sequence goes on from JBAKGM010000233.1 coordinate 14,044,639, forward strand.
TAATCCCATAAAGGTGTAATGAGTTCAGCAATGAAAATTAATCCAACGACTTTCCCCGAGAACAAGCTGGCGACCACAGTGGGAGCTAACGGTCTCAAATCTGAGATCGTCATGTCGCACCTGCGGATCCCGATCCCAGTTGAGGAAGAGGTCGAGTTTGAATTTGACCAGCAGAAGTTTGAGGAGTATCTCTCCTCCTCCTCCTCCCGATCCGCTTCTCCCCGTCGCTCTAAAAAGATCTCCGCTGCAAGAAGAATCCATTGGGCCTCAGATGTAGAGTCCCTGGACGTCAAATCTAACCCCGCTACCACTGGTAGTGGTAAAATTTCATCGGCGCCCACAGCCCAAGTTCCCCGTGCGCTCGAGATGACCGCCGATGGCGTGCCCCCGCTCTCCAAGCGAGCACGATAGAGGCAACGACAGAGCATGGCACGCAGGTTCGCTAAGGCCATGCAATCCACAGATGGGATCCGCTACGAGGTGGATCTAAGATCTAAACTAACGCAGAGGCTTCAGCCTCAAGTGATTGACGGCCCCTCCAAGCCGTCGACAAATAAATGGGTCTGGGTCAAACGGAACCGCTCCACGCTTCAGGAGTGTATCCAGAAGCGCCACGCACTTCTCGCGTAGACACGGTCTGTGGTGCAACAAGCCCAAAAACCGAAGAAGAAAGAGGCGGCCAAGAAGCCACCAGCGTGCCACCAGGTCTGGAGACCCAAGTCCGTCAGCGCTTCAACCCCGACGAACACGGCATCCAAGCCTAAGTCTGCCACACTTTAAATCCTACCCCGGCACCCAAACCAAGAGCTGAAGGTGCCTCAACGCCAACTGCCCTAGCGCCAAGGCCAAAATCCACCAGCGCCCCAACTAAAGTTGCCTCGGCGCCGAGACCACCTCCGGTGTCTACATCCAAGCTTTCGGTGAAACTGGCTCCCACTGCAACCGGCAAGCCAACCATCAAGGAATGCTTGGGTCCGCTAAGGGAATCACGGGTCACTCCTAATGCAGAAAGTCGCACCCATCTCAACAAGGACATGGAGATTCCTGCAGCTCCACCAACTAGACTAAGACTCGAAGTCTGAGAGTCCACCGAGACTTTACACCCACGCAGGTGAATGTCAAGGCGAGTCACTTTTGGCAACTTTGATGAAGGAGTCTGCCCTCAGAAGAAGACGTTCTCGTTCGACGATGATGATGTTATACCCGAGAGGTCGTGCCAACGCACGGTAGGTTGCTCTGGCACTCATGCCGATGAGCTGTACTACCGTGCTGGGGGTACGAGAAGATCCCGAGAGAGGAATTCTCCTGAGAAGCGCGCACAGTGCCTTTGTTCCAAATTGATCAAGGTGGTGCTATCAGAGTGTAGCTGCAACAAAGCCACTCCAGAAAGGGTGTCGGTCTTCAACAGACTTAGCAACGGACCATCGAAGCCCAGCTCCAGACGCTTCCGCAGGAGAAGATCAATAATTCAAAGGGATGAATTGCCCAGAGTCACAAACAACATGACTAGCAGAGGGGCGTCTAATCGTACCAATTCCCGATCATCCGACCGACTTACTCGGTTGCGCACCGGGACAATCTGACATTCCAATTATGACAAAATCTTAAAGGGACTACTGTCAGATGACGAGGTGTCAGATGCTAGCTCTGCAATGGCTTCTGACAACACGGTTTCTAGTGAGGGACAACCTCGAGAAGCCCTTATGATTAGTGCCAAACAAGTGGCCAAAATGCTCGAAGAAGCGATGGCCAAACAAAATGAGAACTTCAAGTTCGAGATGGAGATGGCCATGCAACAGATGTGAGAAATACATGACCAACAAATCTAGGCACTGACAAACCATCAAGGTGAAACCAGTCGTCACAATAACGTCAATCAGGTTGACAGCGACACCGACAGAGAAGAAGACCATGGTACTGCACAGCCCCCTGAAGAGCAAAATGCTGGGGGTGACCAGGAAAATGCCAGTGGCAATGCCGTCCCAGAAAATTAGAAAATCAAAGATCTCGAGAGCAAGATCAACACCTTGATCTCTGCTCAAGAAGTGAAGAAGACGGGAATACCGTGTCCATACCCCAGGGAGTGGGAGTCGATCCCGTATCCGTCAAAGTTCAGCTTGATCAACTTCACGCTGTTCGACGGAAAGGGGTCCCCCACTCAACACTTGATTTACTTCAAGTCTCAGTTGGAGGTGATTTCTGGAAATGAGCCCCTAATGGTTCGGTCATTCGTTGGCACCCTTCGAGTAACCGCCTTCGATTGGTACCACCGTCTCAAACCGAGCAACGTTACCAGCTAGGATGATATGGAGTCTATGTTTCTCTCCAACTTCTTCGATGACGACACCGAGATATCCATCGGGACATTGCTTGATGAGAAGCAGAAAGACGGAGAAACTATGGATACCTTCGTCAAACGATTATGGAATAAGGCGATGAACTGCCAGGATCTGATTATGGAGGAGTTTATTCTCTAGACCTGCCATAATAATTTATCGCTGGATGTGCTCGAGGCGATGGGAACAGTGCCCTCCACTACATGGAAGGACCTGAAAGTGCGTGGTGAGCAAGCTGAACGGTTCCTAAAGAGGAAAAAGGAAAAAGAGGCCAGCTAGCTACAGAAGCCCCAAAACGCAACTTTGTCCCATGCGGCAAGGGGAAAGAATAGGCTAGAACGGCGGTCAGAAAGCAGACGTTTCAACTGCAACCCCAGCAGCAACCGCAACAATGAGCGCCACAGCAGTCCCAGTCTCAGTGGCAACAAGGGCCGCAAAAGCAGAGGGCCTCAGAGTCGAGATTCCCAAAGTCCTATTCTTTTAGGGACGATGAGATTCCCAGTCTTTTCAAGTATCTAGTGGAGAATAACAAGATCAAGCTCCCTCCGATCCAGAATCAAGAGGAAGCGAAGAGGACAAACAACCCGAGGTACTATGCTTACCACAGGGCGGTTCACCATGCCACCAAGTCATGCTTCTGCCTCAAGGACAAAATTCAGGCCTTGATCGATGTGGGGGTTATTACAATGAAACCGTCTAAGAAAAAGAAGGTCAGATCAAATGCGATGTCTATCAGCTTTGGGTCGGTACCTTTGATGTGGTTTGAACCCGAGCCTATGGTGAAGGTGGCGATAAAGACAGTGAATGATGATCCGTACAAGCAACGCTAAAAAGAGCTTGTGCCACATACGACCCCAAATCGCGAGGTTTTGTGGGTCCACCCAGACTTACTTGAAGATGATCAATGGGCAGCTTCCTCTTCCTCTAAGAAAAAGTCAAAGAGGAAGGTAAAATTATGCCATGCTACTTTCACAATCTTAGAGGGAGACGATGAGCAGATAGCGACACTCTAGCTGTTCGAGGAAAAATTTGAAGCCCACGCCACCAGGAGCGGGCACGAGTACAGGTACAAGTACCTAGAAGTTCCTGATCTAAATGCCAAGATGCTGTCAGAGCTGGGGGTACCAACAACTCCTCTCACTCGCGTCGAAAAGGCACAACAACAGGCAGCTGCCAAAGAAGCTACGGCTAAGTTGAAGGAGAAGCAACCACAGGAGGTTCAGCTCCCATAGCAGTCTCGGTTCAATCGTCCGATTAGAGGAGACAAACCGGGAAGCTCTAACTCCCCATTCCGCTTCAATGTGATGGCTCAGCTAACCAACATACCAGTAAGGATCACTCTCTACGAGCTTCTATGACTGTCCAAAGAGATC
>JBAKGM010000233.1:14049311-14062383 GCA_037177215.1 Asparagus racemosus
TATATATATCCAATTGATCTTCTTTTTGTGGCTAAAAGAAAAAAAGACCTTCTGAATGTTTTGTTTCCTCTTCCTATTATTTTTCCAGGAGAAAATGTACTGGTTTTATTTTATTATTCAACAACTTTGCTTGTTTTTAATATACTATAATCATAACAAAATGCTATACATTCTGATTCTCCCATTCTCCCACTTAAATATATCATCTATAAACTCCACCACGAGACCCTGAAAAAATAAAGCACGCACGGCTTGATTTCTTGGAGATTTACAAGTTAACACACAGCACATTATAACAGCCATAAGCACAATTTTGTTTAATCAAATATTCAAATTAGCAACCACCTCAAAAAAAAATTTACAACAGACTGCCAACCAGATATTGAACATTCTATATCTTTCAACAACATCCTTAAAATACAAAACTGTCACAACAATGTTAAATAAATACCATAACAAAAATAACTCAAACCAAGTAAGATGACATAATATTCCAACTTATTTTCATATGAGAAGGCATCGGCGCTACAAATCGAAGAACGCTTGGCTTCTCACAAGACCAAGGATTGCCTTTATCATACCATTGGCCTGAATTACCCATAAACTTTGCAATATTAGGAATTACCATCTCTCTACAATGGAGGTGAAGTAAAGGGACTTTGGATAGAACACTGCCCTTCTGAACATCCAAGCCCTCTGGTCTCCGGAGCTTGTATGGCTCTCCAGAGGCTGGTTCGTAGTCGACACGAGGCATTTGTTTCCACCTCTTGTGAGTAAACCAACCATACTTGTAGTCCCCGACGATCGGAGTGCCTAATGCTTCAGCACAATGCACTCGGAGCTGTAGAGGAGAATACGTAGATTACACAGAGTAATCATATAAGTTACAATCCAAAACCGCTAATCATCAAGGACTGCAGATGTGAAACAGTTATAGAATAGGTTACGGATTACTTACTTTGCAACGAACACTATCTTCGATTATTTGTTAGGTAGAAGACCAGATACTATATGTGAACTTGAGTTTGCAAAGAACACCATCTTCGCTTATTTGTTAGGTAGAAGACCAGATACTATATGTGAACTTGACTTTTATTGTGTATCGATGTATAATGGTTATTATATATTATTTTTATATGCGTTCACAGGGAAACCATCTTCACAAGCTTAGTGAACAACAAGAAAGACTTTTATCTCAAAATTTTCAGATATATGAATCCTCATCTTCTGCTCAGTTTCGCTGAGGGGCATCTCCTCAATTAAATTAGTAGCTCTTTATGCTTAATTGCCTCCATCCATGACATTTAGATTTCTAGTTTTCAATGCTCTAGTAACTATGATCCCATCATTTCTCCAAAGGTGCGCTTATCAGTCTCATAGTGTACATGTCTGATGCATCAAAATTAATTGTCTGTTGTTGTAACCTCGATAGGAGCAACCTCTAACCTCTTACAAATTAACTCATTTTATAGTATCTTTTAGCATGTCGTCCCTCATTCATCTCAGCAGTCTCATTTGTTGACAATCATTTATCGAAGATTAAATGCTTCCATTTATTTACTAAAAACACAGACACGCATATAAAGATGTGTGGAAAAACTAATTGTCTCTTGTTGTAACCTTGATAGGAGCAACCTCTAACCTCTTACAGATTAACTCATATCATAGTATCTTTTAGCATGTTGTCACTCATTCACCTGAGCGGTCTCCTTTGTTGACAATCATTTATCGAAGATTAAATGCTTCCATGTATTTACAGATAACACAGACACACATAAAGATGTGTGGGTGAGTGGCTCGCTGGGTGTGTGCGTGTGCGTGTAAATATGTATATGTATATGTATATGTAAAATATATCAACACCTTGCCTCCTTGGTGAATGCAAATATCAATTCCTCTCAACATTGTTAGCAAACAAGAGCAGAGAAGATCTCATTCCCACAAGTGTGAGCATAGGAGAAAAACCTTACATGTTTTTCTAAAAGTCATAGTGTGTCCAGAAGGATTTAAAAACTGAGATTATTTATAAGTTCCCCCTTCACTGACATAATACTGTTCAGAAGATCTGCCTCCCTGCATCTGGTGTGGCGACGAGCTAAGAATCCAAAAGATTACAAGAGCTCCATCAGTGAAAACTTTACATATTAACATTTCAGGTAGGCAGTACATAAAAGACATTTTTATGGAGTGAACAATTATGCATCAAGTTTGAAAACACTGAAAATTGGCATCAATCAACCCAGAACACCGCTTTCGGAAGTACACAGTGGTCATCGAGATTGTTAATGAATTTGGAAAGATCAGTCCAGTTCATAGCAAAAATGTCATTAGGAAACCAAATTATTCAGAGCTACCTGATGTTTTCTTCCAGTAAGTGGGCGCAGCTCAATCCATGAGCAACCATTGATGGTAGGTCCGAGGACTCGGTATTCAGTTACAGCTTCTTGAGAGCCATCTATACCTGAAGGATGTGCTAGAATTACTCTTTCCATTTTCCCATCATTCAGGAAAACCTGCAATCAATTTCACAATAAGAATAAAAATTCAAAATACGAAATCAATTGCTTGAATCATTAAAACTTATGATTCAAAGCTTCTGCAGTAATTCACATTGTGAATAAGATTAAAATATGGTCAAAATAGTATCAAAACCCTTTTCTGCAGAGAGTAGTTAATGGTCTCAAACATTCATAATACTAGGATTAAGGACATGAGCAAAAGAGGTTTCCACCTCATAAAATGAGAATAATAAATATGATCAGGGTGGAGGGAGGTGCAGGCATGTGGGCCGCCAAAATGGTAGCATCCTTTAATATACATAGTAACAACAATGAGGTTAGGTAACACCTACTGTTAGCCCTAGTCTCTTAAGTATGAAGTTACCAATGTAATAGAGCATACTTTTCGAGTGATATTTCAGATGACTTATTCCCATGTGTCTATGCCTCTAATCAATTTCGATGCAGCAGCTGAGGTATTGGCCAACTAGATATGGAATTGGAACCAGGGGGAAAACATAATCTCATGTATCTACATCTACAACCCAAAACGTCTAAATATACCATAATATATAGAGTAAAGCATGAAATAATTTAAGTGGATAGGCGCTCTTGTCCAACATTTTTGTTTTGAGATTTGTGCTACAGCACATCTCAAAGATAGCCTTGATGTGTAGCACAAATCACAAAGCAAAAACCAAGGAATAAAAAAGTTGGCGGACAAGAGCTTTTAGCCACTTAAGTTTAGAAGAGCCCTCCCTCAAGTGATAAAAGTGGAGGAGCCCTCCCTCATGGGGAAAAAAAGTTGGTGGACTAGAGCCCTCCCTTAGTCCCAAAGCAACAGATTGGCATGTACAGCATGGCTTCCCCTATTAGCAATTTCAGTACATAGATGAGTAATATAGAAACCTGTACAGAAGTACAGAATATTAGGCTTAGCATCTCTGAAGAAAATTTCTACCTCTGCCCCTGGGTATGAAATGGTTGCAAGGCAAATTATCCTCTATTTAGGTATCTAACTAATATATGGTAAGGAAAATCAAGAAAAATATACCTTCGAAAGAGGAGCAGCAATTACTCCTTGCTTTTCTTTGGGAGAACCAATGACCAACGCCCAATATCTCTGTGTCGTTGCTTCACAAGCATCATTCCAAACCTAGGTAGCATGTTAGTAGAGGAAGTGTCTTGTTAAGGAAAAGAGAGTCAAAATTTCAAATGAAAATAGATGCTTTTTTATTTAAAAGTAGAAAAAGGAATAATACAGTTTTTGAAATCTATTTGCAAATTAACCTTCAGATTTGTGGATATCAAAATTAAAGATGAGTACAAACAAGAAGTACTGCTTTCATCCAGGAGTTGAGAGCTAAACACAAAACTAAGCTCACATGCCAACATTGCCAAGTCATTGTTGTCCACAAAAAGCAAAAGATGAATGCCAACATTGCCAAGTCATTGTTGTCCACAAAAAAGCAAAAGATGAACATCTCACGTTAAGGTTATTATTTTCAGCTAAAGTATATCCTGATTAGAATGACTACATGCACTGAGGCTAGCACCTTCATAAATCTTCCTACTAACACCAACTAGAGGCATGTACTTCATAAATCTGCCTAGAATTACTATATGCACCGAGGCTAGCACCTTCATAAATCTTCCTAGTAACACGAACTAGAGGCATGTACTTGATTCTCTTCATGGTTCTCAGAAGACTTGTTTCATCCTGATATGTCAGATCAATGAAATGAGATCAAGCATAAACATCTCTAGCTACTAATCATCTTCAATTGACTTTTTTAATTTTATTGAGATATTTGTCATAATTGGTTTTTGGTATTCACAAAACATGCACAGATAAATACCTGAGAAGACGTCTTGGCTAGATTAACGTCACTAAACAGCCAGTGCAACCTAGCAATGCTTTCTTTTTTTCTTCCCAATAATAGTAGGCCGCTGCTATCTCTATCAAGCCGATGTACCTGCCATAAACAAGGGATTGAAGGGGATCAATATAGAAGATATGTACATTGAAAGTATCTTCAGCCTTTCTTTATCTCTTTTACACTCTCCGAGCTACTTTTTATGCTCACCTACCACTAAAAGATTGCAAGCTACATATGTCTCGTAGAGCTTAATCGTTGAATACCCTATCAGGATGTTGACTGAAGTCACTGGACATTAAAGTTGGCTACCTCTTTCAACTCTCCGAAATTTTAAAATGTAATAAACATTTCGTTTTGAGTTTGTATTATGAATTCTAGAAGAAAATCTAATTAAGCCTTATTCAATAAAACTTATTCTAGAAGAATTTATAATTAAGCCTTTTCTCCAGTTAATCCTTATTTTCTGAACAACTAATGGATAAATAAATTTATGACAACAATCATCCAACCACAATTATATTCGTCCTTTGTCTTACAAGTCAACAACAACGAATCTGTCAACCGAACATCCAATAATTCATATAGGCCACTTAAACCATTTCTACTCATTTTACTTTAAATTTATGTGCTATCATATGTAAACACCTTGCTCCTTTCTAATGGTTTATTTTAAATAATTTTTTTCATTTAAGTCGCTTTATTATTTTTCTTTCAATGAAAAATTTCAAAACTCAAAACGAGTAAGAATACATTCAGGTGAGCAACTCCGGTGGCGATGATTACTCAATGAAAGAAATCAAGGAACAACTATTCTACAAGGCTATTAAAGGGATCTCAGAGAAAGATGAAGAACACAAGAAAATAGTGAGCAAACTCTCTATTCTTCCTCAACAATTCTCTACAATTTCTAGTTTTATTTTGTCGGGCAAATATCTGTTTGAGCAAGTCGCAGTAAACTCTAATGTTGGTCTTCTCAAGAGTTATCATCGCTAGGTGTAGTTGCATTTTTTATTATAAATTGTGATGAACTTTCTCTTTTTTTCTTTTTTTCTTTTTTTCTTTTTCCTTTTTTTTTTTTTTTTTGACCTGAGCAAAGTTTGAATAAGTTTCTAAATGCTTTTGTAATGGAGTTAGATTTAAAAATATTTATATCTGGTAGATTGATTGTTCGTTTATTCTATATATTTTTTGAAAAAGATACGTAAATTACGTTTATCCTTGAAAGTTAGAAAGAAATAATCAAAAATTTTAGGCATTTGATTTTTCATATATATATTTAAATAAGTTTATATCATTACTTTCCCCACCATAGTTTGAACAAATATAGTTTCAATAGCCATATTTGAACATCTAAATGGTGATGGATTCACTGAATTCTAGTAGAATTGGAATAATAGTATGACAGTAGTCATGTACTACACACAAAGAAATGAGGTCCATAGAAACTCATAATTTCTCTGCAATTTAAAGAAAGTTCCGCTTTTTTATGTTGTAGTACAAGAGTCATATATCTCTCGTCTACCATTATCACTTACTCAATTGTAGAAGATGGCATTTTGCCACAAATCACGATAAGTGCACATCAGCCTCGTGCTACAAGTTAAAATATAACGCCAACCATACAATATGTACAATTGTATAGTACTTGTATAAACCATATATTTTTTATACACGTGTGTATAAAATCTTACTTTACAAAGCATTTCCTTATCCTTGTAGAAACTCCCATTTTTACTACTCAAGGTCAAAATTTTCAAGTTCCAGGAGTATCAAGCTTCATTACTAATTAGCGTTCTCATGTTTAATAAAATAAAGAGAAAAATAGTATTCAATGAAGTTTAGGGATAAAGTTCTCTGGAGCCTTATACTGTCGTGCATCGGATGAAGGAATTTAGTGGGCCTGCATGAGCAAAAATGTCACTGCTAGCTATGTAATATCTCAAATCTTTTTCATTTTGATAATCAGATACCGTTATCGGCACCGACCCTTACAGCGACAATTTCGATGCATATAACCCCATAGTATGAGAATATTAGTTTGACCGTGTCTCGTTAAGGTTATTAATCAAGTCGTAGTATTCATGATAATCTTTAGCATGAAAACCTCAACTACCCAAGTCTACAGCCTTGATTAGAGCTAATCCAAGTGACAAATACCTTTTCGTAAACCATATAATAGCACATTTAAATAATTTTGAGCTGCCATCGTGGGGAGGAAAATTTTCACACAAAGCCCTCTTTTCTCTTTTTCCATATTCCCCTAGTCACATGGACTTTGCCTATGTATACATTCTATCTCTCTCTATGATCCATTTTCTTCACACCCAAAATTTTCATCAAAACTCTCCCTCCTCCCTCCTCTTGACCAGCCACTCCCAAGCCCAAAAATCCCCCCAAATTTCATCATTACTCTCTCTCTCTCTCTCTCTCTCTCTCTCTGAAGAAGAACCTAGGAGCTAGAAAGAAGGATTTTTTAGAAGTAAGAGAGACAATGGCTAATCTTCTAGGTATAAATCAACCGCGTCTCCCTTTTGATGTTCCTTTGTAGTCTACATCTGAGTTTGACATGGATTACACCTAGCTAGATCATGCAAGCATGAATTTTGAGTTGATTTTACGCTTGCATTCAAGGTTGAATGACTTTTGAGTTTGTTTCATCTCCCTAGCATGTTAAAGTTGCAATCTTTATGCTTATTTAGTGAGAAAGTTGTAATCTTGCATGTGTTTAGTCTCTCATTATGATATTATGAAGTTTCTTGCTCTGGTCGGTAATTTGAAGAGCATGCATGTGTGCAATAGGGCTTGCATGTCGATAATTTTAGCTCCAATCACGTTTTCCAGTCTCTAACAGAACACACTGTTCGTATTTCGATTATAACTTTCTCTATACAAGTCTTTTTCAAGTAAGGTTTTCTGTTTTCGAATATGCACTCACATAGCTTTCTTTTGAAACTGGTTTGGTGCAATTTGGATGTCATTTTCTATCTCAAATCCTTGGTTGAAACTGATGCATGTGTTCTGGACACACAGTCTAACCCTCTCTGATTGTTTTGCATGTATCTTTGTCTCTGGTTAGGATATGATGATAAGGGCTTTTGTTATAGAAAATATACTTGTCATGTTTCTTTCAGTAGAAAATTTATTGGTTGGATTAATTTTGGTTAACCAAAACCAGTGAGTGATTCAAGACACATATTTGTTTTTTGCACATTATTATTGGCTGACACCTATACACCTTTAAGGCGATATCCCTCTCCATGTTGTGCACATTCATGATCCAACTGATGTTTTGAAAAATAAACTTGCATGTGAACATTTTAGCTTTGGTTTCACTAAATTCAGACATTGTTTGACCCCTCAAATAGCTCCTTAGCTCTGTGAATGTAATCTGCACTTCCAGACTGCCCGTGCCATACATTTTTCAAGTGTAGCTTACTCTCTAAATATCAGATTGATCAAAACTTTGTTGTCCTAAAACTAGACACGTGTAGGAGTTAAATGACACTAGTTTCATGCATTTCTAACATCATATGGGCTTCCTTTTTGCTACAGCAATCTACTGCTTTTCACGACCATGCATCATGTAAGGGTTCATGTGTATAAATGCCAAGCAAGTGTATATCATGCAATAACCTGTAAGCTAAGTAGTCGACACGACCTAGTCATTTAGAATCTCACAAGGGTATACATGTATGTGTATATAGAAGCGGGGCTCTTAGATGTATCATGCAATAACCTTTCCTCATTCTTTGACATTTACAATGATCAGTTGAATACTACTCTTTTGCTTTCATATAGTTCTATTTGACATGCGTGGATTGATTGCCGATTATTTGCTTATTGCTATATCTTTTTTTATTCATTCCGATATATACCATTGAAACTCCATGATTGATTGTGCTCAGTGTTGTAAAAAGCGGCAAATAGCGACGCTATAGAGCCACTAGTCGTGGAAGCAGTGGTGAACTGCTCCGATAAACATGATTGTGTGATCAAAATTGTCTCCCTTAACTCGGATGCGGGTAAGAGCATCTAATTAAGATAGATAATTTAGATCCATAAATTCACCCTTAGTATAAGGTTTTATTTTTAAGAGGTCCATGGCTTCCAATAGACTCAAAGAACCCTTCTCGAGGAGGCACCTTCGATTAAGAGTCAACAAATTACTAAAGATAACTCACAGCAGAAATGTGGATATTTTATTAAAGTAATATAATTTTACATGGCTTAACCAAGGGCATACTCCCAGTATACAATTTAGAAAGAATCTTAAAACATGCCTCTCGCAGAACATATAGAGATGGATGTTGATTTGAGTGGAGGTTGATTCGATTTGGGATTTGATTTGATTTAGAGTCTAGTTTAGTGACATAGAGGTCGATTTGATTTAAACTTGAATTTTAGTTTAAATGACATTTCAGTTCGATTTGGATTTTAGTTTAAATGACATGTCGGTCAATGTTGATTTGGTTTTTTAGTTTAGCGACTTCTCGGTCATTTGATTTTGACTTGAATTTTAGTTTAAATGACATTTCGGTCAATGTTGATTTGGTTTTTTAATTTAGTGACATCTCGGGCATTTGATTTTGACTTGGATTTTAGTTTGAATAACATTTCGAAGTTTGAATAACATTTCGGTCAATGTTGATTTGGTTTTTTCTCTGTCATTTTGATTTTGACTTGGATTTTAGTTTAAATGACATTTCGGTCAATGTTGATTTAGTTTTTTAGTTTAGCGGCATCTCGGTCATTTGATTTTGACTTGAATTTTAGTTTATATTACATTTCGGTCAATGTTGATTTGGTTTTTTAGTTTAGAGACTTCTCGGTCATTTGATTTTGACTTGGATTTTAGTTTAAACGACATTTCGGTCAATGTTGATTTGGTTTTTTAGTTTAGTGACATCTCAGTCATCTGATTTTGGACATTTCTGTCAATGTTGATTAGGTTTTTTTTTAGTTTAGTGACTTCTCGAACATTTGATTTTGACTTGGATTTTAGTTTAAATGACATTTTGATTTGAATTGAATTTGGATTTTGACTATAGTTTAACGACATTTCGGTCATTTAATTTGAACTTGATTTGGATTTTGAATTAGAATTTGGATTTTAGTTTAACGACGTCTCGGTCGTTTGAATTGAACTTGGAGTTGAACTCGGATTTTGATCCATTTGATTTTGGATGGATTTTTACTTTAATTTACGGACTTTGCGGTCCATTTTGATTCGAATATTTGTGAATTTAGAACTTTAGTAGTTTCTGCATACTTTTGCGCTTTTAGCACTTTAAGTTGATTTGCGATTTTGTTGGACTTATGAATTTCACAATTTTGGGGTTCTTTTTGTAATTTTAACATATTTTGAGCTTATCCTTTTATGATTTTGCAGGAACTTGAACTTTCAAGAATTATGAAGGGGTGAACTGCAATTTTCAAATATTTGGCACTGAACTTCAATCTCATGATTTCAGGGGGTAAACTGTAAATTTCAGAAGTTTGAGGGCTGAATTGTAAATTTTTGGATTTAAGGACTGATTTGTAATTTTTCAGATTCAAGGGCTGAATTGCAAGTTTCAAGAGTATGGGGACCAGATTATAATATTTAGTTTGGATGTGTGACAAACTTAAAGTTCATGGGTTTGATGCAAATCTTATCCTTTTGTACATCTTTTTCTTTTTGTTATACGTGATTTCGAATCTGGTTCTCTTTTGATTCTTTTGCTGTGCATTTTGATTCAACTAAGAGAGTGCATGCAAATTATTTATACACGAGTATGTTCCATTTAAATTTATTTTAGATATTATTTTTTTATGTATACAGTTCTTTGTTCTAAATTTATGCAGCATAACGCCGTGAACTAGAGTGTTTTTTCAAAACTGGCTGCCGATCGCAAGGACCGTAGGTCGAAGTCGATTTAAGACTGCCTGCCGGCTGCAAGGATTGTAGGTCGAAGTCTGTCCGAGACTGCCTGCTTGCCGCGAGGACCGTAGATCGAAGTCTATTTATTGTGTAATTAGTTTGTTTTTGTTTGTTTTAAGTCGATTTCCTTCAATCGAGCCTCTTGAGCGCATTGATGGTCTTTTCATTCGTTTTGTTCCGTCTGAGATAAAGAGTATCAAGCAGCATAAAACAGGGAAAAAGCCTGAGGCAGCGGTTCCTTTCTCTTGTTGTTGTTGTCGGGTTCGCTGGGATTCGATTTGTTTGCATTGATGGCTTAAAAAAAAATTTTTGGAGGTTGTTGAGGAAATTGTTGTTCTGTTAAACTTTACAATTGGTAGAGAAGATTAATTAGAAGGGATGAGGTTATTGTTTTGGTATGTTTGAACTTAAATATGTTTAAAATTATTTGAAATTAGTTAAGATTTATTTAGTTAAGGATGAGGAGATTATTCTGGTATTTACTGCATAGATACATTTTGTATTGATATTTTTTAACATGTACACACATATTGGTTGAAAACATTTATTAGTTTTTTTTTTTTGTGCAAAATTGTACGTCAACAAGACGAACCGGGGGATGGGAGGACAGCGATATCCATTCTTTTCCTATTATTAAGTTTACAAAAGAAGAAGAAGATATCCATTCTTTTCCTATTTTTGGGTTTACAAAAGAAGAAGAAGAGAGCGGAGAATGGAATTTTATCCTAAATCTGTTGGAAATGTGACAAATGTTTTAACTGATGAGTTTAGTATAATTTCGAGCTTAAAAATGACAAATATGAAGAGCAGAGGGGTAATTTTAGAAAACTATAGATATGAGCGACCTATTTGTGAAAAACACATAAAATTCTATATCAGAAATTTCTCTACCTTCTACAACACGTAACATACTATTTCTATTCTTGATCATTAAAACGCTTGCCTCGCATCTGTCACAAGATCTTCAAGCATCAGGAGGTAGAGAAAATGAACCATGCGTCCCAGAATTATAATCAAGCTCAGTAATTATGAACAACAAGTATGTTTTCAAACATGAGAGACTCGGCGATAACAAGAGAAACTTAGGAAGGGTAGAATACAGGACACAGCTGTATGAAAATATATTATATTCTACTGAGCCAGAGCACTCGTGTTGTAGACTAGAAGAGCACCCCCAAGGAGGAGCCCGCCAAGAGTCACAGCCCATATCAAGAGCCCTGTGGTTCCTGCATTATTACCCAACATTCATCAAATAAAATGACATCAGTACGCCAGAAAATAGTTACCTATGAATTACTAGTGAAACTTTTATGCATCCTCAATGTCCTTTTGATGCTTACCTCCAACATACACGTCACCACTGGGAGACCATTCCTCTGGAGAGTAGATTGGGCTGCATGTTTAAACACACACAGTTAATAAATTCTCTAGCTAAACAACAGCCGCTAAACCTTTATCCCAAAATTTTGGGGTTGGCTATATGAATTCTATTCTTCCTTTTATTTCTACTATGTATCATCGTTTATTCTTTGGATTCATATCCCGTAGATCTGACTATGTTTGATGCTAGCTGTCGACTACGTAACACAACCCTCCTCTATTTTGGCTTAAGACATTCAATAAATAAAAAATAAAAAACACTAGAGCATGACTGGTGAAGTTTGATAAAAAAATTTTTTTTGGCTAAAATGTAAAAATTCTCAGCAGTGTGTTCACTTGTTAATTAATCAAAGTTTTTAATAATAAAAAAGGGCTGTAAGTGATACTCTTTGAGAAAACATTCTGTTTCTAAGGAAATTGAATGGTCTAGGATTCAAATATACTGGTACTTATGTGATAACAAAAGGTGTTTTGATATATAATTTTGAAATTTATGACGCATATATATCCAGGAATTTAGGTCATTAACTAGGATTTACAACTTAAAATACACATCTATTAACTGGCATACTAACCGCAAATTTCCTGCAGATTACAATAGAAGTAAAAGAAGATATGATTAAAAGTTTTGAACATTCTTATAGATTATGTTCTGGATTTGCAGAGCATGAGCATATTTTTGACTAGACTATCAGATTTCAGGAAGAGTATCTTGCAAAGCTATTTCTTTAGAACAATAGATCTTCATAAGTTATTATGAGAATATGGAGATTGTTTAGCTCAAATTCTTCTTTTCATAGTTAAGTACAAGAAAAGAATTTATTTGTTTCCAACTGTAAGAAGGTTTCAAAATGCTTTCCAGGTTAATTAATTTCCTGTGGGTGCTCTCCAGGAGAGTTGAACCTGAGACCTTTGTATACTACTCATAGGCAGTTTAGCAACTCGGCTGGACCGTCTTGAATATTGTTAGCATCTCTATTTTAATTCATTTTTATTTTCTTCTGATGAAATATTTCCAGAAAATCAGTATTTCATGTATAAAAGCTGTAACTCATCGAAAAGAAAGTTATACCTGTAGCCATCAACATTTGCACCATATTTGTCCACAAACTGGTAAACACCCTTTCCCTGTATAATAACAGAACATAACAACACTCAACTTTCAATTAAAATTCACAAATGTTTATACATGAAGATATTTAGGTCATTGGCAGGAAAAAGAGAATTTAACCTTAGCCTTCCTCCCAGATGCATCTAGACCATCTGCCAAGCTCATCCCTCCTCCAGGTCCTACAATAAAATTAAAAAAAATGGAAAACAAATTTCTTATGTGAATATGACAGTAAGGACTGAAAACTGGGGGGGGGGGGGGGGGGGGGGGTGCTTAAGTTTCC
>JBAKGM010000233.1:14092392-14102770 GCA_037177215.1 Asparagus racemosus
CTTGTGTGTGTTTGTTTCGTTTTTAAAAACCGGAAAGTGGGGGAAAGGAGGGAAAAGTGAGTGTTAAAAACCGGAAAGTGGGGGAAAATTTTATGGAAAATTTTCTGGTTTTAAAATGCCGATTTTGGGGGAAAGTGGGGAAAAGGAAACAAACAGCCCCTAATTATCAAATGCTCAGTATTTATTTATCTAACTAGCCATTCAAACTTTTACTATTTGTCTATAATTAAAAGAAACAGATAGGAAATTTTACAATGTTTGATTTTGTTTGTCAAATATTCATTTACATTTTAATCTCTAATACTTTATGTTGATATTATCTTTTGATCTCTTTTTTTTTATAGATTATATACTTATTGAGATTCTTAAGAGTCTTTAATCAATTTTTAACCAAATGTTTAAATTACATATTTATATATTATCACTATAAAAAAATAATTTCTAATTATGAATTTAAGTGCTATTAAAAAGTAAAAATGTTTTAATCGAAGACTAGTATATGTTTAACATAATACACAACTCTTCTTATTTAATAAATTCTATATTCATAAATTGTAAAATATCAAATCAAATTTTATTTTTATGCTACGAATAATTGAGGGATCTGCAAGTTCTAATTGATACTTGAAGATACTTGAAGAACAGAATTAAGAGTCGGATTCAAAGACTTTAGACTAATACAAATATGAACACGTCAATATTTTCTTCGATTCGTTCCTTGCTGTCATTAATAACTTTTAACCTTTCATGTTTGTGTTAATCAAACTCTTACAATAGCGTGTGCTTGAATTTTGTAGGTTGTGTTACCTTCACACAAAGAAAATTGTGCATCGAGATGTAAAAACAGAGAATATGCTTCTGGATAAAACAAGAACTGTAAAAATTGCTGATTTTGGTGTTGCTCGTGTTGAGGCGCAAAATCCCAATGACGTGACTGGTGAGACAGGAACTCTTGGTTACATGGCACCAGAGGTATGAAATCCCTTATTCTGCGATGACCATTTCATAATATATTTCTTTGAACATTTGATCTTTAGGGAAGTTCTTTGGCAAGTTTAATGATCATCAATGCCTTTTTTTTAATGATTATCCATCCTTCTACATACAACAACAGCAACAACTACAAAGCCTTTATCCCTACCTTTAGAGTTAATGACATGAATCCTAATTTTTCATTCAATTCCATTTGGCCTATCTCTTCCCTTAAGTTAAAGACGGTCATATCCTTCTTAATTTGTTCCAACCAAGTTCTCTAGGTCTACTTCCAGTCTGCCTTGCGAATTATAATCTTTTCACCTATAACTAGTGCATTTTCTGGCCTCTATTGCTCATGGGCAAACTATCTTAATCTATTTCACAATAAAAACAAAAAAAAACCGATCTAAATCTATTTCTCTTATTTTATCCAATGAGAGGCTTAACTTCCTTGAATGCACTCGTCCATCCTTTTCAATTTTTACATGAAAATTTCAAATCTAGCATTTAGAAGAAAAAGAAAACAAAGCTATAGGATATTCTAGTTTGTCTTCACATATTCTCTGTGAGATTGTGCTTTTATTTTTATTTTTATTTTTTGTGGTATGAGAATCGAACCCAAGACCTTGGGAGCCATATTAGAACCTCCCAACTATCTGAGTCACCCGTGGTTCCCTAGTTATTGGTGTCCACTATTTGAGATGATCACTTTGGTGGTCAGAGATTAATATAGCATTGCGCTATGAGTAGTACATTGTAGGCGCATGTCATTTATATAGGACCACAGTTTGAATATATTTTAAGAGCAATGAATCAGCGGTTGCAAAAATTAGAAATGCCGCCAGTTGTTACAGATAAAATGTGATGTTATTCATACTACAAATATGAAGCCATGTAAGTTCAGCAGAAGATTCTAATTGGGCATTGAGAAGACTCATAAGCATAGTCTTCTCTCTAGGTCAAGATGTGCACATAATCATAGTTGCATGGAACCCGGCTCGTTCCGGTTCACAGGACGGGTACGGAAACATGGTACGCCACTCATTAGGAATCAGGTACGAGAAGGGTAGGCTTATATGGTATGCACAAGAACATGGTACGCTTCAGGTTCGGTTCTTAAATGCTAGTTAATAACAGTTTTAGTATAAGAACCTTGAGATCATGTTGCAGTTAAGATAAACATACTTTATTTGCTTAATTTCTCATGTTTTTTTTGTTTGTTCTTGTAAAAATAGCTAGTTTTTAAATTTTAATTGGTTTGAATACTAAATTAGGTCGCTAGAGTTGGTGAATCGGGTCGTGTTCTACGTGAATCTAACGTGAATCTAGGACGAATAAACCTAGATCGTGGTTCGCTCTAGCGTACCAGGCTCCCGAATTTTATATACATAATAATAGAAAGGTCAAATTGATTAATGCTACTTCTTATCATTTGGAACAATTTGCAGTTAACAATTTGCAATTACAAAAACGTAACCCTTCATTTTAAACAACAAAGAGCGATTAATCAGGTCCGATAATAAGTTTTCCAACAAGCCTTACAGGGAATTCTAGGAACTCTAAATAGTTGTTTGAATAGCGAGATACATTTCCATACCGTCAGTAATAATAATTGAAGAAATAACTAATTAGTCCTACTTTTATTTTAGTTTAGAGTTTAGACATTGGTTTCCTTTTGTTTCCGGAAAGAAAAAGAGACGCTAATGGTACCTCTTTGAGCTGGATCTCAATTAACATCAAGAGGAAGTGTCGGAAATATTATTTCCCCGTACTCAGTTCATTTTTGCCTATAATTCGTAATTCTGAACTTAACACTGACCAAGATCTAAAACCATACCAACAATTCTAGCATCATGTTCCTTTTTGACAAACGACAAGTTACATCAAAATTTTTCATCTTGTAACTTTATTTCTACTTATGCTTTTAGATATTACATAGTTGCTAAGTAGTAGTAACTGTGTATTTCTACTGAGTGTAGGTATTAAATGGCAATCCCTACAACAGAAAATGGGATGTCTATAGCTTTGGTATTTGCCTCTGGGAGATACATTGTTGTGACATGCCGTATCCTGACCTCAGCTTCTCGGAGGTTACATCTGCAGTTGTTCGACAAGTAAGCAATTTCCATCTTTTTTTTTCCCCGAATAATAGAAGAATTAATCAAATGAAGGATAAATATCATCAAATTACCATGCATGAACTTTGGGAGGTTTTGCGCCAAACTACAATGAGCTTTTTATTAGAGAAAACTACCATGAACTTCCAAAAGTGTAGAATAATGCCATGAGCTATTGAGATTGTCGCTAATGATGTTAAGGACTTGGATAAAAGGTATAAACTACCTTTGAAAAATAGGAGAAGTGGAGAGAGCAATATAGAAGATATTCAAAGTACACAAGGCAAAATCACATGTCGCCTGTTAGCTACATGACAACTAACACTAACTGCCCACAGGCTCAAAGTTTAATGAAAGAGTTATATGTGGTCTAGATCCCATGTACTACCCCCATATTGAACTTACAGCTGCTATAGTTCTATTGTTGCAGATAGACCTCCTGAGTGAATTTTTTTTATTCTTTCCCTGCTATAGGTTTTCACCCAAAGAGTAATATGTTATGAAGAGATGTTGGGATATAAACCCCGATAAGAGGCCAGAGAGGGATGAAGTGGTCACGATGCTGGAGGCAATCGATACATCCAAAGGTGGAGGAATGATCCCCGTCGACAAGCGAAGCGGGTGTCTGTGGTTCTTGGGCCAATGCCGACGCCCATGATTGATACAATAATTCCTCTTAGCATCATGTAGGCAGCATTTTATGTAAAGATTATTTTTTTTCTTCTCACATCTTTGTGTGAATTGGATTATTGATACAACTCTCTAATGTGACGAAGATGATCTTTATTAACTATAAAAATAGAATGATATTGTCTACATTTATATAATGCAGGTAGAGCGGAAGACTTGATGAATGAAGTTGGTTCCGGAAAATTTATGTCGACAATTTGTTGTTCTGACATAATGTTACGTAATGATCAACTTCATCTGGAATAGTTGTTTCATTTTCATTGTGTTTCAACATCGCTAGAGTGTCAATAATCAATCAAAGCTCTGAGATTAACAATATACCTTATTATTCTTCTTATTTGTTCATGGTTAACAACTAATTAGTTCAAAGAACATGAACACCGGTAAGGACCACTTCTTCCTAAAAGTGAAATTTCAAATCAAATGGAGGAAAAAATGGAGGGCGAAGGGCGATTAGGAGGGTGATTTTCGGAGAGATTAGAAGGTAAGCAATGGGTGCTAGCAACCACCCCTCAACATCACATCAACGGTAATCGTTCCACCTTCTCCTCTCAACGCTTGCACGTAGCCCAACGTGCGCAGCCAGTTCGCCTCCCCTCATTCCCAAAACCTTTTCCATCCCTCTTTTTGAAGAACAACCACAGTCTCCATCATCCCCTCAACACTCCAGCTTCCCAAAAAGGTATTCTTCCTTTGCCTCAACACTCCAGCTGCCTGCTCTTCCTCTTCCTCCAATAAAAAAGTTTTTTTTGTCACATCTTGATCACATGGCTAGGGACTGCCCTAAAGGTGATTTTGTTTGCTTTAGATGTCATGGCAAGGGTCATACCTCTCGTGACTGCCCTTCTGCGGCAAGATCTCTAGCACCCCCTCCTATTATCAACCTTCCCCCAGATTCCCTAAGTCTCATTGAAGTCCTCAGTTCCTCTGCCATCTTCTACCTCTCGGTGGGTACCCCCTCTCTTTCAGAATTTAGGGAGATGCTCACGTATCAATTTAATATGAAGAATTGGCCATACAAGATTGCTAAGGCTGCGAGAACCAGTTTTATGGTGCAATTCCCTAATGATGATCTGATTGAGCAAGCTGAAGACATGAAGATTTTCGATATGGGATTTTTTGAAGGTAGATTCCGTCGATGGCGAGGGGATCTTAGTCTCAAGGTGCTTCTAAAATCTTTCCTGACCTAGATCCACCTCTATAGGCTTCCGTATCATCTCTGGGATTGGGAGTTCTTCAGGTCCTCCTGAAACATGTTGGAGAGTGCATCATGTGCTCTAATAATGTTGCTTTCCACTATAATTTCAGTGATTGCAAGGTCCTTTTCAAAGTTAGGGAACTATCTGATATCCCCAATGAAATCAAATTCAGGTATGTCTCCCCGGTAGATGGAAGCTTGATGGAAGGGTTCACTATTTCTCCGGTCATTGGTAAACTAGTTTCGGAGAGGGCTTCTGAAAAGCATGAAGTTCGAGAGCATCAAGCCAAGTGGAAGGGTAACACATCAACTGAATCAGGCTGGGTCGATAGAGGGGATCAGGAGGAGGAGAATAACCAGAGGGGACCAGTCAGGATGGGCCAAGGCTCGCCTGCGGGGTAGGAGAAGGATAAGAGAACTTTCATCAAATCACTTTCAAATTAAAAAAGGAGAGATTGGAGGACGCCGTAAAGGAAGTTGTGGATGTAGGGATTGACTCCGGGAGATCTTGTATCAATTTGGGACCACATACTATGGGTACTGATATGGTAGAACCTAAACTGATTGATGTAGTCTGGAATGGCAACAATATGATGGTGGAACGGACCCATTAGACAGCTTTTTTGAATGCCCAAGATGTAAGTGGTTCAAATATCCCAGCAATCCCTCCGCTTCTTGCTGGTGACTCTACTACGGATTCTACTTTTGATTCACCGAAGGTATCTAAGAAGGATATTTCTACCTCCATTCCACCAGGATTTGAACATCTAGCTACGGGTAGGAAGAAGAAGCTTGTTGGAGGCTAAGCTAATGGGCAGAACTATGGGTCACAAAGTGTATCTACATCATTTAGTTGCTTCCAGGTCTCTTCTTTCATCTTCCAAGCGGGATAAGTCAAACTCTTAAGATTCAATATCTTTACCTTTGAATGCGAAGAATAACAATGAATTGGTCAGTATCTTTTCTAACTATGGAGCCAAGGAACCTATCTCCCTTGATGGCCTGCCTCGTCTTAAGTCTCTGGAGACTGAGTGAGCAATGGGGAAATCTTAATCCCACTGCTTCTCGTCTTAGTTGTGTCACTGACATTTTTATAATGAAGCTTGGTTCATGGAATGTTAGATGCCTTAATGACGTTTCTAAAAGGAGGTTGGTTAAAGATGGTATCATGTTCTCTGGTGTTGACATCATAGGTATTCAAGAGTCTAAACTTAATGCTATAAGACCTAGTCTTGGTTGGTATAGAATTAATTCCTAGCTTAAATTAGATGCTATTGACTCTATGGGTGGTGTGCTATTAGGTTAGAATGACTCTTTGTTTGACTACCTCAAATCATATATTGGGATCTTTTATATCTCTGTCATTCTTATTCACAAACATCTCGACTGGAAATTCCTAATGTCTTCTGTTTATGCTCCTAATAGAGATGAGAAGGATGTTTGCTGGTGGGAATTAAAGAGAGTAAGTCTAAATGGTTCCTTTGCCTTGGTCTCTTTTTAGAGATTTTAATGTCACTCTGAATGCCAATGAAAGAAGTGATAGATCAGGTTCTAGCAAGGACATGAAACTTTTCAAAAATTTCATCAATTCTCTTTTTTTAATGGACTTTCCTCTTAATGGAAGAAAGTTCACTTGGTCTAAAATGAGATCTTCTCCTGTTATGGCTCGTCTTGCTGGATTTTTAGTTTCTTCAAACTTTGAATCCAAATTCCCTTCTCTTGTTCAATATTCTTACCCCTCCTCCTGCTCTGATCATTCTTACATCATTTTGGAAACCACTTGCCCTTTACTCAGGCTTATCTTCAGATTAGAAAAATTCTGGTTCTCTCATTCATCCTTCAAACTTTTTATTGTACATTGTTGGTCTTCTTTCAAATGTTGTGGCTCCCCGGTTGATAATTTCTACCACAAACTTAGACTCCTTAGAAAAAGAATCAAATGGTGGAAGAAACATGTCTATGGCTCTCTGCAAAATAACAAGAGGTATATCTTGAATAAGCTTGAATATCTTCTATCATTGAGGAATTTTGTCCCCTTTTTAATTTTGATATTAGTCTCAGACTTTCCCTTAGAGAGTCTATTTCATCTATAGCTAAGAATGAGGAAGTCGATTGGAGGCAGAGATCTAGAGCTCTCTGGTTAAAGGAAGGAGATTCTAATTCCTCCTTCTTTCATAAAATTGCTTCCTACCATAGAAGGAAAACTTCATTCCTTTTCTATGCCATGATGGCAATCTCATCTCCTTAGAAACTGAGAAACAGAAAGAGTTCTTTGACTTCTTCTCCAACCTCTTCAAAGCCAAACCCTCTTCCCTTTTTCAGCTTGACTGGGAACACCTCTATCCATCTCCTATTCCTGAGCTTCTATCTCTTGATTCTACCTTTACTATAGAAGAGATTAAGGCAGCAGTCTTTGGTCTTCATCCTGATAAATCCCTTGGACCAGATGGTTTCTCTATTCTCTTCTACCAATCTTTTTGGGAAGCAACTCAAGAGGATCTTTTTAACTTCTTTTCTCACCTATACATGGATGCTTCCTCTCTTCATAAAATCAGCTTCTCCTTTCTTGCTCTTATCATAAAATCTGATAATGGAAGTAGTGCCAAAGATTTTAGATATAAGCTTGCTGAATGGTTTGTTTAAAATCTTCACTAAGGTTCTAGCCAATAGGCTCAAGCCTTTTCTTTCCTCTCTTGTTGATAACTCCCAATCTGCATTTCAAGCAGGTAAATCCACATTGAATTCCATTGTTCTTAGTCACGAAATGCTTCATTGTTGTTTCTCTAAGAAAATTGAAGCATGTGTCATTAAAATTGATTTTATGAAAGCATTTGACTGTGTCAGTTGGAGTTTCATTCTATCCCTCCTTAGAGCTAGAGGCTTTGAACCTCACTAGTGCAAGTGGATAGAATACATCCTTTCCTCCTCTAAATCATCTGCCATAGTCAATGGATCCCCCACCACTATTTTCCATTGCTATAGAGGCCTTAAGCAAGGTGACCCTCTGTCCCCTATGCTCTTCATTCTTATTGTGGATGTTCTTAATAAAATGTTGATTAATAGTGTTAACTCTGGGGATTTAGCAGAGCTTCATCTTAAGGTAGATTGAATGATATTCGATCTCTCTAATTTGCTGATGATACCTTAATTTTTTTAAAGCTGACAAGACAATGTTTCTACACTCAAATCCATTCTTTATATGTTTGAGGATGTTTCTGGCCTAGGCATCAACTATAACAAGTCGAATCTCTTTTACAGTGGCAAATTCCTCAACTGAGATCCATCTCTTGCTAGAACCCTGAGCTGTTCTTGCTTCCTCCCCCCCCCCCCCCCTTTCAAATACCTTGGGCTCCCTTTGAAAAATAGATCTCTCACCAAACATGATTGGCAACCTCTTATAGATTCTTTTCAGAGAAAACTTGCCTTATGGAAAACTAAACACCTATTGTTTGGAGGGTGTCTTATCCTTCTTAATTATGTTCTACCATATCTTTCTCTTTATTACATGTCTTTTTTTAAAATCTCTAAATGGCTTATCAAGGCAATGGACAAGATTAGACATAACTTTCTTTGGGGAGGTAGTAATAAAAATTCAGGAGTCAAGGCTTTGGTTAAATGGAGTATTGTCTATTCTCCAAAGCAAAGTGGGTGTCTTGGTATTCTTAATCTTGAAACTTTCAATTCTTCTCTTCTCTCTAAGTGGATATGAAAATTTCTCTCAAATGATTCTTATGTGTGTTTGGTTCTTCAATCAATTAATCACTATTTGTCTTATAGCACACTCCCTAAAGGTCATTGCTCTAAGTTTTGGAAGGATGTTAGTTCTATCTACCAACCTTTGTTAGATTTGGTAAAATGGCGACTAAACAATGGCTTAAGAATATGGTTTTGGGAGGATAAATGGTTAGGAGATAACCCTTTGGCCAGTTTGTTTCCCTTGGCTTACAAGCTTGCTTTCTCAAAGCATGTCTCTATTGCTTCCAAAGGGATTTTTCATGAGGGTATTTGGCACTGGAGACCTATTATCAGAAGACCTATAGGAGATAATGATCGTGTTCAGGTTGAAGCACTTAAACACTTGTTTTTATCATCCAATTTAAGCCCTACTCTAGAATTGGATCAAGTGTCTTGGCCTTTAGACAAATCAGGAGTTTTTACGGTGAGGTCTCTATATAATGTTCTCTCTGATAATGGTATTCGTAGCCCATATATTTCTTTCATATGGAATAATATTTTGCCGGGCAAAGTAAAATTCTTTCTATGGCTTCTTTCTCTACATAAATTGAATACTAAAGACAATCTTATCAGAAAAGATTGGATAGGTGATCCTCTCTGCTCCATATGTCAACAGGCTCTGGAGAATCATGAGCATATCTTCTTGAATTGTGTTTTTGTTAAACATGTCTAAGATTTCTTTCTACCTAAATTGGGCGACTTATCTTTGCCTCAAAACCTTGATCAATGCTTTATTTTATGTTGTGATGCCTTATTCGACTCTAAGGTTCGGAAACTTTGGAATATATGTTTTCCTACCATTTTGCAAGTGCATTTGGAGAGCTCGAAACAACTTGATTTTCTCTTGCGATGTTCCTCAAGCTAGAAAGATGGCATCAAATGTGGCTCACTTTCTCCTTTTCTGGACAAGTCTCTCGGTTAACAAGAAGGGGATGAAACTGAAGGAGATTATCAGAGAGAGGGGTATCTCAGAGCTCCTGTCATCTAGTGAATACAGCAATGACGCAGCAGGGAATCTTTGATCCGTTGTTGTTGTTTTGTTTTAGTTCGTATAAACAACTTGATTTGGCTTGACGTTGGGTTTGTCAACATCTTTATGTTTTTAATGTTCATCTTGTATAGCTTCGGTTGATATCTTTCGGTGCTTTCTCATGGATCTGCTAGAGGTGAAGAGTGACGACATTGGTCTGCTCCTCTTCCCTCTAGTTTGCTTCTACTGAAATCACTCTTAGATATTAACAGTTCAAACTCTTTCTTATAGTTTATAATATATTTTTGATAGGGCATCTTGCCCTATTCTTACTTCAAAAAAAATCATAGTTCTACGATTTGACACTCTCATTCATCTGTCTTTAAACAGGCACCCCAGTAAAGGTGATGTTTTTATTGATTGTTTAGAGGTCTCATCATATGCCGTCTTCACTGTCACCTGCTTTTTGTTGTGCTTTTTCCCCCTCTATAAGTACGTGTATAATTCCTACATAACACTCATGGGTGAGATTTTACTCTACCTCCTGTTTGGATGGAGGTAAATGGATGGAAGGGTATGTAAAATTTCAATTTTACTTCGTTTGGGAGTTTTTTTAGGGGGGTTAGAGGATGGAAGGGGGTGTAAAATTTGGTCACTTTTGTTAACCTCCGATTTGGGCGGTAACCGGTGTAA
>JBAKGM010000233.1:14105439-14124190 GCA_037177215.1 Asparagus racemosus
AATCATACGATTAGAACATCAAAAAATTCTTGAAGTGATAAAGATCATGATGGATGGTGCAGAGCATCCATTGGACGTTTTTTCCTTTTGCTTTAAGCAACCAATGTAGGATAACACCAGCTGAAATTGTATGCACATTAGCAGAGAGAGAGAGAAGAAGATAAAGCTAATATTTCATCTAAACCTAATCTCTTAAATAAAGATTTAAAGGGTCAAAATAGGTATGGGATGTAATCGTATCTAATAATTTCTCATATTATCTAATAATATCTATTAATACCTAGTTGAAAGAGCTTTCATAATGTTATCATTGCCCAGATTACTTAAAAACGTGAGAAATCATAAAAGTGTTGTCATAGCCGGAGACCACCCGAGCACAAGACGAGAGCCAGAATGTAGTGAGACAAAGATCACAAGAACATCTTTGTTTTTGTGATCAATAGATAGGCAAATACGCAGACATCCCGAAAAGCAGACGATCAGCTAAGCAGACAGCAAGATCAGAGTAGACAACCAGATAGTAGATAGCCAACAAGAAGTAGGAGACCTTTGATATAGGAAGCGGACTTTAGAAACTTATATTGAGGCCAAAGGAAACCCTAGATGGGTTTAGTCATCAGGAGCATCGCCGAAATCAGCTACTGAAAGATAACCATTATTAATGCAGAAAATCACCGAAACATGCCCAGGAGAGTTACATTTCACGATGCGAACTAAAGTGATGAAGTGTAACGAATCTCTTTACATAAACAGTGTTCTTGTGGTATTTGCATTGCTGCTACAATATTTCTTCCTTTAAATATATGGCTTGTGTTGCTAAATTCTCGTCCATCTGACGTATGTCAGATCTTTGCTTCTCTTCGACCTTTGTTCTATGTGCGCCACCCATCAAACTGTATTCAACTCCAACTCCCCTCTACCTCCCTGTGGTTAGGCTATTTAGGGATTTATAGGGTGGCTGCTATTTGTTAGTTATTCTTGATGGCAATACCTGTCAATGCTAAGTCCAGCCTTCCTACGTGCTACAACCAACATAACAAAGGACCACAACAACCTCATTTACTGATGATATCTCTCTTGCTTTTTTTTTGGGGGGGGGGGGGGGGGGTTGTTAGGGTGGTGTGGGGGGTCCTAACTGCTCTACACTATCATCTTCTAAGCTATTGATGAGATGACTTTAACAAGAATTGCAAAACCCTCTTGTCCTATCCTTACTAATCACAAGTAACTAATGTTTCATACTTGACTAGACCAGCTACTGTGTCCTCATTGGTAACATTAGCTTTTATTTATACAATTCATTATGATTTTCACGATGCAAAAGATGTGTGAACAAGAAATCATATAATTTGAATATTTTATATATCCATTAATAAAAGTAATACATTTCTTATGTCCTCTATGTGAAAAGAGGAATGTGAGCAGTAGGTGTCGGTAATTTTATACATCAGCCCCTCAAAAGTATAGACCATCCTTGTGGATAATTCATATTCCTCAACATTCATTATGATCTTCATGAAGTAAAGTATATATGGATGGAAAATAGTATGATTCGAAGTTGTGGACATACTAGAACATACTTCACCCACGAATTCAGTGGGTTGATTTGTTATATTATGGAGAATTGTTCATCTTGTGACCACATGATGTATAGGTGGAAAGTCTTCAAATCACTTGATTTCACTAAAAATTGCTCCAAGTGATGGATCATATGACATGATGGATCATATGAAGCTTCAAGTGATCTTCATGAATTAAAAAAGTATATGGATGAAAAATCATACGATTAGAACATCAAAAAATTCTTGAAGTGATAAAGATCATGATGGATGGTGCAGAGCATCCATTGGACGGTTTTTCCTTCTGCTTTAAGCAACCAATGTAGGATAACACCTGCTGAAAGTGTATGTACATGAGTAGAGAGATAGAGAGAGAAGATAAAGTTAATATTTCATCTAAACCTAATCTCTCTTAAATAGAGATTTAAAGAATCAAAATAGGTATGGGATGTAGTCGTATCTAATAATTTCTCATAATATCTAATAGTATCCATTAATACCTAGTTGAAAGAGCTTTCATAATGTTATCATTGCCCAGATTACTTAAAGACGTGAGAATCATAAAAAGTGTTGTCACAGGCGAAGAACGCCCAAGCACAAGATGAGCCAGAATATAGTGAGACAAAGATCACAAGAACATCCTTGTTTTTGTGATCAATAGATAGGCAGATACGTAGACATCCAGAAAAGCAAACAGCCAGCTAAGCAGACAGCAAGATCAGAGTAGACCACCAGATAGTAGATAGCCAACTAGAAATAAGAGACCTTCGATATCGGAATCAGAATTTAGAAACTTATATTGAGGCCAAAAGAAACCCTAGATGGGTTTAGTCATCAGGAGCATCGCCGAAATCAGCTACTAAAAGATAACCATTATTATTGCAGAAAATCACCGAAACATGCCCAGGAGAGTTACATTTCACGATGCGAACTAATGTTATAAACAGTAGCTCCATTACTATTCACGTAATGGACGATAAATGGTAAACAATAATTCTTTCCTAAGGTTTTTGTCGAATATTTATGACTCAGCTGAAGTTTTTGTCAAAGCTGCCGAAGGGTATCACGGAGGCAGCGCTCGTCGCAAAATCCTGTTTGCAGTCCCAATGTCTAGAAAGAGGAGAAAAGATCTTTAGCATCAAGAAGTATGCTCCAATACCATGTAGAGAAAGCGAGAAGATAGTTATTATTCCATCTAACCCTAGTGTCTCTTAGAGATTAGGAGGATGTAACAAAATAGGTATTGGATGTAATCATATCTAATAGTATCTCATGATATCTAATAATTTCTACTAATATCTAATGATATCTAATAATATCTAACAAGTAGGAATGGCGGAACCACATTTACCGGCGTCTGCACTAGAGTAGAACTAAGAGAACAGCAATAGTGGTTATTTTAACAAAGATATAGCTCCTGACAGAGCTTAATGGAAAAGATCTGACCGCGATGGTTAACTTAGAGGAGGAGATAGCCTTCAATAGAACTGAATTGAAGATATTTAAAGTCACTCTCCTAAATGTTCTCCACCTGCTCCTTTTTTCTCATAATATTCATTCAACAAGTTAATGAACAAACAAAAATTTCAATTCATGATAAGAACTTGGTTACATGAGAGAATCAGACATATTTCCAATTTCATGATACCCTTTCATCCATGTGGATTTCAGACATCTTAATTATCTTCTCATTGAGGACCCCATTGTGGTGATACAAATAGTCAGTGCTCAATAAGTTCGTCTTTCTAGAAAAATTCACCGCAGGCAAACAATGTTCCCTGCATAGTTACTACAGATAGCAGATTGCTCCAAAACATGGCGTAAAGATGAAAAAAAATTCCAGTTAACAAAGAAAATACATGTTACACCTAGCTAACTCATTTATAATTGATGCAATCTGATATACAATATAACAGTAAGCAAACAGATTCAGTTGTGGTGTATAACAGCAAGAAAATTTTGGGACATTGTAATTTCCAAGAAGTTCCATCAGAACAAGAATTAAAGGATAGATGAGTTGTGTACCATAATCTTTTCCTTCTCAATCCGTCGAGGAAGATGTTTCCATATCCTTTCTGAAATAGGAGGATCTGTAGGAGGGGCATTTTCGTTGATGTAGTTCCATTCTTCTCTCAGATAGCTAGTGCAGAAATTGTCAAAAAAATCTTAATCAAGAGGCCAATAACAAAATGTTTTTCAAACTCAAGAATACATGAATACATGAATATGTTCTCCTGTATGGCTTCCATGTCCACTGGAACATGCCTACACAACTTTTCAAGTTGGATCACATCATTTCTTATGAAGTGATAGCAATAATCACGGCTACTTGAATAATGTTAAATTGTCTAGCCCATATAAATACACAAGAATATAAGAAAACAACTTTTAACACATTGAGCTTCAGAAAAGAACGATATTGAATGTAAATGGCTCCTGACTTTCTACAAGACTTTGTTAAAGGACAAGCCTAAATTGTAGTTATAATGTAGAAAGTTAAAACATGACAAACCTTACACGCTTCTACTTGTGAATTTTTATACTTCTTTGCATCTCCTGAGGTATCATAGGATTCATACATCATGTGCAATTATGTGTAAAGAACTCCAGTTGAAATTCTAGTAATGTTCATGCTATTTATACCACATAGCAAAATAGCTATAATGTATAGAGTATGACAGCAGCTGCATCCTTTATTTCTCGATTTCGCCAACTACTAATAACTTCAATCGCCTAATCCTCCAACAAGTACCTACTCTCCACTTCTAAAGTAGCTTTCATGAGAGTGAGATCATAAGAACCCAATATATAACATGACAATTCAACACTCTCTGCCAACCCTAACACTTCTCTTGGTAACGAATTACAGCAAATTCTCTGAAGGAAGACCACACCTACTTTTGGGGGGTTGGGGGCGGGGGAGAACGGGGGTGCCCTCTAATGAGTTAATCAGGCACTTGGCTGGATGCCTAAGCAAGGAAGCTACTGTTTCTTGAGGGAAACAATGATGGCATGCCTTATAGATACTGTGTCTCACTTATAGATATGCTTTCCCTTACAAATAAATCCCTCCCGTAGAAGGTACGACAAAAATATGCCTGTCGCCAAGATAGTATCTGTGTGCTCCTCATATTTCTTGCGTTTACTCATCATTATTTACTCATCATTAGCCATTGAACCAATTAGATGTTAAGAACATCTTTCTTCATGGTTTCTTGTGAAGGAGGTCGACTACAGCAACTGAGTTTTTTCCCAGGGAAAGTCGGGAAACATGTGTCATGGATTCAAACAGAAGTCGTCGTATGGATTTAATATTCTCATGCAAGCCTAACGTTGGAGATTTTCTACATTACCATGGGATCTTGAAAG
The DNA here is from genome assembly GCA_037177215.1 of Asparagus racemosus. Lineage (NCBI taxonomy): Eukaryota > Viridiplantae > Streptophyta > Magnoliopsida > Asparagales > Asparagaceae > Asparagus > Asparagus racemosus. The sequence goes on from JBAKGM010000233.1 coordinate 14,110,368, forward strand.
TAGCCAGGACCATTCAGTTTTCTATGGACTACATCAGGGAAAGAGGATTCTCTCTTTCTCAATTGTTTATGTGGATGGCACAGTCATACTGGGGAAGGACAAAGTTTCATTTTCGACCAAATTTAAACTTTATTTAGTATTTTCAACCCTATTTACACTTAATTATCATTTTCGACCTAGTTTCAGCCACATGGCTGAAACTGGATCGAAAATGATAAATAAGTGGAAAAAACTACACGGGATTGAGAATCCCGTGTAGTTTAGCAGGAAATTAAATGACACTGGATTCTCAATTCTATGTAGTTTAGAATTAGGCTAAACTCCACGGGATTGTGAATCTCGTAGAGTTTATAATAAATAAACTATACAAGATTGACAATCCCGTGTAGTGGGCTTAGTGATTACCACAATTTCTATAAGTCATCTGCTGTAGAAGGGCAGAGTTCGAATCTCAGCCTAGTAATTTTTTTTGTAATGTTTGGGGAGTTCAGTATATAATTTCAAGTTTGAATCTAACATGATTACAATAGTTGGCCGAGTGGTTAGCTCAGAGAAAGTTAGACCTCAATCACTCAAGTGGTCTTGAGTTCTAATCTCATCCCAACATATTTTTTTCATATTTTTTTCTCGAATAGTAAAAAATTTGCTAGGCTGGGATTCGAACCCTGCGCTTCCCATCCATGACTTATAGACTAATGTTGTAACCACTAAGCTATACTCCACGAGATTCAAAATCCAGTGAAATTTAGCTTAGTTCTAAACAACACGGGATTGAGAATCCCATGTAGTTTAATTTCCTGCTAAACTACACGGGATTCTCAATCCCGTGTAGTTTTTTTCACTTATCAATTTCGACCCAATTTCAGCCACGAAGTTGATAATTAAGTGCAAAGTAGGTCGAATTTGATAATTAAATTTTAAAAAGAGTTGAAAATGAAAATTTGTCCTACTGGGTAAAATGCTCATAAGGGGATTGGTAGTTTTAAGTTACAAAAAAAAATCATTTACACTACTTAGACATTGAAATATCTAGACCAAAAAAAGATATCATCATTCTTAAAATATATGCATTGGATATGCCTCAGAATAGGGTGTAGAGCAATTAGTAGATTTGTACTCTAGCTACTTGTAAATAGGAGGGTGTTGGAAAAACCAATGGGATACATGGAACTTCTGAGAAACCCAAACTATTGAAGAGTGACTTAGGGAAGATACTGCATAGTCAGGAAGTATTGAGCATCAATCCTAATTTGACTCATGGATTTTAATAATCGGTACATGATGGTTCAGATATTTTAGTACCAATGAGTGCTCCGGATAGAGTTAGTTTGTATTCACATTGATAACACAGAGTGCTAAGGATAAAGTTAGTTTCTTATTCACATTGTGATCAAAGTCATGTAACTAATTTTTAATGTGGATTGAACAGAATCAAGTGACAAAAGATTGACGAGGGATTGTTATGCTTTTGTTGGAGGGAATATCGCATTGTGTAAGAGTAAGTAGTGGTATCCTATGTTACATGGGTAGTTCTATCTGAAGTCGTACCCGTACCCAACATGTACTTGTACCCAAACTTCTTGGACACTTCTTGATTAGATGCATTAGTTCATTTAGGCCTGTACTCAATTATATAATACATGTCTAATTTAAAATCTACTCGTACACTTCCTGGACATCTATCCTACACATGCACTTCTTGAAAATTGTTGGACATGGGTGGGATACATTTTAGACTATATACCCAATTCAAAATTATGATATTAAAGGCCAGTTTGGATATCTAGTTAAAAAATGAGCAATTTTTCAATTTCTAATCTACATAAATAGAAACACAAAAATATTGTAGGAATTTTATTTCTCATAACATGTGAATGACAAACTAAGATTTATCCCATGTAAATTATTAATTTTAAGATATACAAATATGTCTAATATATATAAATATATGTTCACATAAATATATATAGCCATATCTCCGTACCCTACCTATTACAAATTTATCAAGTCCTGTACCCGTACTCGCACCCATACCTGCACCCGTTTCCAAGCAACTTAGGCAGTATCCTAGGTAACACGGGCATGGCAATTTGGGTGCCATGTCCGTGTCCAACACGTGTTGAATACGGACTCTCTACAAACACGCCATGGACACATATGGTTTAAAGAAAAACTTGATTTCCCATTACTTATACCCTAAACTAGTTTCTCTGTTAATATCAGGTTCAATCAAAACCAATTGGTTTTTAACCCAAAAACTGAAACCCATTATTTAAATATTTGAAAAACACCCTTCGTATTATTCCATGCAGTCAAAGCTAAACTTTTGTTTTTAAACCTTATTCTTAGTTTGATTTAACTAGATTCTTAATTGTCATAGATAATAGAAAGAAATATACAAATGTTATTGGTACTTTTATTCAATAATTGATCATGTATGTATAATTGTATGTGTGTGTGTATCCGTGTCTGTATTCGTGCCTGTGTCCATGTCCGTGCTACCTAGGCGGTATCAGAGCTCAGCATGGAGTCGGAATATTGAGCCGTGACCATTATTACTCATGAACTGATTTTGGATAAAGAATATTATGAGTGAACTAGGTTTTGCTCCTGTCATCCTATGTTATTATACCATGATAAACAGATAGTTGTTCATCTTATTTAGCAGTCTGTATTTCATGATAGTAGGAAGCACATTGAAATGTGTTGTCATTTTATAAAGGTTAGAGATGAAAAGATCATCTAAACTAGACATACATTTGTATTAATCAACTAGACGATTCACCGACTAAACCTCTATGAAAATCACATATTAAGATTGCACGCTCTAGCTTTAGGGGGAGATTTAGGAAAAGTATACCTCAGAGGGAGGGAAGGATCATCCCTTTTCTTCTCCATCTTTATCATTGTCATCTTCTTGCATCTTCTTGCACCTTTTATATTTCATGTTTTCATTTCTTTCCCTCTACACATACCCTCTAGATTCAACTAAGATTAGATAGATCATCCTCCATTGAGTTCTTTCTATAAGTTGAGCAAATTCTTTTCTTTATTTATTTTTCTATTGAACAAGCAAACGACGTCTTGTTTGATCTTTTATGAGATTCAATCCCAATAATTTTCTTTATGAAACATTGTTGGAGCAACAAGATTTTAATAATAAATACAGGTTTAGGGAATGACATGTGGATAGGCATTTATAAAAACAACATGAAAAGAGTTCTTAAAGCCCCCTGTTTTGACCTATTCTTTTGACACCAATATCAACATTTTCATGTTTCTATTTTTATTTATATGAATCTCCTCTGATCAATTCTTATTGTGTAAAATAACACTTCCCCGCATCATGTGATCTTAACCGACTGAAGAGTGTTTAAAGTGACTGCATATCTACAAACATGAATGAATTTTCTGTCTTTAATAAACAAAGCTCAATTTTTGCATATTCTACCTAACAATCACTGTTTTACCACAAAACTTTTGTAAAATAGTAGGTAACTTACCTACCAACTATAGAAAAAATATGACTACTTGCATGAAGTCCCAGAGAATCCAAATGAAGTATAATCGGCCCCGATTCGTCTTCCTTAGCAGGGATACATATAATCACCAAACTCCAGTGCATACTGATCTCACAAAATAACATAACCCAGTCATATATGTAAGGAATAAGAACATTAATTCAGAAAGAAATAAATACAGTAATGCACAAATTTGTTGAATTTAAAAGAGGCATATGAAGTTGTGTATCCAATAAATAAAGCAAAAGTTCAATATCATTAAATATTGATTGTAGTTACAGTTTTGTGGGGGATTTCTTATGGCGCCTGGAGTTGCCAAAACTAAGAAGGATGACAATAACCCCAAACATCAAACAACTAGTACATTCATCGAATTTTGAATTTGGTCTTTGGATTTGTATTAGGAGTTTACATCTTTTACAAGCTTATGCCTTAAAATCTTCAAGAATTAATAGTTGATTAGGTTGGATAGATTCGAAGAAGAAAAAAGAAAAGAAAACGCAAAAGTAAACTAAAGATTAAAAAGGAAGATCTTTTTTAGAGAACGACAGCTATGGAGGTTCCAATATTGCCTGATGTTCGCCGTCTTTGCCTATGCTTACAGTGTCCTTGCAGTTAATGACCACAACTGCTTTTGGATTTCTCTTTAGATTGATTTGAAATTTGGGTTTGAACTTCAATTATTTGGATTGGGTCTTCATTGACTTGTAAGTGGTAAGGTGTTAGGTATTTGATTACTTGAAAGGGTGGTAGGGCGGAGGTAGGTTTGATAGATTTGAAGATTTGTCCGTGAGAAGCTTATTTTGTTTTTTAATTGGCTTTGAAATTGGTTTGTTTGGTAAATTTCGTGATGAACAGGGATTGAACTGGATTGGAGTAAAGTGTGATATTGTGATTAAAGTCAGATGAAAAGCCTTCAGTCAGTTTCTCTTGCAAAATCCAGTTCCCTTTCAGATGCGTATCATCACCTACATTCTGCAAACTTTGAAATTCTTGTTAGTTATGAAACTTGTTGCACTGAGAGGCTGAGAACTTTTTTTTTCTTTTTGATACTTCATATCAAACTCCCAGTTGAGCCACCCTGAGCGTGTGAGTTTGAGGGGGGTGTTAAATATAGTATTTCGCTCTTTTGGATTCTCGATTATAGTTTACTTTATTATTAGCTTCTTTTCTTTAATAAGACTATATGATATCTTGCAATATTGGTATATACAAAGGGTGTTAGTCCCTTCAATGATTAATTGAATAATAAGAATCTTCTTTTCTTAATATTAATCATCTTTTTCCTATGCATATCGACATTTCTATAGATTATTACTTACGCAAACATGGCTCTCGGAATTAATAGACTATTTCTAATAGAGCCAATTTAGGATCCTTGCATCTGCAACTAAACTTAGCTATTTGCTCACGAATTTAAAAAAACTAAAACTGTAACCATCTAACTACTCCGAATCTCAGAATTCAATATTCATGTCTCTAATGCATAAATTATAGTCCAATTAATTAAATTATCATTTCAATTCCAAAAACCTATTTTGAAATTCAAGATATGTCTAAACATGATAAACAATAAAAATAAAATATCGGAACTATGTCCCCAAAAGCTTTATTTAATTTGCAAGTCTACATCAATTCCAATTCCACTTTGGTTGGCAGTGATTTAAATGTCAGCCGCCATGTCGGACATGTCGGTCGACATGGCGGATTTAGGGGTCAACTGACACAATATTGAGCTTTTCAATGCGTGTTGCGTTTTCAATGTTTCATGTCGGATATAAGGGGGGACATGTCAGATATGTCAGCCAAATATATCGAGAGACATGTCGGTTACGTCAGCCGATTTTTCAGTCTGAAAAATTGACTTTTTGTTATGTTTATCTAATCAAGTTTGGGTTTAAATTCCTGATTAAATTAATATTATCGTCAAAGATAAAACCCAATCAGTTAGTGGGAAAAAAAGACCAAAGTCATTTCCATCACTCCTCTTATCTCTCTCATTCAACATCTCATTGGTCTATTTTCATAGTTGTTTCTTCAACATCAATATCGGGCAATCTTCTCTCCTTAAGTACCAACATCGGGCTTCTCTTTTCTCACCTCTTTCCTTCAACATTAACCCTAAGCATCATAAGATATTTACTTTTGTATATATTTATAGACAATAGAGTTTATTAAGTATGTTTAGATTTCATTTATGATATTATATTACACATATGCACACCATCTAAAATGGCAATCCGATATTTTTTCATGTCCCTCGACATATCCCTGATTTTCGCTATCCGACATGAATTTTAGCCGTCTGATGTGAACCCGACATCCGACATTTAAAACCTTGTTGGTTGGAGAGAAGATGAGTTTCTAATTGAGCATCTTCTTCAACGCTACTGCGGGAGATACTTGCAACATCGGAAACACTAGCAGAAATTTAAAAAATAATCTTAGGGGGATTCTACTTTATAAGTAGATATATGATCATGACAGAATACTATAGAAACGGGAAAACTGGTGTTAGAATTGTGTAAACAATTTGTCTACAAGATAACCTACTGACCTCGTAGATGTCTAGCTAGAGAGTCAAAACAATCAATTGACAGAATACCATAGAAATGGAAAAACTGGTGTTAGAATTGTGTAAACAAATCATTGATAAGATGCTGGGATATTATGTGCATATTATATTGTCGAAATTTTATTAAACTTTTAGATAATTTCTAGATCGGGATGTTACAGTTGCATAGTGCAAACATAACTCTTAGAAATCATAACATATCAGAATAAATCTAATTAATTTAGATTCATTTCATAACATAGTTGAATTTACTTGCTACTCGCTAATTTAAACCTAAAATGAAAGAAATTCAGAAGATTCCGTAGCTGATTTAATTCAATGCATAAGTTATAGCCTAGTTAACTAACTCGTAATAAGAGCCTTAAGACTTCCTCAAATCCAAGGAAAGACTCCTAACCATGATAATCATTCTAACAATGACATTTCTAAAATTAAAAGTATACAAAGCTTCCTATATACCTTAGCTAATTATTTGTCAAAATAATTATCTTTTTAACACTTTATTATTTTATTCTCAGCAACTAGTTATTCCCAGTGTGAATGCCCAAGAGTTAATATTACATCATTGTAGCACATATATTTTGGAAATATTATGATTTAATAAATATTTATTCAAAATGAACCACCACTTAGATCCATAGTTTATTAGAAACTAAAACAACTAATGCAAATAAATATCTATATGCATGTTTATTTGGAATATGGAAAAAGAATCATTATAGTGGTTTTATAATTATGGCTGATGTTTGAAAAGAATTACTAAAATAGTTGTCATTGTCATTCATACAATAAGTGCAACTAGTTTAATATATAATAATAGATAGATAGAGATGAGGGAGAATTTTGGCCACCTATTTTGTAGAGGGAGAAAGAGATTTCATCAAAATCTGTGTTCGAGAGAAAATAATTTTGTAGAAAAGAATATTTCATTATAGAATTTTGAAGGTTGTTAGAAGAACGGGTATCTATTGGTTGTTGATTATTAATTATTAATTATTAATTTGAAGTGGGAGTTAAATAGCCATGGTGAGCTAAGAACCTACCAAATAGCAAAAATTGGCTACCATTGTTACTATTTTAGTGTATAGTATAGACAGAACCTACCAAATAGCAAAAATTGGCTACCATTGTTACTATTTTATAGACAAGTGTTATTCCTATGCTCCCATAGGTGGGTCATATTTCTTTGATTTATATATTAGGATTTTCATGTTAATTGGCCTTCCCTTCTAAACTGAATTTGCATTTAGTAATTTTGAATATCATTATGTGTTGGTCTATGAAATATGAAATGGGAAAAGAGCCAAGAATATAATATGTAAACATAAAAGGTTCCAATTACTATTATTTCACATATAAATTCTATATAATGTATCAAATCAAAAAGAAATTGTAATTGCATAAGAATGTATGAGAATAGATAATTTGTTTTGTATGTAAATAAGTATATGTGTTATTTAAGAACAAAAAAATGATATATAATGATATTTAGTATTTTGTAGAGAAAGATTAACTAGGGAAGCGGGATTGCCTCCTCTCTCTCTTTCTCTCAACCAGACACTGAGCCAGTATGTAACGACAACAAACGGTAGGTGACGGTCTCTCTTAACCAAAGACTGAATCAGCATGCACGACAACAAACGGCAGGTGACGATGACGGCTAGAAATGGGCGAGCAACGAAGATGTGCTGGAATAAAATTAGGGTCAAGGAGAGAGTGAAGGAAGGGTTGATTTGCAATATTTTAGAGAAAATGTTTATTTGAAAATTATATAATATAAGGGTCTACTTTGCAAAAATAACTATTAAAAAAAATATTTTTTGCCTATGGGGCATTTAGTGCCTTTGGAGGTTATATAGGAAAGATTTTGATTGTTTAGGAAAAAGCAAAGTTGGGTGGGTGGAAAACACTTAAAAGTGGAGGGGGCTTTGTGAAATTTACCCTAAATATAAGATAAGACATGCAACAAATTTTTATAGTCCAAAGGTAAGCCAGAGATCTTGCTGTATTCAAGAGTTTAAATTTTGTGTTTAATTAAATTTCAATGTTTCTTTTACTATATACAATCCTTTTTGTATTTTGAGATACAAATATCTTACGCGCTTATTCTTTCTAACTTATTATAGAGGATTCCATTTCTAATTCTAATAAACCATGAAGAAAGAGTAAGAATACCAATAAATCAAACTATGCGTAAAAGCAGTAAATTTAACTTTGTGATTTGTGGATAACATATTCATCATAGATCTGCTTGGTCAAAACTGATATACTACAAAATGAAGAAAAAAAGGAAAAAATACAGAAGAAATAAAGAAAAGGAAAGGAAAAATGACAGAATAAATAAAAGGAAAAGGGAATTAAAAATATGGTTAATAGATTTTTTTTAATTATAGATTTTTTATTATTCAATATAGATATTATTTAATTATTTAATTTTTTTTTAAGTATAGATATTTTTAATTATTTTAATTATAGTTATATCAAGGTTAGCAAATATTTAATATTTAAATATTAGAATTTTCTAATTATAGATATTTTTCATTTGATGGGGCTTCTTAGGCGAAGGTAGAATAGTAATCTGATTAGGATTACCAAATATTTAATATTTGATAAGTAGAGTTTTCTAATTATAGATCGTTTATATTTAATGAGAGTTACTCAGTTAAGATGGGTCAAATTCAAGATTGTTCCAACACCGGGAGTTAGAACACCGTGTTGTAAAAACATTTGTAGTTCCAACTTCTCCCAACCAAACACACCCTCACCACTCTTCTTTACAAGTCCATGAGAATATGGAAAAATCTTCCTCTTTCTTTTATTAATATTTCAACACTTACGTAAAAAAACATGCGCAAATAGAAAATAGTATTAAAAAAACTAAAACTTTTTCCTCTCAACCTATCCTAGTTTGGTTGCTTGATGGTTTCATCGTTCGCCTCTGATTTCTTTCGGACCAGCAACACAGGGCCCAAGGAACCTCACAAATACCTATAAGATATGTGTTTAATTCACACACACTACTCTAGGAAATAGCAAGACAAGGAAAGATGGTGTGCCTTACGTAGACGAGGGAAGAGTGTGGACACCACATGCTACTGCCCACACATTTTATCAACAAAACAAGATGCATGCCAATGAGATATAATAACTTTTAACTCAAATCTACTCTCTTTGATCAAATTTACACTTACTATCAAGGATATTTTCAAATAAACCCATGAACTTTGGGAAAATACAAACACTCAAACTTTGGGAATATTTTTTCTTGGACTTTCGGTAACCCAGTTTAAATTTGGGCAAATTTTAGAAACCCCGCCCCCCAAAGTCCGATTGTTTTTCAGATAACCCCGTTAACGTTAAAAATGTCACAAACCCCTCAAGTTTTGGGATTCTCAGAAAACCCCTCTGAAGTTTTGTCAGACAACTGCCTAACTAAGAAAACTGCTTGATTTTACCGTGCACATAAAAATCTCGTGCATCCAAATGACCAAAATGCCTTTAATGGGAAAAAAACCATTTTATGAATTTTTTAATAATTATAAAGGTAGTTTAAAATAAACCATTTAGTTAAAATTAGGGATTAATTGATGTGATTATTGTTTAATTTAATTCAGCAATTAGAGTGTTAATTTGATAAGGATATTTTGGTCTTTTTACTTGGTCATCTCAAACATTGTTAGGGGAGTTAGAAGAAAATATTGGTCCTTATAAGATGATTATATTGAAGTAGGTTACCAAATATTGACATTATAATATAATACTTCAATTTTAAGTTACCTCAAATAGGTGCTATTAGCATTTCCATTAGAAATAACAATCTAATTTAGGTCAGGTTGCTCATCCAATATATAGGGTAAATTACACTAAACCTCCAAGAATTTTCAAAATATTTTGCAGTAAACTCACAATAACTTTCAAAAGCGCACTAAACCCCAAAAGCTTTTGCAAAAAGCCCCCAAACTTGACACTGATACATCTAACATGGCACGTGCAACTCACATCACTTAAAAAATCAAAATACCCTTTAAATTATTAAACCCCCTTTTATGACCATTTTGTATTTTCAATGCTAAAAATAGAAATCTCTCATCCTTTCATTGTTTTAAATATCCCCGACGTGGCCCAATATATCGCCTGATATATCTTTTTACAGAGCTTACCACAACCGATTTGGCCTCTAAATATCCTTTACCGCTTTTTGACTATTTTGGGCGATATGTCCCTGATATGGCCGATATATCAATCGATATGTTGGCCGATATATCCTTTTATATGGTTTGTCACAAGCAACATACTATGTTTGGCAATTCTTGGGCAAGATACCATGATTTTCCCATTATATCAAATAACATTTTGGCCTAAATAATCAGACAAAATGTTGCAACGTTGATTTGTACTTTTGTTTGTTTTACAAGGTTGATTAGTGATTCTAAACATATTTACATTTTGTATGCTTAGAATTTATTAAGTATGTTGAGTTTACATTTTAGTGCATTATATTATATATGCAAGCATCCGTTATGGCATTTTGATATTTACCACATATCCCCAATTTTTGCAACTTGATATGAATTTTGACCATCTGATATTTCCCTAATATCTGACATTTAAAACCTCGTGTCCTTTGTCATTCGTTCTCCTCTTGTTCGCACCCAACTTGGGTTCTACTCTTATTCATATTTTTATGCTGAAATTGTCATTCAAAATGTTTTTTATGTTTTTTTTGTTCTAATTTATGGGGGTTACTTGCAAATAAGGAAACGTACTAGGGATTTTTTGCAATTCAAAAAGTTATTGAAGGTTATTGCAATTTTGAAATTTACTGGGGGTTTACTGTAAACAGCTGAAAGTTTTTGGGGGTTTAGTGTAATTTACCCTAAAATTTACATACTCTAGTTAACTCTCTTCTAGGCTAGAGCAATATTGTTAGTATCCTACAACAATGACAATGGCAGTCAATGGTGGGTGACCGAGGGCGGTGGTTGGCAACAACAGCGACGTGCGACGATGATAAGGGCAAGTAATGGTGGCAATAGCAAAGAAACTAAGGAAACAATAAGAATAGCAAATGTTCGTAGTTAGTTATAGATTAAAATAACATATTTTAACTTGGGTCATTTTCTTGCATGCAAATTTGATTGGTTCGACTTGGTAAAATGTAGTTTAGGAATTGTACGCAAGTGTTGTGCAGGTGCGTGGGTCTGGTTTCTTTCGTTTGTATATCTAATTTTCTTGTTATTTATGAGATTTTTTTGGTTATACCGATGCTTCTAAATTGAATTATACTAAAAAAATTTCTTTGCGTTGTTGGTCCCTTCTTTTCTATTTGCTATATAGTCCATTTATTTATGAATATGAACATATAAATGGCTTAAAACAATGACTTATAATATAAAAAATGACCTGCTTACTGAAAGCATACAGTAGAAACCTTACATTGAAAACATGAAAGCAATATACCAATAAATAAGACATGGGGACACAATAGAAAACGCGCGATTCTCTTTCATCGAAAGTGAGGAAAAATCAACTTACTCTCCATGAATTGGCAAAAAGATATATGCTTTTTGAAATATATCTACACCTTTCCACCACCGCCTCAACTTCAAGAAAGATGCACTTCTATCATCCTAGAAACCACGAAACATTCAAGTCAAAGATGTATCTTAGCGAAAAAAAACAAAAAAAAAAGAAGAGGAAGAAGAAGAAGAATGGCTTGCAACAAGCACAGTAACAGTAATAAAAAACGCAAGTCAAACATTATCTAAAACCGATATGGATTGATCATGAAAATAAAAGGTGAACAAAAAACATTGTAGAGAAATAAAGGAAGTTGGAAACACCATGACCAGACTAAAGGTTTTACATTTGAGACTATCATAAAACCTACTAAGATCTAAACACATGGTAAACATAGAGATCAATCGAAGGGGGAAAAAAGGTAATCAACGCCAGAATATTCCTTGTTCCTATTGTTTAGCATGGAGCCTAGTATATATATCTGTAAAGTCCCAACTTATATATATACAGTCCATCATGCTTAAATGATTCTCTGCTACCTATCGTCTTCCCTTGACTGCATGAAGCTAGGATAACATTTTTCAGAGTTGCAGATGTGGTCCCTTGTCTCAACTATACCTGATATATCTTTCATTAATCAGCAGAGATCACAGCATCAACTCTTCCACCCATTGAACAATAAACCAAAAGGTGTCATAGTGCAGAAGACATACTTCCTGTGCCCATTGACTATGCTAGAAGGGTAGTCCCAGAAAGGACATTATCTACTGATGAAGCCTATCTAACTCTTATACTCAGAAATGATAGCTGCCTGTTAAAAGGTTAGCAGGAATCTCAATCAAGCCTACTTTCATCCAAATATCCAAAAAATCAAGAAGGTTCAGCTCAGAAGAGAAGCAGCAGTAATAATTTTGATATATACAAACTCCAATGCTTCTACTCCTAGGAGAAAACTGAATAACATGTACCAGTCCCTGATTTTTTGAATCTTCTTAACGAGAGCCCATTTGTACATTTTCGAGTGCCTTACATTTCTGCAATGGGTAACAAGCCTTGGCATGTATAAAACATCAAAAGTTACTCTAAGTAACAGGACAAGACAAATCTTACTCCAGATTATCGCCAATCTTACAAAAGAGCAGTATCCGACTCGTCTACATGACTATCAGTAGAATATCCTTTTAATTTTGTGCTATGTAAACCATAAAAGCTCCAGAGGTGAGGCGTGTGCAAAGCAGAAGAAACACCTCCTGAGTAGTTCCAGCCAACAATGGAACTCTGCCAACAGACTCTTGCTAATACGGGAATTTCATGTTCAGTGGAGTAAAATCTCAACCGCACCCCCCCCCCCCCCCAAAAAAAACCATTTTACCAGATTCATTGCATCTCTGCAAGATCATATGACATTTTCCTGTGTAGCATCTTGGTAGATGCAAATCACAAATAGTTGTCAGTTAAAAACCTGGAGTTTATCCCCCAGTTTCATGCCTATGAACAAGGAGACGGACTCCCACAAACATTTCCAAGACCTCTAATAAATATTCAATCAAATATAAAGGATGGGGTTTCCACCCTAAATCATGTTACCCATTTAGACTTAGAATTTCCTAAACAATTTGGGGAAATTGCCAACAAAAACTCCAAATTGCACCATTTCTTCAGGTAAACAGCCTGAAACTTCAGAAAAATATCATAAAGTTTGTGAGACTTTACACATGGATAACTTTCGTGTTAACTGGTAGTTAAAGAATTTTGGAAAATTTCACCACGTGACCTTTACAAAGGTCACATTTGGACAAATTTAACCTTATGGGAAAACAAAGTCTCTCCAAATTTCAGTCCAAATCACTTTTATATCCCTGCTTTCAATTTTCAACCCACATCCCCATACTCTTCCATCTGAGTTCTTCCTCCAAAGCAAACACTATTCCAAAACTGGAGAGATAGAAAGGCAAAATAACTGAAAAAGGGATTGGGTGGGAAGAATAATTGAAGCGAGAGCTGAACAGTTTTGGAGTAGTTGAATTTGAAGTGGTTAAGGATAAAACAGATATTTTACTCAAAGACCACTAACTGCCTTAAATGTCTGAGATAATCATCAGTTTTTTTTCTTCTTTTTTTTTTTCTTTGGTTTTGGGTTTTTTTTTTTTTTTTTGTTTGGGGGGTGGGGGGGGGGCCTTTGGGTTTGCCTCCTTTCGAAAATGACG
>JBAKGM010000233.1:14156715-14185137 GCA_037177215.1 Asparagus racemosus
TAAAGGTTGTCGCGGCACCTGTAGTAGGACAGAGGACTTATCGCGATGCCCGCGGACCGATTTACTATGTCTCCGTCTCTGACGTTCGTCAAAGAGGCCACGTGGATTGGCTTGGGTCGGCCCAGCAGAGTACTTTCGCCGTTGGTGTTCTTCCCGATCTCTACGCATTTCACCGCTCCACCGGTAAGTCAATTCTTTAGTTTAGGGAAGGATGCCAAGTGCCATCGATTTAGCTCTTGGAAGAAGGGAAATAGCATGGGGCACGTGGAATCCCGTGTGAATCAGCAAGGACCACCTTGCAAGGCTAAAAGTATGATTTGATGAAGGGTTTTTTCACATGAAAAGTGTATTTTTGGGCTTTTTGCATATGGGCTGAAAGTGGAGGGGGCTAGTCACATGAGTCTTTGTATGGTCTGGACAAAAATTTTCCTATATTTTATTTGTCAGTCTTATAATCACCAAATGAAACCGGTGTAACGATTAGGATCATTAGTTGGCAAGATCATCTTTCTACTATACTTCGTCTGAGGTTTTAATGGCATATTTTGCACCCTGTGACATGGAACAAGTTGCTGGAGAAATTCGCATTTATGTACAACGCACTTAATAGACTAAAAGTACATATCAAGAGATTCATTTATTACATAGTTTGGTGAAATATAGTGCACGTTAAAAATATATAGCCCAAATAGTGTTACTCAAGTAGGATCCTAATATTGTGAAGACCATGAATACATCATAAGCTACAACACCACCAAACTGTTTCTCAGATTTAATATCATGATCTAGTTTTCAATTTTAAATGTCCTGTCATTGTTTGGAACTTCATGTGAAATTTGAAATTCTTAGATGGAAACAATAATAATATCATCTTATTGAAGAACTATTTATTATCCTTTGATCAAGACTGTCTACCAATTTCCATGATATATTAATCCAATAATTTCTTTGTGATAGATTTTTTTATGCAAATGATGACATGTCTTAATGCTTCCTTGTAAATGTGACAAAATTGAGCGGAGAAAGGTTCCTTATTTTTATAAAAATTTATGCTGTAATTGTTGGCAGCCACTCTAAAGAGAACATCAAAAATAGAACACATCAAATTATAATACTCTACACTTTTTTCTCTATCTAAACCGATAAAACTTAAAATGAATATGGGTTTAAAGAAATTGGGTCCAGATGTCTTTATTTAATCAAAATTGATCGGGATTCAGGTATATTGGTTAGAAATATAAAAACAAGTTCTTTGTTAGCTCTCTATGTCAAGATCCAAAACTTGTTGGAATTTATAATCCACTCAATTGCAATAACAACGTTGTGGCACTATAATGTTTAGAACATATCATTACAAATAAGAATAAAATTTGGTATTGACTTACAATTTACATGCTCACCAATTTATCACCTCCATTGCAGTGATACCGACTATAATCATGTCTGGTTATCTGTTGCTTTTGACTCTTGGACTTGATATCGCTTTTAAAAGCACAGGGTTTTTCAGTATTAACTGTTAGCAGTAGTGATGATTGCTGGTTTTTAATGTGCTCCTGACAGTAATAAGCTTTCTTCTTTCTTGTATTTTTAACCCTCATTTGAGAGATTACGTTGCGCCCTAAATCTTGTGATTTTCGTCCAATCTCTTTCTTTATTTTGATAAAATATGTTATAACTGAATATTTGAGACTATGCTTATCAGAGAATCTTGAAATTGATGCTTAGTTACCAGGCAATATAACTGGTAATGGAGCTTATATACCGTAGTTCACATTCACATCCCTACTAATACTAGAGTGGCTTCTATAGTATGACAGTCTTTTTTGGGTTTTACTGCATAAAATCTAACTGTAGGTATGCTTTATCTTTAACTATTTCAGGATAGGTTGTTCTTTGGAGAGGGCAGGAAATGCCACGCCTAAGAACCTTCATGTTGCTTCAATTGCAGGTAATGCTTCTACTTTACTCAGGTATAAACTTATGATTATTTATAGAATTGTAGTTTTTCTTTTATCAAGTGGTGTGTTTATGCTGCATGACTGATTCAACGTCTGCTCGGTTCTCTGTTATCAGTTTGGAAGGATAAAGATAATCTGTATTCCTCCTAACTTCATTTAAAGCTGATACAAATAATGTCTTAAAGGAGGACTATAAAATGCATGTCTTTTAAAAAACACATGTTTATTCTATGAGGCAAAACTGTATAAATATTATCAAATATTTCAGGAAATACCCCTTACTTTATAGTTTGTTGTTTGCTTCTCTCTTTTGTTCGTTCACATAGTTAGACATTATAATAATACATTATTTAAACTTGCGTTTAGCATACCAAAGGTTCGGTCCAATTATGCCTTATGTATTTGCTTGCTTGCGTTATTTAATTTCTTTCACATCTTTCCTTTTTTGTCACTTGTTTACTTCATCTTCCCTGCCTCGTACATCTTTTGTGTTACCTTCTCTAATATTTACAATCATGACCGATAGCACCATGTCGGCTCTTGGACAATGAGACTTGCTTTAGTATTGAATTTATATTGTATTTCATTATATTTTCTCTAAACATGATAATTTGCTTACGACCTCCTCCATTTATGCAGCTGTTTCCCCTGAAGAAACCATAGAAAACTCTTCCCTTCCAAAAGGTGACACGTGGTCTGTTCATAAATTTGGTGGGACATGTATGGGCACGGCCGAAAGGATTCAAAGTGTTGCAGATATAGTTTTAGGTGATCCTTCAGAAAGAAAGTTGGTAGTGGTTTCTGCGATGTCGAATGTGACAGATATGATGTATAATTTGGTCGACAAGGCTCAGTCGAGGGATGATGCATATTTGTCATTACTTGATGGTGTTTATGAAAAACACATGTTAACAGCAAAGCAGCTTCTTGAAGGAGATGATCTTGTTAGATTCTTAACTCAGTTGCATAGTGACATCAGTAATCTGAAAGCAATGCTTCAGGCAATATACATAGGTTTGAGCTTTTCAATTTCTCTTATTGGTATTCATCTAATATCTTTAAAATAAAGTTGAAATTAAGCTGTCGAAGTGCTTTTTAATTCTGCTGCACGTAATCCTTGGTACAAGTGATAAAAGAGAAACCGGGTGGTGATAATGTGCACAGTGGACACACAGAGACATGGCATGTTACTTGCTGTTTTATTTGATTATCTAGATGCATCCAAATCTCATAATTATTTATATGTTACTTTCTGTTTTAATTCCTAGAGCTTAACTGTCAGCAGAATAATATATAATAATTGAATGAGTAAAACTGGTTCAGAATTTTGGAGTGTTTAGAATGCATCCGAATCATGTCAGCTAAGGACAGGGGAGCTAATATATACAACACCTATCAGATATTAGTACTTCTCCATCGAACTGACTGTTGTTTACTTGTTATAGTCGTGTTTTTCTTTGAAAACCTTGTTGCAATGTTACATCCTTTGTTGGAGAAAAGCCTGTATCTATACATAGTATTTTTTTTCGTATGTCCTTGCACATATCCTGAATACTAAAAACATATTTATTCTGCTTTTGTTTAATATGGATGTGTAGATGCCTTGAAAAGAAATGTATTTCTAGACTTAATTTGGATTCATTGAATTATATGAACTGTTTTCATATAGTCTTGTTATAATGTTGCTTCTCCCTTCAGCTGGTTAGTGCTTATGCTTTACCTTAAGTTTATTCTGTTGTGTTTTCTGCATTGATGATCATCAGCATTAATTTCTCATATCCTTCACATATTTTGATGTGGGCCGTGCAACTGAATCCTCATTATAATTTAGTATTGGTGCATAACCTTAAGTGTTTTATTTGTGTCCTTTTCTTACTCATTGATGATTATCAGCATCAGTTTCTTATATCTTTATATATTTTGCAGCCGGTCATGCTACTGAATCCTTTTCAGACTTTGTTGTTGGTCATGGAGAACTATGGTCTGCTCAAATGTTGTCATATGTTATAAGAAAGGTTTCTCAGCTGCATAGTAATTGTGGAGATTAATTATTTAATTAGATTTCCAGAAGTATTCTATATCCTTTATCTCTTTGGTGCAGAGTGGAAGGCCTTGCAGTTGGATGGATACTCGGGATGTCCTCATTGTAAAGCCTACTGGAGCCAATCAAGTAGACCCTGACTATTTTGAATCAGGGAAAAGACTTGAAAAGTGGTTTACCGGGGATATAGCTGATACAATAATTGCGACTGGATTCATTGCCAGTACGCCTAAAAACATTCCTACGACTTTGAAAAGAGATGGAAGTGATTTCTCAGCAGCAATAATGGGTGCTCTTGTCAAGGCTTGTCAAGTGACTATATGGACTGACGTCGATGGTGTATATAGTGCAGACCCAAGAAAAGGTTGCTCTTATCTAGTTTTTGTTATGAAACATTTTTCATCATATTTCACAACATTTTCTGTTTTAGTTTTATTTAACTTCATATCACCTTAGTAAACTTTATATGTGCTGCTTAAGAAAATAAAGTTTTAAGGGGATCCCTTGGTGAAATCCTCATTTCTACATTTGGATCAATATGGTCCAAGGGTTGTTTGATTGGCAGTAAATGGTTAGCAGAAGCTCCAATCACTTTGTAAGTTTGTATTAACAGTTTTCTATGGATGTAGTCAGGTTACTGACCTGAAAATGAGTTTGTCGGCTGTAGCCAAAATTTTACAAGTGGTGTGATAAATTGCTTGCCACACTGCTTGTTGCTTCTCATGCTATGAGCCTGTAATTTGATATATCTTTCTACTTGTCATTTCACCAAAGCAACTACATGCAATGTCATTTATGACTTAGGAAACATTGGGGCTCTAATTTGTGCAGCACCAATTACCGCAAACCATTTACTGCAACACCATTTTCAAGGTGCATTATACATACAGCTGACCTAGCAGGATTATTTGTTGCAAAAGCACAGTGTACATGGAATAAGTATGCTGATGCACTTGTTAGGTGCGAATAAGATGCTAAATTCTGGAACAAAAATTTTGATTTTCTGTTGTGTTCATCTGCCAAGTACAAGGACATAAGTTAGAATCGTTCATTTAAAATTCCATATGAAAACAAATGAGGTTATGATGACTCTTCAACCGGTCTATCAATGTTTCAAGGTCATGGTTTTGAATTCACATTTTCTGTAACTGAATTCTATTATAGTAGTCTCTACTGAATAGTATGGTCTATTAGACTACATATTCCTTTGAATCGCACAAAATTTAGATAGCTTCACAGCTTAAGATAAATTACAGTGCTGAATTACTTGTTCTCTCTGCAGTTAGTGAAGCCGTGATACTGAGGACGTTGTCTTACCAGGAAGCATGGGAAATGGTCAGGTTTCTAAGCATGTGTTTTGAAATAAGTTGGAATTTATCTGCAATTTCTGAAACTTTAACCTTTCTTTGCAGTCTTATTTCGGGGCCAATGTTTTGCATCCTCGCACCATTATTCCCGTGATGAAGTATAACATTCCTATTTTAATTAGAAATGTTTTCAATCTCTCGGCCCCTGGAACAATGATTTGCCAGCAGACTGGGAATGAAAATGGGGATCAGAATAGTTTGGAGTCTTGTGTCAAAGCATTTGCTACCATAGACAACTTGGCCCTTGTTAATGTTGAAGGGTGAGGTCACTTTAATGCTGCATTTGCTGCTGCATCTTATTATTGTGCCCTTCCATCTTGTCACTTATGTTCATGCAGCATGTTCTCTTGGTTGTAGAACTGGAATGGCTGGTGTTCCTGGCACAGCTAGTGCTATTTTTGGTACAGTTAAAGATGTTGGAGCTAATGTTATCATGATATCTCAGGTATATTATACAGTTTTGCTGTCTCTTGGAGATATGTGCTAATGATTGAAGCTAATATTAGGTTTTTGCAGGCTAGTAGTGAGCATTCAGTTTGCTTTGCTGTGCCAGAAAAAGAAGTAAAAGCAGTTTCTGATGCATTAGAGTCTAGATTTCGTCAAGCTCTGGATGCTGGAAGGCTTTCTAAGGTATAGAGTTTTTTCTATGATCCATATATCAACTAATGGGCATTTTAATGTGTTGCCATTAACATTTGACATTCAAGTTTAGTAGAAAATTCCTTTCTGCTAGAAACTAAGTGAATAAATCAACTCTTTCGCAGAATAGCTCGTACAGTCGTACAGTATGCATGTATATTTTGTTGAGAAATAGGGGAAAGTTGGCTCATGAAAATAAAGGAACTGCAATTGAGTTGGTGTACAATCTTGACAATGGTATCAAGATCTATAGTCAGTGCGACTTCTATGATCCTGATCATAAATGGCATCTTTAATGTGGATCAGACGTTGGCTTATCAGATTATAGCTCTTACGGTCTCCAGTTATAACTTGCAATCATGTAGGTCTTCCAATACCGCTCAAGTTGTGACCCTTCAATGCACTTGAAAAGGCTGTGGAAGTATAGATATTTGAAACAATTGCATGGGTTCTCTGAGAAATGCATGAGGAGCAAGTTTCATAGGACTTATAAATCAGAGTTTGTGAATGAGCCTAAATGTTTGAGGGCAAATCATACTCCGAAGTAATTGAAGTAGCACATAGGTAGCGATCAAAAGCAAACCACCACACAAGTCAAAGCTAAAATAAGCATGAAGGAAGTGGATCTAGAAGGAAGTGGGTCTTTATA
Organism: Asparagus racemosus; assembly: GCA_037177215.1. Classification (NCBI taxonomy): domain Eukaryota; kingdom Viridiplantae; phylum Streptophyta; class Magnoliopsida; order Asparagales; family Asparagaceae; genus Asparagus; species Asparagus racemosus. The sequence goes on from JBAKGM010000233.1 coordinate 14,163,370, forward strand.
AAGAACAAAGCAACAACTGGAATTCCTTCAGCTTCTCAAGGAGTGTATCTGGGGAAAGGTATTTGGAGAAATCAAGAAAAATGGGGAGGTTATTAGGTGAATTGGTTGTCTCGTGAAGTAGGTTAGGTGCAAAGGGGGGTTCCAACAAAAGCAAGGGAGGCTAGTTGTGACTTACATAGCAGGAGGATCTAGTGAGATGGCTAATAAATCACCTTTCTAATGGATCTATTTAAATAAGACTTCTATTTCACAATGTACCTTTAAAGTTGTATGTGTATATCTTTCTTAAAAGACTTAGGAAGGAAACAATTAAAATTATGGTATAAAACAAAGTATAAGTAAACAATCTTTGTTACTTACCATTTGATGGTTTATAATGTACTTAGACTTGCATCTGCTCCAAAAAAACATACGTTGTTTATATCTGCAATCGTGTGTTAACAACGGTAAAGAAAGTGCTAGCACCTTTGAAATGCCAGACCCACTCCTAGCTTGCAGCACCTCTGTTGCTCCTCCCCTCTGTTGCCTCTTTGGAGGGCTCTGTGTTCTCGTTGCCTTGCAGCATTTGCCCCTTTGTCCACCGTTAGCTAGAGAGAGGGGCTAGGCATCAAGCCCTAGCCCATAGTTGCATGGAACCCGGTTCGTTCTGGTCCACGGGATGGGTACGGGAACATGGTACGCCTCTCATTAGGAATCGGGTACGAGGGGGGTAGGCATATACGGTATGCTAGGGTACATGGTACACTTTAGGTTCGTTTCTTAAATGTAGGAACGAGAGGTTTTGCAAGAGTCAAATTTAAGAAATATGCTAGTTGAAATCAGTAATGCTAAAAAAAACCTTGACAATCATGATGTAATAAGGTATGCATACTTTATTTGCTTAATTTCCTGTGTTATTTAGTGTTTACTCTTTTAAAAAAGAGTTTTTTTTTCAAATTTTAACTGGTTAGAATTCTAAATCGGGTTGCTGGAGTTGGTGAATCGGGTCGTGTTCCACACGAATCTGGGACAATTGAACCCGGGTCACGGGTCGCTATAGCGTCCCAAGTTCCCGACTTCTATGCCCTAGCCCCTATATGGTAGAAGCAGGGACCCAAGGCTTACTGTATCCCACACCTTTCTATTGTTAGTTCTCAATGGCTTACCTATGTCTCAAATTCTCAATGTTTCCCTGTGATTTTTTTTGCTTTACTTGTGAACCCTGAACTCAAAGAACAGAGAATAGATGACAAGAAGAAAATGAATAAGAAAATTCTTTATTCGATGAGTCTTTTGCATTTTTGACATATAATTATAATTTCTGGAATATTTTCTTAATTTTCAATTCTCACTACAATTTTTTATGCTACTTAATCCAGGGTGGAACTTTCATCTGTGTTTCCATGTTTTCTTCTTTTGGTAACTTAGAACTTCTTTTTGCAGGTTGAGGTCATCCACAATTGTAGCATCCTAGCTGCAGTTGGCCAGAAAATGGCAAGCACTCCTGGAGTTAGTGCTACTCTTTTTGATTCATTAGCAAAGGTATTTTCTGGGTTATTTTTGAAGAAAATCCTTTGTAGGTTATGATAATATATGTGTGGGAAGAACTCAGAGCTTAGCATACTAAACTAGTCTATTTCCTGGATTATATTTCAACAAAATCCATCTAGTTTATTACTTATTACAATATTTACTTTTGGGAATTACTAGGAACTTATCATACTGAGCTAGTATTATCTTTCAGGCTAACATAAACGTGAGAGCTATAGCTCAAGGTTGCAGTGAGTATAACATCACTGTGGTACTGAAGCAAGAAAACTGCATAAGAGCGCTACGGGCTGCACACTCTAGATTTTATCTCTCAAAAACAATATTAGCAATGGGCATAATTGGACCTGGCTTGATTGGTAGTACGCTACTCGACCAGCTTAGGGATCAGGTACCTGAAATGTTAGATTCCTTTATTGTGCATGTTACTATTTCCTTATCTGACATGCAGTAGCTGGATACATCAGTAAGTAAAACTCTCAATACTTGCATGTTCTTTCTGTATCAGAAAATTCTAAGGCATGTTTGTTCCATTTATATAACAGATTATATATTCGTTGGAAGAAAACATCTTAAGCTTATGTATTTCACCTTTTCCTGAACTGATTTAGTCTTGACAAACTTATTTATTCATTTTATTTATTTATTTCACCTTTCCCTTCTCTTTCTCTTCATCCCCATCCCCATCCCCTCAGTACTTTTTTCCTGTTGCTCTCTCAGTTAGATTTTAAGGGGAGGAGAGAATGGGGGAGATTGCATTCACTGCTGGCAGTCTTCCCTTTCACCAGATTAGTTCATTGTTGGATGCCTTCTGGTTGCTAGGGTGAGCAGGAATATTCTCTGAAACTGTTTGCATGCACACTTATGCAGTAGCCTAGAAGCTAGACAGGTTGTTTCTTATAAGGTTGATGCCTTCCAGTCTTAATTGATTTTTTACTCTCGTAGACAACCCAGGCCTAACTGACCATTTCTTGTGTTTTGTGACTTGCTTATATTATATTATAGTGGCTTGTGAAGCCTTATATATGCGCTCATGCTGTCTCTATGAACCAAGCTTTTGTTTGCCTTTTGCCCTTTTATTGTGCTTCCAAGAAGAAGTCCTCAATGAACGTTTCTTTGCTTTCCATGTATATGTGAGGTTCATAGAGATAAGATAGCTCAAGGACAGTTGAGGTAGAGTTACATTCTAGCGGTTAGATATGAATTCAAATAATAGATATATGGGTTTCGGTGGTTACAAGGTGGCGGGTCATTTAGCAAAATGAGCTACCAAAAGCGAGAAGTGATAAGACTGACACATTTTGATGTAACTTTAAGGGTGGGCCTCACTGAAGGTTTTAAATATCGGTTATCAGAAATATATCGAACGGCCAAAATTCATATCGCATCCTGATTATTGGGGATATATCGGGGATAAGTAGTAAAAATTGGAATGTCATATCGGATGGTGAACATATATAATATAATGTCTTAAAATGTAATCTAAGCACATTTAATGAAATATCCAGAGAGGGTCTTCGAGAGAGGTCGTCGACAGAGGTCTTTGAGTGAGAAATTTGCGAGCAATTTTGGGGGAGAGAAAAGTGGAGGCAGAGATTTGGGTTATGCGATGAGCGGATGTGAAATAGAATAAGATAGCATGCTTTTTGTTTAGTAGATGTGGGTCGGGTATGGAAAAAAGAGGTTTTTTGCCTCCAAACCCCAACCGGTTCACTTAAAATGTAAATTGTAGAAAATCGGGTAATTTTTAAGCCATGAGAGATGGCCACTTCATCGGATTTACACCAATATATCGGGATAAATTGGTTAAAAATGATATGCGATAAATTTTTGCGGAAACCGTATTGGCCATGGTCCAAACCCTATAATCTGCGATAAATCGCAAAAATCGACTAATTTTTAAAACACTAGCCCTCACCACATGGCTATATCTTGGTAGCTTATTTAGCAAAATGAGCTTCCACCTCTTACCCATTTTTTCCTAGGTATAATATCTTTGTATGGATTATAGATATAATGAGTGGGTATGGATTACTGTATCATGGTTCTTCAATGATTCATCAATCTTCGATTTGCCTCAACTTGTTTCATGTAATAGTTGCATACCAATTGGACTTACAAGAAAGTTGTGTTCGGAGAAAAAACACAGGAGATTATCTACATAATTTCGTATCATCTTCATGTTGCTTCTTGACTTGAATTTGATTGTTGAATTTTCAAAACTTTGGAGATATCAGTTCACATAATTGCTCTTGTAATATTGGTAGTTCATACGTCATAGTTGTAAACAAACCAAAGGTGAGTGTTAGTACACTCTGATGAATGGATAAGGAAGCATCGGTTTTTTTTAATACTGAACATTTGCTTGTGCACAGGAGTTTCAACATTTTTAAGGGTAACATCCTCAAGAAACAATTTTGTATCTTGTTTTTCATTACATTATCTATTACTTAAATATTTATTTTCTTTTGTTTTTTTTTATTTTTTATTTTTTTGGGTGTGTGGTTAGGGGGAGGGGTTGATCAGGGATAATAACGGAATGTTTTTTTTTTAAGTATGTCTCAATCTTTCTTTGTTCCATTAAATTGACTTCTAAAGAAATGTTCAAAATATATATTGCATAATGCCAACCCACCAGGTGACAAGATGCCTACCATGTCTAGAGAAGATTTTCCTTTTCTCTTCCTCTTATTCTCTTCTGCTTTGCAACATAAAATTGTTCTTTTTTTTGGCTTGATCTTAGAGTAACAATTCTAAGTTCTAACCCAGTAAATCTCACTGACTAACACATACTCAACTAAAAATTTTGAAAAATATATAAGCGACATGAATATTTAATCAGAATTGTTAATTTTGTTTTATGGCTCGTAGTCCAATTTAAGGATAAGTTTCATGATTAATTGAGAAAATAAAGATAACAACAAAGAATTTGTATTCTTGAAAAAATTATGAGTGACATATATGCGCAAAATATACTGTTGACAATGCAAACTGTGGAATCATGTCTATAACCCATTTAAGCTAATTGTAGTAAACATTATATTAACTATCTTATAGCATCTAAAAATGGTAATATTGTAAACTTTCTCACTACATTATGCTTTCTATATTCTCCATCTGTCCTAGAGATCAGTTTATCAATCTGTCCTAGAGAGATCACTTTATCAATAAGTATGGTGCCCTTATTCTGACATGATCCAATATTCATGATTTTTTGTATATCACTGCATTTTATGAGAATAAGGGGGATGAGTATCTAGTCTAGGAAACTTGATATAAAGTGAAATCGATGATGAACAATCTAAAATGGATGATCCAGAGTCTTCGTGCTCCATTCAAATGAATGATAAACACCAGTCATCATGCTTTCTTTGCCTTCAAACATATATAGATGACAAGTGATCGTCATTTGCCTATGAATTAAGTGGTTTCACTTGTATTATTTAAGAACCATTCATTCATTTTACAACCACTCCATGCATGGATGAAGTTTTTAACCTCTTCATTTTTATCAAGGTGCAATATAGAGATTGAAGACATGATGACTAGTGCAAGCCATCCATTTGGATGATCCATCATAGCTTTTCTAGTGGCTGGTATAGGAAATCTTTTACACATGCTTGTCATCTCCCTTATTCTCTATTTTATTTTACAGTAAGTCTTAGACCTCTTATCCTGTCATATTTATTATCTATTATTTATAGCGTTATGCTTTTTATGTCATATTATGAGATCAATTACAATGGACTATATATCTTAAATCAAGATGTCACCTTCATTTTCTTGTTAATCTTCAGGCTGCAGTTCTTAAGGAGAAATTTAATATTGACTTGCGTGTCATGGGAATTACTGGATCAAGGGCGATGATTCTAAGCGAATCGTAAGCTACTTTGTGAACTTTATGTCTCCTTTCATTACTTCCATTACTTCCATTAGTTTTCTTGTTATCTTATGAAATGTAGGTACTTGTAACATTACTTGTGATGCATGTTTATTTGTATCATGTGCTTCTCTTGAAATTGTCTCGAAGTTATCAGCATGATTAACCTACAGTATGAATGCTTATGTTTCTTTTATATAAAATTGTCAGCATGATTGACCTATAACACTAAATACTTAGTCAGGGAGCATATATAGACTTCAAAGGATTATCAAATGAATGCTTGTTATTGCATCTAATCTTTTGATGGTTAAGGAAATGTTCACCTTCCTTAGTAGAAGGTAAATTACAAGCTTACTATTATTACTTGTCTAAAGCAGAAAAATATAGAATTTGAGTTACGGTTACATCCATGTCTTGTAGTTTCCCTTGGATCCATACTGATCTTCATCAGATGAACTTGGCAGGAAAAAGGGAAAAATGGGCCCTCAAAGAATAACTTTTGTAAGAAACTTGGTTAGGTTTGATCATTCCTAGGAATATGTCCTCTGATTATAGTTGAAGTTCAAAATGTTAAATTTGAACTCAGAACTATCTCAATTATCTATCAACTCGTAGGGAACTATAAAATTATATCCCACAACCCTCAACACAACTTTGGAATCTTGGTCTAGTGACAGGGATCTTTAACATGGTATTATCAGAGCAACCAAGGTTCAAATCCCACCAGCCATGAATTGAATTATAATTTGAAAAAAAAATTTACCGTTGTTGTGAGTCAAGGTTCCCAAAAAAAGGTGTTCAACCTGCAGAGCATGTTAGAGTATAACATTATATCGCTCGACCCTCACCACGACTTGGGAGTTTTGGTGTAGTCGTTGGGATCTTTAACAAAAACCAACCCATGGTTGGGATCTTTAACAAAAACCAACCCATGGTTGGGATCTTTAACAGAAACCAATCCAGATAACCCATGTTTTAACTCGAAATCCTTACTTAAATCCCAAAATAACTACAAAACTACTATATTCACCAAATGTTAAGATCTTTAAACCTTACTAATTTGTTAGAATACTGACCCTCTAACTGTTCCTTTTAATGTTTACCATTATGCCATTTGGGTTTAAGGTCTGTTTACAAGAAAAGAAAACAGTGTATTAATTGGGAAGGCGTATCCAGGGAGAATAAACAAAACTAACCTTTCTACATTTCATTTTGATGTTCTAAAAGTACCAAAATGAAATGCCAAACTCCAAAGGGGATACTGAATTTACCAAAACCGAAACTCCAATCCGAAAACTTCCATGGACTTTCTGTTTCAGATACTCCTAAACTTCCTTTTTTACTGTTATGAAAATCTAATGGGCTTTGCTTATAATATCAGAGATTATTTCTTCTCTTCAGTTTTGTCAATTTCTTCAAGTTTAACATATCACAAGAACATTCTGATAGGACATTTCTGCTCTATATCATTTACATTTTAGATTCCATAAAGCCAATGGACCATGTATAGATACAATATACAATTAAGTTTGCTTGACCTATTGCAAGCCCACAGGAGCCTCAAATGCGCTTTTGCGTAAGGTGATTATCTGGCATAGTAGCGTAGCACTATGTTTCAAGAGATCTTGGTGTCAAACCTCATGATTGAGACTGAACAAGGTTGCAGAAATTGTTAGGCGGCCTAGGCGCCGCAACCGAAGCATAGAGCCTAGGCTGAACCTAGGCGATTTTCCTTTTCTTTTTTATTTTTTAGTTTTAATAATTGATAATAAATGCCAATGTTATAAAAAGCGCTAGGCGTTACTAGGTGCCTAGGTGGATTTCTTAAGTGGTGGTGGAGAAGATTTTGCTGAAGGTTAGAGGAGATGTAGAAGGTGTTTACAGTTGGTGGAGTTCAGAGGAGGCTGCAGGATGTGAATGCTGCAATGTAGGAAATTACGACCTAGACCTAAGTGGTGCAATCCGTGTAAGCAACCTGCTCTCCCCTAGGCGCTCCCAAGACCAATGCGGGTGGCCTACATATACTGCCCAGGTGGCTAGGCGTCAGCTTTTTAAAACTTTGTTTTAGAATATGTGTTTTACTTTTCCTTTCATAATATTGATTCTCATTGATTATTAAGAGGTTATACTCCGTACTTATACATATTGTATAATCATCATAAAAGGAAAACTCTAATAAGAAAACTTACGATAGAGGAAAGTCCTAAATAGAGATATACCATAATTAACTAATACATCGAATCTAGACTCCTTTAATAAATGCAACAAATAATATAAAATCTGTCAATAAAGCAAATGAATCTTCTCAATCTTCCAATACCCCCCTCAAGTTGAAGGGTGATGCTTAACGAAGCAAAATTTGTCCATAAAAGAGTTGAAGAACTTTTCCGTCATAGTATCTCCAACATAACAATAATTGATGATAGCTTATCCTAACAAAAAGATTGGATCAATTTGCTTCTCGTTGTATCTCGGTCATATCAATATAAAAGTGATAGGAACGAACCCGATCATACTAACAATCGACCAAAAGAGGTGAAAATAATTCCGAGAGAAAAGCTTTGCAAATGACGTCGACCAAAAAAAGATTTGCAAGCCACAAAAGTCAAAAGAGGCTTCACAAGCAACGTCAATAACACGAATCTTACAAGCGAGCTAAAAGACCGTGCCATACATGGTAAATAATTTCCATGTTAGTTGAAGACTATGTTTAGATCCAAAGAAAATCAAGAAGGAACACACAAAATCGCCAAAGGTGAGATTAGTGGATGATGCTAGAATAATGCCGAGATCAAGAAAATTGAGGTTAATCCCAGAAGAAAAAAAAGCTATGTGAGCTAGAGTCCGATAAGCATGAGATCAAGCGAAGGCGTACTGAATAAAACTGTTGAACATAAAAAGTCTTTCTACGAGAAACATTGTGGCGAATGCCTCTTACATGAAATAAAGACGCATAATATAGAAAAGTCATAATTGAGATTAAAGCCTTTGAAGCTAAAGAGGAAGAAAGTAGAAATATTGGTGATAACAAAGTCGAAACTAAGATCGCCGCTGCTGAGGGAAAGTACGACAATGACATTGGCATAAAGTCCCCTTGGCTGCACAGAGACTAAGAAAGATTAAAAGATCCCTAGAATTCAAGAACTTGCTCTGATACGATGTTAAAACAAAAAGGAAGAGGAAAGAAAAACTATATTCTCCTTGATTCTCATTGATTATTAAGAGGTTATACTCCGTACTTATACATATTGTGTAATCCTCATAAAAGGAAAACTCTAATAAGAAAAGGAAAACTTACAATAGAGGAAAGTCCTAAATAGAGATATACTATAATTAACTAATACATTGAATCTAGGCTCTTTTAATAAAGGCAACAAAGAATATAAAATCTTCCAATAAAGCCAATGAATCTTTTGAATCTTCCAATACATAGCAAGTTATGCCTGGAGGCTTTTCAAGTGGCTAAAAGCCATGTGAGATGGAGTATTTGTAGAAATGTCGTCAATTATTAGTCCATAACTCCAACTGAAACTTTGAAGAAAAGTGGTCACCATACACATAGTTTGTGATATTCACATAAAAAAAGGTTTAAGTGCAGATAGACGTCTTGTATTGTCGTCCAATTGGGATAGACCCCCTGTAGTTCTATTCTGCTGATAGAGCCCTTGGGTGAACCTTTGTTGACTCGTTTACTCGCAGGATGTCTATTTATCGAAGGAAGCAATTTTCTTTTTCTCTAAGGGTAAGAAAGTCATAGTTTTCACTCTATCTGCAACTACAGAACTACAGGGGTCTATCCACAATTAACCCTTAAATTAATAATGTAATATAGCTTTGAAGTAAGAAGGTAGAAGGCATGCTAGAAATCATGACTATGGTCATGCTTGTGAGGGAAATAGATTGAATTATTATGGTTCTGCTCATAGAGATTGTTTTACAAAAGTACAGGAGAATGTTTGAATTCGTAATATTTTAGTTCAAGTTCTCCAGTCACATGGTCATGCTGGAAGAAACTAATTTGTGAACTCATTGTGGTTCTTCTCATGAAGGTTGTTCTATGAGCTAAAGATGAATGTGTAAGTGTCAGAATATTATAATCCGACTTATTCAGTCATATTGTCATGCGGGGACAAAGAGTGCCAAATCATTATGGTTCTACTCATAGGGTTTGTTTTACCGAGCTAGAGAATGTCTAAACTTTAGGATCGGTTAGTTTGAGTTCATTTGAAATGCATTTCATTTGAATTGGTGTTCTAATGGAAATGGAAAAAAATACTGTCAGATGCCCTGCAATTCCCATTCACTTTCAATCATTTCGCTTCCTTCCTTTCCACTACTTAGTTGAAATGAAAATTTTCTCATAAGTCATAACTATCTATAATGAAGCTTTCTTGCTTTGGTCATGATCTTTCAGAGGCTCTCATGACCAATCACGGAAGTAACTTCTCATGTCTATTTACTCTGATATATTAATATGCTGTTCTATTTAGGTGTTGAATTTTTCTTTTGAGCACAGTTATGCTTTTCATTTTGTATGGTGTCGACTAATTTAACTTTCAGTTGCTTCTTTTCTTAGAGGAATTGACTTAACTAGATGGAGAGAACTTCAGAAAGAAAAGGCCCAAGCGGCTGACTTGGAGAAGTTTGCTCAACATGTGCATGAAAATCATTTCTTTCCAAATACAATACTGGTTGATTGTACATCAGATTCAAACGTTGCAAACCATTACTATGATTGGTTACGCAAAGGAATTCATGTTATTACTCCGAACAAAAAGGCAAATTCAGGACCACTTGATCGGGTAAATATATACTTTCACTTGCTTCTGCATCATTCTTCTGGACATTACTCTTGTACATTATGTTTTATATATTTCGTTAGTATTTCTCTATTTGTTTCATTACCTTGCATTATCATTGTAGCTCTTTTCTCTCAAGAGTTAAAGTTTAAGCAGCACGCTTCCTGTATCTTTATGAAAATGTAATGATGGCTTACAATTTATGAAATTTCTCAAAGTTCTATAATTTTGTTTGGATTGTAAATGTTATAGTTGATGACTTGCTGCCGTATTAGAAAGGCCAAGTTTTTAGTGGGAATATGAATATGGCTGTTTAGTTAAATATCTCTCCAAGATTCTCTTTGTCTAACTCAAATCAAGTAAGTACAGATGACATTAGGTTGAGATGTTTAGTCACCATGATTGTATAATTTACATGACAACAGTCCAAGTAGAACAAATACATATGTTCCTCTGTAGTATCATGCTTTTTATGTTGTGTTAGTTCTGTAATCATATCTTTATCTTTCTGATGTGTTTTTTAGCCGATACCCAATAAAAATATTTTTGCAGTGGTAAGAGTTGGTAGATGCTTTACATTTAACATTACCTTTCATCTCTGTCCGAATTTCCTTGTCAATAGTCTTTCAGTCTGGTCAGTTCTTATTTTTATTATGATCAATCGTATTTTTTATTCATTGGCACTGTTAATGAGTCTAAATTTGTTAACTTTTAAATTATAGTCCTTAACATCATTGATATTATGGTGGCTGTTATAAACTGCACCTGGCAGAAAGCAACATTGTATTACTATTACTATTATATTTTTATTTTTATTTTTTTCGTGCGAGGAACCTTGGGCTAGTACGAGCCAAGTAAATCCCGGGGTCTGTAGCCCCATTTCGCAGCCCAAGCCAAGGTGAATAGTACAAGTATTGCAATGCCTAGTAATTAAACATTGGGGATTGGCATGTTATAGACGCAGATAGACCCTTGCCCTTTTGAGCCAATGCCCCAAGCCCCAACCAGTACGCCACTTGCGGAGGTAGCAATGTTGTATTTATATTGAACAAATTTCTCACCTGATCTAGATCTTAAGGTTGCGGGATCCAAAATGTAATAACTATTTTTATATTAGCTTGTAGAGGTGAAGCAAAACTTACAAGCTAAGAAAATTTCCTTATCGGATCAGTATCATTATGAATCATTTGCTAATATATATATTCGGCAGAAGTATGAAATATCAATTGCAACATGTATGTAACATTGTAGTTTGGCTTTAGGTCTTTCTTGATACTATAGAGTGCTTAATTCTTTTTACCCTTCTTCCCTTGATAAAGGTGGTACCAGAGCATTATATTGTTTTAAGTTCCTGATTAGGGCTTATTCCACTGATAGTGTTGTATTCTACCATTGAGGCTATAGTATTGATACTGTTGTTATCATCCATGTGGGCTGAATACAGGTTAAACCCCTCTTGTCGGATGAACTTGTATGTTTCATCATTTATTCCTGATTATATGCTTCCTAGGTGGGCCTAAGACAGGTATTGTGAGAGTAGTTCAATATATTGGCCTGACTGCAGATCTTATCCTCTTTAAATATTATCTATTATTTCGTACAACACTGACATTATAGACCTTCGCTATATAGATACAATTCCATCTATGTGCACATGATTTACTGAACACAAGTTTTCTTCCATCTATCCACTTTCTTGCCGTCTCAAATGGCCTTTTCCATCATGTGCAGTATCTGAAGTTGAGGACATTACAGAGGAAGTCCTATACTCATTATTTCTATGAAGCAACTGTTGGTGCTGGTCTCCCGATAATAGGCACTTTGCAGGGGCTGCTTGAAACGGGTGATAAGATTTTGTCTATTGAGGGAATTTTCAGGTCAGTTTTGTCATTCCCTCTATCTTAGCTTTATAAAATCGAGCAGATTTTATTTCTCTATGTAAAGAATAACAAGTACATGATTGAACTTGTGAATTGGTCACTGTGCTCTTATCTTCCTTTGGTTACTGGTATTTGTGGGTACAGTGGAACCCTGAGTTATATTTTCAACAACTTCAAAGGAACTCGAACTTTTAGTGAGGTTGTTGCTGAAGCAAAAGCTGCTGGATATACTGAACCTGACCCAAGAGATGATCTATCTGGAACTGATGTTGCTCGGAAAGTAAGGACACTTTTTAACTTTCCTCCATAAAATGGGATACTCAATATTACCTGCACCTACAATTTTGATCGGTCTGTAAAACACCTCTTTTTGGATTATATCACATTTTTTAGAAATAAGAGGCTTTTCAATGTACCTCTATCCTCATGTTAGTGGGCTTTATTTATACTGGTCCCAGTGCATATCTAATATAGTTATTCTTGCTTGTTTAACCACACAAGCAGCCGCACCAATTCATGAATCAGATCATTTATCATAATCGGCATGTTATAAGCTAATATTAACAAGTTACTTGTTCCAAAAAGTTTCATCGAGAGGCTATTGCAAAATTACTCCTCTCCAGCAACAGAGGAAATGCACTGCTATGAAGTACACTAAGAAGTTTACGTAAAATATATTTCCTTATGCATATATGTTTTCTGGTGTGGTATGGACTGTCAATTGGGATCGTTCAGAATGTCTTGATAACTGACAAGTGCATAAATGTAAATTATCTTGATGGATATCGACTGCGAACATCAGATTGTTCTTAATATTGCATTCTTGATCATGAAAATTAGTGTACTATTAAAACTTCAGGTTATTATCCTGGCGAGGGAGTCAGGTCTGAAGCTAGAGCTTTCTGATATCCAGATTGCAAATCTTGTGCCAGAGCCATTGCGGGTAAGACTAGCATATATTTTGTTGTCAGGCAGATGTAAGAGTTATAATGCTTGTGTTGTTTTTCAGGCTAGTTCATCCGCCGAAGAATTCATGAATGAACTTCGAAATTTTGATGGAGATTTGTCAAAACAACGAGATGATGCAGAGGCTGCTGGAGAAGTGAGTTTCTTATTATTACTCTACATATCCATTATTCCTAGAAGAGTACTCTATACAAGATACAATCATTAGCTTTCATGACTTATCAGTAAATGCCAGTCACCATGATTCATAAACTGATCTTTTAAACTTCTATTGGATATAAATGATATGTCTCTAATGGTTATTCCTGTACCATTCACATGAATTAGCTTTAGAAAATGTTAATTTTGTAGCACTTTCAAATTTGGAGTTTGTAGAGGTTTTAAACCATGGTGAATGTTACGAGTCATTGTTCTGTGTTTTGTCTGACATTGGATAGCGTTCATCATATCAGAAATCATCTAGTCTAGAATTATGGGCTGTTTTTTAGTTTCTTGATGTTTAAGACATGTATATTATGATGTATAGGTGTATCATCTATCAGATGGTTCAGAAAACTTTAGAATGATCCCAAACCCAGTAGATAGTTTCCCCAAAGTTATTGCATATTCAATTTTCTCTCTTTCAATTCCATATGAACATCAAGCTGAACCACCTCAATATAGCTTGTTGCTAATCAGACGGAAATTTAACAAACAACAACAAAGTCTTCACCCCAAATTTTTGTGGTCAGCTACATGAATCTTATTCTTTCAAAATAAGGGTAATCTCCTATGTTAACTATTACCACATGCTACTTAATTGCTTCCGACCGAGTTCTCTCAATCATCACATTTGGTCCTTTATGCTCCATAAGTACAGCGTGTTACTAGATATATAACAAGTATTTTTCTTTTTCTTTTTTTATATTCTTTCTCCTTAAGGTGTTGAGATATGTCGGCGTAGTAGATATTGCCAATGAGAGAGGCATAGTAGAGCTGAGAAGATACAGTAAAGATCACCCATTTGCGCAGCTATCCGGATCCGATAACATCATATCATTTACCACCATGAGATACAAGGATCAGCCGTTGATTGTTCGTGGACCGGGTGCAGGTGCAGAGGTCACTGCTGGTGGAGTTTTCAATGATATTTTGAGGCTGGCATCTTATCTGGGCGCACCATCATAAATACAGAAATTGTGACTATTATTGTGCTTTGTGAAGCAACTATGATGGGTTTTTGATCGGTTATTTCATTTTATTATCAGAAGCTGAAAATGTTGAGAGTACTGTACGAAAGAGCTTTGTATTGCAACTATTTGTTAATATCAACTAGGGCAAATCTGCGTAAGTTCTGAAGGTTGGTTTTTGCCTTTAAAGATGCCCCTTTCTTCTGTATCGCCTTTCTCTGTTTTATCCATCGAAAGAAAGCTAAGTTTTGTTAGGGAAGCCATCTAGTGGAGCTCACTGGAGAGTCGAAGATTGAAGAGGAGCAAAATCCTTTGATCAGTCAGTGATGTCCATTAATAGTTTTCGCCTCCTATAGGGCATATGCAGTGGGCATATGCAGTGAAACGGAAAATAGTATTCTCATCTCTGAAAACAAACGAGTGATCATGCATTCTCATGTTTGAAAATATCTTCCATGCAATAAAGATTGGCATCTCATGTTGAATAAGTTCTAATTGATTGCCTCGTAAACTCGACCAAAAATTGTTAACCCAACTCATACAGTACTGTTCTATAGATGATCAACTAAACATATTCATGATGAATTCATGATAAAGGAAGAAATCAAATAGTCTTGTTGTAGCATTCCTCCTGTTTTCCTATTCAATCCACAGCCACAAGCAAATAACTTGAAAAATTATAAAAGTTATACCCCACAGAGAGAGCTATAATTCATCTCTTTGTCCTGGGTTTTTCTTGTTAAGTTTGAAAGTAATAAAAGGAATATGCAGCAAAAGTGTGACAAGCCCATATGAGAAACGTAATATCACGTATCCTCATCTCCGGAAACAAATATGTCAGTTATGTAATCTCATCTCGAAAACAAGTACCTTAACACCACCACCGTGCGCTTGCTTCCCTCTTCCAAGGGTGAAGATCGACACTACCACAACAACAACAATGATTTCATAATAATAATAATAATAAACTGAAAATGTAAACATGGTACCAACAGAGAGATCTACAATTCATTTCTTTTACTAGTATTCTTCTTGTTTGTAAGTTTGCAAGTGCAGGAATGAAACTAACGATTATTATCACAACAAGATGAACAAGCAATTCTTATTCAAGGCATAAAACCACATATTCCCTAAATCCACAGGGAAAGATTCACACACTCAACTCCATCTTTGATATCAAAATACCATCACTATCAGCATACAACCATTCCCCATCTTGAATAGTCGTACCCCCAACATCAACCGGAACATTCTTCTCTCCAATACCCTTTTTATTCGATTTCAGCGGATGAGAACCCAAAGCTCTAACGCCAATATCACAAGCATTAATCTCATCGACATCTCTAATGCACCCATTTACCAAAATTCCTGCCCATCCCATATTTTGGGCTAGTTGTCCTATATTGCCTCCGACTAAAGCACATCGCATGCTCCCTCCACCATCGATGACTAGGACTTTTCCTTCACCGGGAGTTTCAAGAACTTCTCTGACTAAGACGTTGTCTTCGAAGACCTTGAGGGTGACTATTGGGCCTGAGAAGGCTCGGCATTGGCCATAAGGTTGGAAGATTGGCTGAAGGACTCGGAGTTCTCCCTTGGATAGAAGGCTGGCGTTTGCGTCAGAGATTTCTGCAGTAGCGAGATAAGCCATCTAGAAATGAACAGAAAAAAATCATTGTCAATTGCATGTAAATTCTTTTGAAGTTATAAGAAAGGAAATATTTTGATGCAAAAGGTGGCTAACATTGAAATCATATACCTCTTCATTGTTTGTTATTGCAGATAGAGCCCTGTACCATCGCCCAATTGCAGACAGACACTATGTAGGTCTGTTCTTGCAGATGATGACCCCCCGAGTAAATTTTTTCTTACTCATTTACCCTCATAGAAAGAGAAATTTGTTTTTTGACAATTAGCCTCCTGAGAGTAAAAGAGTAAAAACAAATTCATTCAGGGGGTCTATCTGCAATTGGCCGATAACATGGGGGTTCTATCCACAATAATAAAACTATAGGAGGTCTATCCACAATCAGGCAATAGTACAGCTGGTCTACCGTCAGTTAACCTTCAAAAAATGTCTGCATTTGACCTCATCTAAATTTCAATTTATCTTCAAGTTGGCATTCAAATACTATTAGCCCCCACCAAAGAAATAAACACAAGGATTGTGGTATCTACATTCACTCCATTCACACCCTTAGGAGCCACTACAGAATCTCCATAATATGATCATACACTATTCATACTGCAAAAGAAATGACAAACAAGGAGAAAGGCTGGGTCATTTTTCTCTGCTATCTCTCCTCCTTGTCTCAGGCAAGCTTTCTACAATACTCTAGTCAAAACATCTGCCACCCTTTGACGCCTCTAAACATCCTACTCATCAAGGAGAACCATAGTCTTAGAAGCCAGGATTTTATCACCATTAGATTAGACCAAAATATGGGTCGTGCTAATCTTATAGAAAACCATTCAATTCCATATCGTGACAAGTGGTATTGGAAGGTGGCAAATTTGTCAAATTTAGATAAATACAGATGCTTGTGATGCATCATCTCGATTCCATTGTGAGAAACAATATTTCCAACAGGCATTAGACACATATGAGACCAACCAGCATGAATCCAGTACATACTAATAGGATAAAGTAGTTATGAATTGATAGCAAATCATATAAATTGTGAGTTGATAGCAAATGATACTAAGGTGTTACACTTCTGGAACTAAACAATCTGAAATGTTATGTCTTTACAATGCAGACTAAAGACAGTACCTAGACATGGTTTTGTTGTCCCATAAAGAAAGGTACTCTACAACCGAGAAATTAATCCTATATTCAGAAAAATAATCAACAAACAACTCATTTCTCAAAAATCATAATCTGCAGCAAGTTCATACCAAAGGCCATCATGAACATGAACAATATGTATTTCAATCCACCACAAAATATAAACCAGGACTTCTAGTAAAGAAAAAGAAAAAACAGGTTACAATAATCCACAATCATCATAATGTTCAAAAGTTATCCATGCGAGCTACACCAAACCACATATAAGTGTCAACCAAACTATGAAACTGCAATCCTGCCTATAAATCATAAACTATCAAATAATACATATTAGCCAACAAATTGAAACCAAGATTAATAGGACCGATAAACAATTATCAAATATATAAGTTGAAACAAAACCAATGACAAACACCTGGTACAGAGCAAATGGATACTGATATGCAGCTACATTGAGTTTAAGAAGAAAAAAAAGACAGAAGAAATTGGAGAAATTAAAGCTTTACACTTCGAAATTCCTCACAAAGCTAGGAGCTAAGGGGCTGTACAATTAAGAACAACAAAGGTAAAACTAATAACAAGAAGGAGAAATTCATAGTTGGGGAGTATACATCTCTATCTAAACAAAGAAGCCGGATAAATCCAAACTAATGCATTTTCTGTGGATCCCCTCTAAAAAGAGGAAGACACACAAAAAACAAACTCATTCAAGTCTATACAAGAACAAACACCCTCCACTCTCAATATTAATGTATATGCTTATTGTTGTAAGAATTTGATAAACAGGAACAACAATTTATGGGGGTTAACCCTTAAAGCCTAGTCATAGCAATCTAAAATTTTAACACTTGAAGTTTGAAATTGGCTTATTCAATAAAACTTGTTACATAAATCCTTTTGCAGATTAATCTGGGTTATTCAATAAAAATTGTTACATAAATCCTTTACCAGATTAAGCTCACAGAGGCTTATCATTTTCCAATTTCGATCGACACTGACATATACTGCAAGCATATTAAATGGAAAATACAACCCAACCCAACAGAAGAAATCGAATAATTTCATGATAATAATTGGAAAAAAATAAACAAAAATCAATATTTGACCAATACCCAGTTCTTCAGTTGGCCCAGAAAAGGAGAGCAATGGGTTTTGAGGATATCCTTGGGTTTTGAAGAAGAAATCGGCTCAAATAAACTATCTCCAGGACTTCATGATGCTACCAATTTTTCTTTGGCTTTGTGTGCCAAACAAGCGGAGGAAATAATAATGAATAATGAATATGATAAGTTGATAACGATTGAAAACAGAAAGGGTTCGAAAATTTTGGAAGGATCCGAAACTGAAGCGGATGCTTTGGCGAATGATGACGTCAAAAAGAGAAGGATTTTTTTAGGGGTAAATTACACTTAAATACTCTAAGGTTTGCTAAATTTGCACGAAAATATCCTAACTTTACTACCCATTCACTTAAATACCCTAATGTATCAGCCACTAAAAAATGGTTGATGGCGTTAATTTAAGGCATTAAATGACATTAACGCCTCCTTTAATAAATTCACCAACCCTTCCCCATAATAAAACAACCCCCGACTGTAAAAATAATGTTCCTCAAGTTTCCCCCAATTGCAATCGTCTTAGGGTAAAATTAGATCTCAAATTCAGAAATTGAACTAAAATTAGTGATCTCCATGTTGAAGGAGTTGTATTTTTGACTAGATGACGTGGATTTGGGTTTGGCAGTGACATAATTTAGGTATTGTTTAATCCTCTTATGCAAAGGTAAAAATATTATGTGCATTTTCATTGTTCCTTGCTTATTTTTTATTTTCATCTGAATAAAAGTAATTTGATGCTTCTTTTGAACTATTGGGTGTTAATTATGAGTTTTTTGAGTTTGTAAATTGGGTTTTTTATGTATGATGTGCTTGTAGGCGTTGAAAATCGCATATCAGTGCCCGAACGAGACTCGTGACGGTGGGTTGACAGCCGACGACCCATCAAACAATGCGACCAAGAACCGCTGACAACGTAATTGCGCCACAAAACGCATAAAGCGAGTTGACGAATGCATGAAGTGAGTCGGCAAGGCATATAAGTCAAAGAAGTGATGTATCGGGGAATAAATCCAGCGACGAATCTTCAGGTCAGCGAGATTCGACAAGGCGAGTCGACCGGACTCCAACATTGACGAGACAGAATTAACTGGACTCAAGCGACAATAGAACTACGCCGATCGGATTCTGGAATCAACGGAACGATCAACCGAGATTTGATTCGGCACAACCAGACGAAAATGAGCTCAAACAGAACGGCGGACGAACAGGCGAACGCCGGAACGGAAGAGAAGTTCCAAATGAGCGCCTCGGCCACAGTGCCGAGGTACCAATGGTGCCCAACCAAATTTCCCCCCTGTTCATTTGCCTATAAGTAGGCCAGGGGGTGTTTAGTTATGGGGGTTAGATTTTTCTACAAGATCTAGACTTCTTGGAGTACAGATCTGAAATTTTGTGAGAGCCTTTGCACAGATTCGGATTCTCCGACGAGCGATTTGCTTCTTCGACAATTAATTTCTCTGGATCCAAACTTTGTTTTGGTCTCGAGAAGAGCTGTGACTTTGCTTGGTCGATTTCACTCGCTAGGGGTATTATTTCCTTCTTGAAATAACCCCTTTTGTTTCAGATCTAACCGAGATCTGAATTTCCCCACGTAAAAAAAGGAGGGATTTTTAGATCTAGATTCAGATCTCGTTCTTCAACGACCAACAACGTAAGGATCTGATCGCGCGACGGTCCACGGATAAAGATCCCTGGCACAGGCAAAGACACCCATGCAAGCGAGGATCCGATAAATGGATCCCGCGTTTGTTCATTAAAGGAGAAAGTTGTAATTTTTATTCATTTCTTCATTGCAAGCCTTATAAAAAGGTGATCTTTTTATTAAATTCATTTGTAATCCCATAAAGGTGTAATGAGTTCGGCAATAAAAATCAATCAATCGAGTTTTCCCGTGAACAAGCTGGCGACCACAGTGGGAGCCAACGGCTTCAATGAAGAGGCCGTCGTGTGGCAACCGCAGATTCAGATCCCGGTCGTCGAAGAGGTCGAATACGAGTTTGACCAATAGAAGTTCGAGGAGTACCTCTCATTCTCATCTAGATCCAACTCTCCCCACAAGTCTAAGATGATCTCCACTACAAGGAAGATCCGGTGGGCCTCAGATGCGCAGGCAGAAGAAACCAACCCCGTCACTATCAAAACTGCAGGCAATAGCGGTTCCCTGGCCCAAAGGCAGCCGAATCTGTAGATTCCCTACTCTCCGTGGGGGAAACTTCCGCCGACGGTGTGTTGACTCTCACAAAGAGAGCCCGCCAGAGGTGACATCAATGCCTGGCGAAGCAATTCGCTCAGGCCATGAAATCAACGGACGGGGTCTGCTACGAGGCGGATCTAAGGTCCAGATTAATCCAGAGGCTCAAGTCTCAAATTGTGGCTGACTCCTCCAAGCCTGCGACGAATGAATGGGTCCGTGTCAAGTGGAATCATTCTACGCTTCAGGAGCGTATTCGGAAGCACCGTGCACTCCTCACGCAGGCACGGGCTTTGGTGCAACAAGTCCGCAAGCTAAAGAAGGAGGAGGCGGCCAAGAAGCCACCAACAAGCCGCCAGGTCTAGAGGCCCAAGTCCATCAGCGCTCTAACCTCGACGAACAAGACACCCAAGTCTAAGTCCGCCGGCATTCCAACTCCTGCCCCGGCGACCAAGCTAAAAGTGGCAGGCGCCCCAACGCCAACTGCCCTGGCGCCAAGGCCAAAATCCACCGGCGCCCCAATTAAAGTTGCCTCGGCGCCGAGACCACCTCCGGTGTCTACATCTAAGCTTTCAGTAAAGCCGATTCCTGCTGCAACCGGCAAGCCAACCATCAAGGAACGCTTGGGTCCGTTGAGGGAATCACGGGTCACTCCTAATACAGGAGGTCGCACCCACATCAAAAAAGACAGGGAGATTCCTATAGCTCCACCAACAGGACTAAGAATCAAAGTCTGAGAGTCCGTTGAGACTTCACGCCCACACAGGCGAATGTCAAGGCTAGTCACTTTTGGCAGTTCTGATGAAACAGTTCGTCCTCAGAAGGAGACATTTTCGTCTGATGACGACGATGTTACTCCCGAGAACTCGCGCCAACACACAATAAGTTGCTCTGGCACTCATGCCGATGAGCTGTACTATCGTGCTGGGAGTACGAGAAGATTCTGAAAGAGAAATTCTCCCGAGAAGCCCACACATTGCCCCTGTTCCAGGCTAATCAAGGCAGTGCTATCAGAGTGTGGTTGCAACAAAGCGACTCTGGAGAGAGTATCTATCTTTGACAGACTTGGTGACGGAATGCCGAAGCCTAGAACAAGGCGCTTTAGCGGAAGAAGATCGGTAATCCAAAGCAATGAATTACTAAGAGTCACTAATAATATGATGAGCAGAGGGACGTCAAATCGTACCGGTCCCCGATCATCCGACCGGCTTACTCAGTTGCGCACCGGGATGATCCGAAGTTCCAATTATGACAAAATCCTAAAGGGGTTGCCGTCAGATGATGAAGTGTCAGATGCTGGCTCTGCGATAGCTTCTGACAACACAGTTTCTAGTGAGGGATAACCCCGGGAAGCTCTTATGATCAGTGCAGAACAGGTGGCCAAAATGCTCGAAGAAGCGATGGCCAAGCAGAAGGAGAACTTCAAGTTCAAAATGGAGATGGCCAT
>JBAKGM010000233.1:14218728-14234547 GCA_037177215.1 Asparagus racemosus
CAGAATTTGTGCCTCCCCTAATCGCATCTACGCTTCTTGCTCTTCTAGAAAAATTGCAGGAAGCTAGTTTGGAAGCGAGGCTTAAGGAGATGAGCTCTGTCACAGAAGGCATATCTTCTTATTCCAATGTGGATTCTTGATTTCGCTTCCTCCGCTCACGTCCTCTTATGTTAGATTTCTCGATAGAGGACTTTGATGAGGACGGTTTGCCCATGGATATATCTCTGGATGACTTGACACATGGCTCGCCTCGAGATGATTCTCTTCCTGAGCTAGCAATTCCCGAGAATATCGAGGCTGGTTCCTCTAAAGGTATGGATTTCCTTTTTCGATAATCATAGGACTAACCAATTTTGACTAGTACAACTATAATTTCATGAAATTGAAGTGTCCCTTGTTAGTGATAGGACCTCTCCATTCTGTTGCTCCTCCAAAGTCAGCTATTGCAACTGATGTTATGTCGGACGTACAGGTCAAGGGATCGACTGTGACAGTCAATGCGCAACCGACTGATGCTCCTTTGATGGCTCCGTCAGGGCAAGGAGCTCTCCTAACAGGTATGGACTATTCAGCCAACAATGCTCATACTGATTTCTAATTTGGGAGTATTTAACCCTCCTCCTTCTACTTGCAGGGCCCATAGTAATGCTTCATGCTCAGTGAGAGCATTGATGTCGGATGACGATCCATCTCGACTTATCATCCGTGTAGAGGTTCGTTCGTTCTTCTCCTACCTGGCCATGGTGATAGACACGCTTCTCAGCAGCGGGCTTTCTTTCCATCAGTTTCGACCATTCCTTGAATTTAGGATAGCCTTGATACGAGATGTGGGTTCCCCAGAGCTAGCCTAGGCTATTGCCAATGATCTCAATCACCTGGATGCCAAGCTCCAGAGTTTACAGGATTTTGAGGCAGCGGGGCTCCCTTCATATATAGCCACGGAGACAGAGGTCCGTCTGGCAGCTTGGCTTGATGCTCGTGTTTTCACCGGGCTCGAAGTCTAGATGCAGCGAGACTAG
This sequence comes from Asparagus racemosus, assembly GCA_037177215.1. Lineage (NCBI taxonomy): Eukaryota > Viridiplantae > Streptophyta > Magnoliopsida > Asparagales > Asparagaceae > Asparagus > Asparagus racemosus. The sequence goes on from JBAKGM010000233.1 coordinate 14,219,748, forward strand.
ACGCATCACTTAGAGATTGCTGTTGCTGAGAATTCATCCTCTGTGGGTCATCTTCAGTCTTCTATTGCCACGGGTGAGGCAAAGATAGTAGAGCTTGAGCAGGAGCTTCAAGCAGCAAAGGAGAGCCTCAGTGTCTTGAAGCTAACAAAAGCCAACAAAGAAGAAACTCTTGCTGTCATGTCCGAGAAATTTGAGCTCTCGAAGCAGAAACTAGCAGAGATTGACGAGAAGGCTGCGAAGACACTCAACAGCAGTGAGGAGTCTTTCAGGGCTGTCAACAAGCTGTCCATGATAAGGTGTCCGGATTGAAACAACAAATTTGTTGTCACAAATTTGATGTTTAGGGAATTGTAACTTCAGTCTTTATCAATAAAATATGTCCCTCTTTTCTGTTTATGATTCTTTTATTTCGTTAGAATAATTAACCATAACACTTATAGGATTTTTGGCAAACCCTCAGCCATTAATGGATTTGATAACCCTTTACCGATTACCGTTTGAATCGGGCTAGCATGCAGATCATCTGAACCCGTTCCGCACGTGACGTTGTGCCAAGAGAATGAAACCCTCTTGGACTTGGTGATATGATATTGAATACATAGACTTCGTACTCTTTTGCAGGTAAGAGACTAACCGACAACGCGTGTTAGGCATCGACTTTGGGGTTATTGGCTAACCCCCAGCCCTAAACGGATTTGGTGTGCCTTTACAGACTACCGTTTGAATCGGGCTAGCATGCGGATTATCAGAACCCGTTCTGCACGTAACGTTGTGTTGAAAGAGTGGGGCTCTTTTAGACTTGATGCCACAATATTGAATACGTAGACTTGGCCAATTATTATGAAAATTGACTACCCGTCGGCGACGCGTGTAAGGCGTCGGCTTAATCCCTTCTTAGGATTCATGATCAAATTACCCAGATTGGTGTTCTGGTGTCTTTCTTCAATCGGTAAAAGACTAAATCAGCAACGGGTGTGAGGTGTTGGCTCTATCCCTTCTTAGAGTTTTGGGATAAAATTCCCCAAGATGAATCTTGGTGTCTTCTTCAGTCAGAAAAAGACTAAACCGGCAACGCGTGTGAGGCGTTGACTTTATCCCTACTTAGAATTCGGGATAAAATTCCCCACACGGGTAAGGTGTGGATTGAAGTGTTGATTAACAACCTGCCGCAATTTTGAATATGCGGGCTTTTGTTCTTTTTCCTTCTTTAAAAAGTAGCTAAGAACTTAATTGGCAACGCGTGTTAAGTGTAGGCTTTATCCTTTCTTAGGATTCAGGATAAACTTCCCTAAGATGGAACTTGGTGTCTTTTTCTATCAGGAAAAAACTAAACCGGCAACGCGTGTGAGGCGCTAGCTTTATCCCTTCTTAGGATTCGGGATAACATTCCCCAAGATGAACCTTGGTTCCCTATTTTTTATCAGAAACAGACTAAAACTGGCAACGCGAGTGAGGCGTTGACTTTAGGGTTATTGGCCAGCCCCCAGCCCTCAACGGATTTGGTGTGCATTTACCGACTACCTTTTAAGCATGCCGATTATCAGAACCCGTTCTGCATGTAACGTTGTGCTAAAAGAATGAAACTCTCTTAGACTTTTTGCTATGATATTGAATACGTAGACTTCATCTTTTTCACGGGAAGACTAAACCGGCGACACATACGAGGTGTCAGCCTATCCCTGCTTAGGATTCGGGATCAAATTCCCAAAGAAGAATCTTGAATTAAGGAATTTTAGTTGATAAAATTAAATTGATGAGAGAGGAAGAATTTTATATTCTATCTCTCACGGTGAATGAATGAAACCAAGAGTAGGGACCCTGCCACGGGAGTTGAAAGGATTCAGGCAACCTTCAGTCGGACGACCTGATCTGAAAATCTTGGCGCATACTTTCAGTCAGCGCTACCTAGGATGAAAGTTCTGGCGCGTACCTTCAGTAGGCGCTACCTCGAAAAGGATAGAACTAAGAGTGGGATCTCCACTCCGAAAACCGAAAAGACTCAGGTGACCTTCAGGCGGACAACCTGGTCTGAAAATCCTGGCGCATACTTTCAGTCGGCGCTACCTCGGAGAGGGATGGAATAAGAGTGGGATCTCCACTCTGAGAATCAAAAAGACTCAGGTGACCTTCAGGCGGACAACCTGGTCTGAAAATCCTAGCGCATACCTTCAGTCGTCACTAGCTAGGATGAAAGTTCTAGCACATACCTTCAGTCAGCACTACCTAGAAAAGGATGGAACCAAGAGTGGAGTCTCCTCTCTGAGAACTGAAAAGGCTCATGTGACCTTCAGGCGAACAACCTGGTCTAAAAATCCTGACACATACCTTCAGTCGACACTACCTAGGAGAGGGATGGAACTAAGAGTGGGATCTCCACTCTCAGAACTGAAAAGACTCAGGTGACCTTCAGGTAGACAACCTGGTCTGAAAATCCTAGCACATACCTTCAGTCAGCGCTACCTGGGATAAAAGTTCCGGCGCATACCTTCAGTCGGTGCTACTTAGAAAAGGATGGAACTAAGAGTGGGATCTCCACTCTGAAAATCGAAAAGGCTCAGGTGACCTTCAGGCGGACAACCTGGTCTGAGAATCCTAGCTCTGACCTATACCTTCAGTCAGCATGGCCTGAAAAAGGGGGATCTTACGCTTAGAGAAGAAGGATTTTATATTCTATCTCCAGCGTGAATGAAATTTTGAGTGGGCCTCTTGTTCATAGAAGAAATCAAGAGGGGAATTTGGTACTTGGACCAGACAATTTTTGTAGACCCATCATCAATGAATTTGGTTGGTGAAGGAATTTATAATGGAGGATAAATCTAGGGTTATCCTCGAGGAAAGTGGGTGAAACATCCCACGAGGAACTTCCCGTTGAAATGGGTTATCCTAAAGATACTAAGCATAGTATTTCTTTAGAAACTTCCCATTTATCGGCATTAATTACCGGTCGCCATTTTGGGTAATTAAGCGATATGCACCGTTAGAATAGACTGTCTCTAATACAAACGGGCCTTCCCATTTTGGTTAGAATTTATCTTTTTTCTTAGAGTTGAGGATTATCGGCCGTCGAGCAGTGAGAACTAGATCTCCTTCTTTGAAACTCCTTTGCCGTACTTTCTTGTTGAAAGCTCTCGACATCCTAACTTAGTAGAACTCAATGCGTTGTTGAGTTTCTAGGCGCTTTTCATCCAACATCTCGAGCTCCTCGAGACATTTTTGATGTTGTTCTTCAATCGTCAACTCCATTGCGAGGGCGATGCGAAGTGACGGAATCTAGATTTCTAGCAAAAGAACTGCTTCACACCCGTAGACCATAGAGTACGGGGTCACTCCGGTTGGCGTGCGTACAATTGTGCGATATGCCCAGAATGCTTCTCCGAGCTTATCGTCCCAGTCTCGCTTGTTATTCTTCACAAGTTTCAACAAAATTTTGATAATCGTCTTGTTGAACACCTCGGCTAATCCATTTGCAGCCAGATTATAGGCTGTTGACGAGACGCCTTGAATCTTAAATTTCTCGCAAAACTTGATGAAGGAATTGCTAATGAATTGAGGACCGTTGTCACGCACGATCCGTCTTGGGACACCGTGTCGGTAGATGGCGTGGTGTTTGATAAACTTGATAACGTTGCTCGCCTTACTTCTTTTAGCGGGATCGCTTCAGCCCACTTGGAGAAGTAGTCAGTGATCGCTAGAATAAACCGATCGCCTTTGACCGATGGAGGAAAAATGGGATCTAAAATGTCCATTCCCCATATCTCTAATGGCCAGTATGTAGCCGAGGGATGCAACTGCTCTGGAGGCTGATGCATATAGTTCGCGTGAATTTGACACGCGTGGCACTTTCGAGCGTATTCCATTGCGTCATTGACCATGGTTGGCCAGAAATATCTCATTCTTCTGATACGATCATAAATTTTGGGGCTAGGCTGGTGTGTGACGCATTCACCTTCATGTGCTTCCTGAAGGGCCTTTCCGCTTCTTCGTTCGAAAGGCACCAGAGTAGCAAACCATCGTAACCACGACGATATAACGTCTAGGTCTCTGTGTCGTAGAAGAATCTTGGAGCTCTTCGCCGAATTGATTCTCTCTCCTTCGCATTTTCTGGTAGAATACCATGCAAGACGTAGTCGATAATAGGGAAGTGCCAATCTCGGGGCTCTAATTTGGTTCCGGTTATGTATACCTCTTTGGTAATGATCCCCTTGTCTCCTTGTACCTCATCACATATTAGCATGAATAATTGATGAGTCCTAACTATAACCAGTTGCTCATTCTCAGGAGGTTGTGCCAACGATACTGCTAATGCTGCCAATGCATCCGCGTAAGCATTCTGAAGGCGTGGTATATATTCAATGAAGAACTCTTCGAATGAGTCTGCCATTTCAATGACCGCCTGGTGATAGGGGACCAGATCTGAATTCCTGACTTCGTAGTTTCCATGGATCTGCTTGACTATCAGTTGTGAATCGCCATACGCTTCAAGATACTCGACCCCCAACTCTTTGCAAAATCAAGCCCGATAAGTAGCGCGTTATATTCGGCTACGTTATTAGAGCACGGTTCGGTGAGCGAATAGGCTCGAGGCATGACATGTTTCCCCAGGGAAACTAAGACAACTCTGACTCCAGCAGAGATCTTAAAATATCTAGGGGCACTTGCCATATTAGTAGCTCGTGAAGCTCCGTCAAAATACAACCGCCATATTTGTTGGTGCGATGTAGTGTTGACTTCGTGGACTTTATCTGGTAAGTCATCATATAGCTCGGCTACGTCCATCGTCGGGTTGGCAACCAAAAGATCACAAATTGCATGTCCTTTAATTGACTTCTGTTGTTTAAAGTGCAGGTCGTATTGGGACAAGAGCAAGGCCCATTTCACCAAATGCCAACTTTTAGAGGCTAGCTGAGTCATAAATATTCAGATCAGATTTACGTTGGAGATAACATAAATCATCTGTCTGACTAAATAGTGACGCATCTTCTGAATCGCGAACACTAATGCAAGGCATTGCTTCTCGATCATCGGATAACGAGACTCAGCACCGACTAATGTTTGGCTCAGGTAGTATACTACCTGTTCGTGACCGCTGTCGTCGTCTTGCCCGAGTAAGGCGCTTAACGAGTGGTCCGTTGCCTTGGTGTAAATCAAGAACGGCTTACCCGATTGCGGTGCAACAAGAATAGGAGGCTTCACGAGATATGATTTGATCTCTTTAAATGCCTTTTGACAAGCCTCGTCCCAAATAAATGACACGCCCTTCTTATTCAACTTAGAGAATGGCTGGCACTTCCTCGATAGATTTGATATAAACCGTCGGATGTATGCCAATCGCCCTTGTAACCCCCTGAGCTCTTTCAAATTTCTTGGAGGTCGCAGATCTTGAATCGCCTTCACTTTATCAGGGTCAACATGGATGCCTTTATTAGTGATGACGAAGCTGAGAAACTTGCCAACTGGACATCCTGAGGAAGGATTTAGCAGGGTTCATCTTTAGCTGGTGAGCTCGCATGAGCTCAAACACCATTCTAAGATCTTTGATGTGATCACTCTTGTCACGGCTTTTCACGACCAAGTCGTCGATGTAGCATTCGACCGTTTTCTAGAGATGATCCTAGAAAATCTTCATCATTGCCCAATGGTACGTGGCACCTACGTTCTTTAGACCGAATGGCATGACTGTATAGCAGAATATGCCAAGAGGTATTCTGAATGCCGTATGTTTGGCGTCATCCGGGTGCATCTTGATCTAATTGTAACCTAAAAAACCATCCATGAAGGACATTCTCTCGAACACATACGTGTTGTCGATGATAACGTCGGTGATCGGGAGAGGGAAATTATCTTTAGGGCAAGCAACGTTCAGGTCTTTATAGTCGAGGCAGATCCTGATGGTCCCGTTCTTCTTCAACACTGGGACAATGTTTGCTACCCAATCCAAATGCTGTACTTCTGTAATGAAGCCAGACTCGATAAGATTTCTCACTTCTGCTACGATCGCCTCCATAATTTGTGGACAAAATCGTCTTTGCTGTTGCTTGACAGGTTTAGCGCCCGGCTTGATATTGAGGCAATGGGTTATCACATTTGGGTCGAGCCCTGCCATATCTTCATAGTTCTAGATGAACACGTCAATATATTCCCTGACAAAGCAATTAATTCCTCCTTTTTTCTAAGGGAAGACTACCGCTCATAAAGATGGGCTTTGGATTGGCTTCGTCGCCCATATTGACTTGGACGACTATATCTTTGGTGGGGGGTTCTCTTTGCTCAAACTGGTCCCCATACTACATATTGAGGTGATAAACCCACGGGTCCTCCCATGTTGGCATCTCCTCATCACCCTCCATAGTGGTGGGGTCAACTATAGCCATATTTGACATCAATGCTTTGAAGGCCTCGCCAAGGCTGACGTCGGAATCCCAAGCAGAAGAATCGAACGAATATCTATCTCCTTCATCGGGTAGATGGTTGTCAATCAACCAAGAGCATTCGTCTTCTGAGGAGGATTCATACCCCAATCCCCTTCTAAATGCATAATAGTTGTTCGGCTTCCCTCTTGGGACATATGCCGCTTTGGGCGGGATTTGAGGACCTCGTCCAAAATAAAGACCTCCCCCTTTTGCCAAATTGTACCCCACTTCTTCATGATATCTAGTATTTCCGGACTATATCTGAATGTATGGAGTATAGGCTCGTTGTCGTCGATGTCTTCCTCCAAGAAATGATTCGGCGTCGGAACTGCATCTCCTTTTCTGTAAACTAAGTCTTTTTTACTACTTGATCTTCTTGGGATGATGAGTGTTGTCCCAAAAGAGTCCCGGAACTGCTTCTGTGTAATGCACGATGACCGTGTTGGTAGGTGCAAATCAGGATCGTCGTACAATCTTGTCATTACATTAGTCAAAGACAACGGGTACTCTAAATCATCTTTTATTAATTCATCGGTAAGTTGCCAATTACAGCCTTCCGCCGACGATTCTTCATCATCAAGATTGATTACAAGGGGTACAATGCTATTCAAAACAAAACCACCATCATAATCAAGCCCAGTTTTGGTATCAGCTTCTCCGTCACTGTCCGTGCCTTGGGTCGATAATTTAGTATCAGACTCATTACCATAGAGGAGAGAATCAGTGAAATAATTCTTCATCTCCTTAAACAGCTATTTGTCCGCGACCACCGTCTTGACTTCATTATTCATGTCCACATATTTTAGACACTGATGAAGAGTAGAGCGAACTATAACGTTATTGTGGATCCAAGGTTGACCCAACAATAAGTTATAGGAAGTCTCAGCATTGATCACATAACATATGACTTTAGACTTTAAATCTCCTATCTGGCACTTCAGTCAGATTTTACCAAGTGACCAAGACCCGCTGGTGTTAAATCCGTAGATCATTATGCCTGCTGATACCAGCTTACTAGCAGGAATCCCGAGGCTGTACATGAGGCGCAGGGGCATGATGCTCACAGCGGAACCTGGGTCAACTTGGATCCGGTTAGCTTCACTGTAGCCAATGTACCCGGTAAAGTATAGTGGCCTATCATGCTTGGAATTCCTCGTCTGCATGTCTTTCTTGGTAAAAGTGATGCAGGGGAGATGCTTGGCAGCAAGGTTGCAGTGTTGTGTAAAAGATTCTGGCTCTTCAGGAGCTGGCTTGATCTGAGTAAGGAATACTTTAGAGTCAACTAGGGCCTCTTGTAGGGCTTCCTGAGTTTCCTTTGACAGTCACAGGAGCTTGTAGAGAGCGATCCTCGTAGGGATGTTGGCCAATTGGCCATTACATCGAAGCGATACGGGGAGTTAGAGCTTCCCGGTTTGTCTCTTCCAATTGAGCGATTGAACCGAGACTGCTTCGGGAGTTGAACTTCCTGTGGTTGTCTTTCTTTTGACTTAGCCATGACTTCTTTGGTAGCCGCCTGCTGTTGTGCCTTTTTGGCGCAAGTGAGGGGAGTTGTTGGTACCCCCAGCTCTGATAGCGCCTTGGCATTTAGATCTAGAACTTCTAGGTATTTGTATATGTACTCGTGCCCGCTCCTGGTGGCGTGAGCTTCAGGTTCCCTCTCAGATAGCTAAAGTGTTACCATCTATTCATCATCTCCCTCCAAGGCTGCGAAAGTAGCATGGCACAATTTTCCCTTCCCCCTCGACGTTTTCTTGGATGAAGAGGAGGCTTCCCATTGATCATCTTCGAGTAGGTCCGAGTGGACCCACACAACTTCCCCATTTGGGGCCGTATGTGATACGAGCCCTTTTTGGCGTTGTTTGTACAGGTCATCATTCACCGTCTTCATTGCCACCTTGACCACAGGTTCAGGTTCAAACCACGTCAAAGGTACCGACCCAAAGCCGATGGACACCGCATTCGCTCCGACCTTCTTTTCCTTAGACGGCTTCATCGTGATGACTCCTACGTCAATTAAGGCTTGAATTTTATCCTTGAGACCAAAGCATGATTTGGTGGGGTGGTGAACCGCCCTGTGGTAAGCACAGTACTTTGAGTCGTTGGTTCTCTTAGCCTCCTCTTAATTCTGGATCAGAGGGAGCTTGATCTTGGTATTCTCCACAAGATACTTGAAGAGACCGGGAATCTCGTTGTCCCTGAAGAAATAGGACTTCAGGAATCTCGTCTCTGAGGCCTTCTGCTTCTGCGGCCCTAGTTGCCACTGCAACTGCGTTTGCTGTGGTGTTCGTTGTTGCTGCTGCTGCTGGGGTTGCAGTTGGAACGTTTGGTTTGCGACCGCTGTTCGGGCCTGCTCCTTCCCCTTGCCATGCGGGACAAAGTTGCATTTTGGGGCTTCTGCCGCCGGCTGGCCTCTTTCCGCCTTCTTCCTTTTAAGGAAGCGTTCGACTTGCTCACCCCGCACCTTCAAGTCCTTCTAAGTCTTGGATGGCGCTGTTCCCATTGCTTCCAGCACATCCAACGACAAGTTGTTGTGGCAGGTTTGGAGGATAAATTCCATAGTTATCGGGTCCCGGAAGTTCATTACCTTGTTCTGAAACCGCTTGACAAAGTTATCCATAGTTTCTCCGTCCTTTTGCTTTTTGTCCAACAATGTCCCGATTGATATCTCGGTGTCATCGTCGAAGAAATTTGTGAGGAACATAGATTCCATATCATTCTAGCTGGTAACGCTACCCAGTTTAAGACGGCGGTACCTATCGAAGGCAGCTCCGCGAAGCGTGCTAACGAATGACCGAACCATCAAGGGCTCATTTCTAGAAATCACTCCCAAATGAGACTTGAAATAAATTAGGTGCTGAGTAGGGGACCCCTTTCCGTCGAACGGCGTGAAGTTGATCAAGCTGAACTTTGACGAATACGGGATCGACTCCCACTCCCTAGAGTATGGACACAGTATTCCCGTCTTCTTGATTTCTCGAGCGGAGATCAATGTGTTGATCTTACTCTCGAGATCTTTGATTTTTTTATTTTCTGGGACAGCATTGCCGCTGGCATTCTCCTGGCTACCCCTAGTGTTTCGCTCTTTAGGGGGTTGTCTAGCGCCATGGTCTTCTTCCCCGTCTGTGTCGCTGTCAATTTGATTGACGTTATTACGACGACTTGTCTCGCCTTGATTTTTCGTCAAGGCTTGGATTTGCTGGTCATGCATCTCTCTCATCTGCTGCATGGCCATTTCTATCTCGAATTTAAAATTCTCCTTCTGCTTGGCCATCGCCTCTTCGAGCATTTTGGCCACCTATTCGGCACTAATCATCAGGGCTTCCCAGGGTTGCCACTCACTGGAAACTGTGTTGTCGGAAGCCATTATAGAGCCAGCATCTGACACTTCATCATCAGACGGTAATCCTTTGAGGATTTTGTCATAGTTGGAATGCCAAATTGTCCCAGTGCGCAGCCGAGTTATCCAGTCGGATGATCGGGGACCAGTACGATTTGACGTCCCTTTGCTCATCATATTATTGGTGACTCTTGGTAATCCATCACTTTGAGTCGCCGATCTTCTTTCGCGGAAGCGCCTTGTTCTGGATTTCGGCATTCCGTCACCAAGCCTATCAAAGACAGTACTCTCTCTGGAGTCGCTTTGTTGCAGTCACATTCTGATAACACTGCCTTGATTAACCTGGAACAGGGGCAATGCGCAGGTTCCTTGGGAAAACTCCTCTTTCGGAATCATCTCGTACCCCCAGCACGATAGTACAGCTCATCGGCATGAGTGCCGGAGCAACCCATTGTGTGTTAGCATGACCTCTCTGGTATAACGTTATCATCGTCAGATGAAAACGTCTCCTTTGAGGACGGACTACTTCATCAAGACTGTCAAAAGTGACTCGCCTTGACTTTTGCCTATGTGGGCGTGAAGTCTCGGCGGACTCTCAGACTTTGATTCTCAGTCCAGTTGTTGGAGCTGCAGGAATTTCCCATCCTTGTTGAGGTCAGTGCGACCTCCTGCATCGGGAGTGACCCGTTATTTCCTCAGTGGACCCAAGCGTTCCTTGACGATTGGCTTGTTAGCCACAGCAGGAATTAGAGTGCTAGAGAACTTAGGCTTAGATGTCGTGTTCGTCGGGGTTGGAGCGCCGACGAACTGAGGCCTCCATACCTAGCGGCTTGTTGGTGGCTTCTTGATCGCCTCTTCCTTTTTTAGTTGACGGGCTTGTTGCACCAAAACCCTTGCCTGCGCGAGGAGTGCGCAGTGCTTCCAGATACGCTCCTCAAGTGTGGAACGGTTCCATTTGACCCGGACCCATTGGTTTGTCGACGGCTTGGAGGGACCGCCAATCACTTGAGGCTGAAGCCTCTGCGTCAGTCTGGATCTTGGATCCACCTCATAGCAGATCCCATCCGTGGATTGCATAGCCTTGGTAAACTTGCATGCCATGCTCTGTCGTCGCCTCTGTTGTGCTCGCTTGGAGAGTGGGGGCACGCCATCGGTGGTCATCTCGAGCGCCGGGGGAGCTTGAGCTGCAGGCGCTGAGGAAATTTTACCACTACCGGTGGCAGCGGGATTAGATTCGTCATCCTAGGACTCTGCATCTGAGGCCCAACGGATTCTCCTTGCAGCGGAGATCTTCTTAGAGCGATGGGGAGAAGCGGATCTGGAGGAGGAGGAGGAGAGATACTCCTCAAACTTCTGTTGGTCGAACTCGAACTCGACCTCTTCCTCCACCGAAATCGGGATCCACGGCTGTGACAGTACGACCTCATATCTGAGGCCGGTGGCTCCCACTGTGGTCGCCAGCTTGTTCACGGGGAAAAGTGTGTTGATTGTCATTGATTTGAATTTGTTACAGCTTGTTCTGCTTACAACGAAATTTAAATAAAAATCTCGCCTTTTTATAAGGCTTATAATGAAAACCGAAAAAAGACACAACTTTCTACCCTAGTTGAATAAACGCGGGATCCGTTTATCGGATCCTCGCTTGCGTGGGTGTCTTTGCCTATGCCGGGGACTTTTTGCGTCCGTGGACCACCGCGTAAACTAATCTAGATGCTAGATCTATGAATCTGAGGTATTTATTTCACGAAAGAAATAAAATACCAACGGGAATCAACTCATGAAGGAGATGATCGCCGGAGTGGTAAAATCGACAAAGTGAAGTTACGCACTGGACCCTGAGATTAAGATGAAGCTTAATCTAGAGGGTAGAACCGTAGATCTGACCTGGATCGACGTAGATCTAGTCTGGATCTGCTCTTGAATCTTCTCCTCCTCGCGTAGATCTGAAGTGAAAGGTGTTCTTTACTTGCACCGGATCTAGATCTGAATTTTCTTCTTTAGAAATGCTCAGATCTGCGCACGAGAGACCAAAAAATCTAACCCCCTCAACTGAGACCACCCCCCCCCCTCTATTTATTAGAGAGAGGGGGGTATTTTTTCGTAGGCCTAGACTTGGTGGGCCGAGACACTGTTTGGCCTCGTTCTGGATTTTTTTCTTTCGCGATCGATTTCCTTCAGTCGCGTTGCCGTCGTGCTGAGTCCGTGTTCGATTGATCTTCTCGCTGAATCAGAATCTGATCAGTCCAGCCCCGTCGACGGGTTAAGTTCGGTTGATTCTATCTCGTCGACGTTCGAGTCTGGTCAACTCGCTTCATCAAATTTCGCTGACCTGAAGCTTCGTCATTGGATTTATTCTACGATACATCACTTTGTTGACTAGTACGCATTGCCGACTCACTTCATGCGTTCGTCGACTCGCTTTATGCATTTTGCGACGCTGTTATATCGTCATCAGTTCTAGGTCGCGTTGTCAGATGGGTTGTCGGTTGTCAGCCCATCGTCACGAGTCTCGTTCGGGTACTGGTAAGCAATTTTTGACGCCTACATTGACATCGGGGAGCTTAATGCAAGATGGGATTGCATTCCTAGTTGGATAACAGATATCTTGAAGAATGGGTGAATTAGGGTTGGCCATTTGTTGGTCTCAAAAGATGAATCAATACGGATTAAACGATTGGTATTATCCCTAATCCAAGTTTGCATATACCAAAATAAATTTTTTTTATAATTTTTTTTAAAACAAAAATTCTTAGAAAAACACAAGTTGGTTTTTTTAAGAGGGGAAAAAATCTAAAAGATTAAGAAGATGATGAGAAAAAGGACAAAGATAAAGGAAAAACCTAACTAAAACAAATCAATACAATCACTTGTGTCAATCACATTAAATTCTAGGGTTAAGCCTAGACTCACTAGGCTAGCTCCTAACCAAAAACTCTTTTAGTGAAAAGATCAAAGTTTACTCGGTCAGTTAGCCAGGTAAAGATAGTACTAGAGGGAGATCAAAGATCAATTAAGTATCTCGTTCCTTACGGACCGCTTTACATGACCCCTAAACCACACCTTCGACACCAACTGATTCAAGTAAACTTGAACCAGTTCACTTAAGGATTTCTTGTTCCTTAATGAGCTCGAATCCTTAGGGGTCAATGTCTAATGAGTTTTAAGAGACTTGGGTTTGTGTAGTGAAGAATTAGTGATTTGTGGGCTAAGGAAAGGGTGATGAAATCCCTCACCTTATCTTGATAAGTGAGTTTTTACCCTTAACAATATTTTCAAATGAATGTCAAATCAAAATGCTCAAATCACTTTGCTGAATTACTACTATTATATGCAATACAACCCTAAGAATTAAAAACAACTACAAAAGGATGCAAAAAAAATTTTTTGTTTTTTAATTAAGGTTAACAATCAAATAGATGTGAAAAAAGGAGATTTTGAATTTATTATCTTGTTAGTAAATGTCCAAGTGGAGGGTGAATGTTTATTATGGTTGACAAAAGTAAAATATGTTTTTCTTTGTAGATCCTAAATGTCTCTAATTGTGAGAAACTAACTAAGGAGGTTGGAATTAAAAATAGTAGAAAGAGAAGTTACCAACGCAAAAGCATCCAAGCCTTTTTAAGGTAAATCTTCAATCTTCAATCCTTGATCTTCAAGCTTCAAAGTGGTTCTTTCACAAGAAAACACACAAATTAAATAACCAAAATAGAAAAATCTACATATAAACACCGTTCCCCGGCAACGGCGCCAAAACCTTGATAGGTTAATAAGTGTGAGCCTAAAGTTGCAAGTGCACAACTATCAAGTTATAGTATAAAAAGTTATCGATCCCATGAGGAAGGTGTTGTAAAAGTTAATCAATAGTGGTTCTTATGTTGTGTGTGTGACAATTAGGAGTGAATAAAAGAAAGGTGATGAGTTGTGGAGAGCAATGAGAGTGTTTGTGATTGAGTGCAAATAAAAACAAAATGAGATTGAGAGAGGAGAAAGAATGATGGATAAAATAAACGAAAATAAAGAAGGTAACAAAGAAAAATAAAACAAATAAATAAAAAGTAAGAATAAAGAGGAAGATCAAGAATGTAAAATATGAAAGATTACTTAAAGATATGAGAAATCTGGAATAAATCCACTTAGCTAATCTAAATCTTATGTGAATAAGTAGGATATAAAGCTAGTTTCAAATAATTTCTATAATTCCCATAAATATTAGCTTCACATTTAGAAAATGACAATGCCCTAGAGGGTTCTAGTCTCAATTGAATTAAAGAAAAAAATAAACAAAATAAAACTAATCCTAAGAGGGTTCTCGCCTCAAGGTGAATAGTGCAAGAAAATAAAATCTAAATTATAAAATAAATGCAAGAAAGTAATGATATAAAAATAAATACATGAAAGTAAAGATATGAATGTAAATCTACTCTACAAAGCATTAAATAAGCAAAAAAAAATTACAAGAAAAGAAAAGAAAAGAATAAAAGCAAACCCTAATCTTCATCTTATCTTCATCTTCATCCTCTTTTCATCCTAGGACAAAGAGAAGAAAAGAAAATATGAAGGGGGGAAAATATTTTTTTAATAATTGCAATAAAAAGTTATAAATTTAGAAGGTCTTCTCAATTACGAGTAACCCTCCTCTCCAACTGGAGTTTTTACAAAATATTTCACACTCAAATCACTCACCCTCTACCTCTATTTATAGCCTACAACAATGAAGGAAAACCCTTGGATGAAACTTGGCAACCAAGGAATTAAAAATCAGCCATTAAACAAAATTTGTTGTGAACCAATCGGTTGACCAATCGGTTAGCCGACCAATTGGCCAATCAGTTGACCGACCTATTGGTTTGCGCATATTTGATCTTTTTGTGATTTTATTGACCTTCATAGATCCTTGAGCTTTCTTGGGCCTTCTTTTGTCTTCATATTTGGGTTTAAATAAATGGTAGAAAACTAGAGAGTTTGAGTCTTTTGGACTTTTATTCATTATTTCTTCATTAACCTGCAAATTAAGATAAAAATAATTATTAGTGGTATATTTATTTATATAAGA
>JBAKGM010000233.1:14237910-14270957 GCA_037177215.1 Asparagus racemosus
TAAAAGAGTACCAAGTCTATGTATTCGGCATCGTAGCATGAAGTCTAAAAGAGTCTCATTCTTTTAGCACAACGTCATGTACAGAACAGGTTTAGAAAATCCTATAAGTATTATGGTTATTTATTTCAAATGAAATAAAAGAATCATATAAATGATGAAAAGAGGAAAATTTGTGGCAAGAGATTTTTAGAGATCATCCTACAGCCCAGCCCTGAGAGAGTCCTCATTCGCATTTAGAGTCTTCGCAGACTTCGGCCAGCTTTTGTTTCTCAGACATTGCAATTGGAGCTTCTTCATTGTGGACCCTCGTCGGCCCTACAACGCCGAAGTTTGCTCTCTCCATCCGGAGTTCTCGCCTAAACTGCGCTATCTTGGCCGCACTTGAAGGAAGACTAGAGCGGATATCACTTAGATATGTTGACTTCTCAGCAAGTACCGTCTCAACACAGTTTCCCCGATTTTGCTGCATCTGAACCTTGAGTCTAGGAAAGACTCCAGCATTGCGCCATACTTCCGGGCGAGACTCCACTCGATCGGCAAGCGCAGCTTTATGGCTCGAAAGGGCTACCAGAGAAATAACTGCCGTTGATGCACCAACTGCTTCAGATGGTCTCACGGCATGGTCAGAAGGAACATCGATATGACGAACTGAAAATCGAGCCTCGACGGAATCCCCTGTCAGCAAGACCATACCCGTGAAGGAGAGGGACAAGTCTCGACATCTTCAGGAATAGTGGACTCAGGCAACATCACTGGGAAGACAATCATCTTAGAATATTGCCACGTATCAAATCGCCCATGGGGGCGTCTACTAACAGACCAGGGCAGCAACAAAGCACGCCAACTCAGCTCGTTAAATGACTTCTCCTCTCCCCCACACATCTGAGAGATCCTAGATAATTTTTTAGCAAAATTATTGTAGTAAGAAGGCCATTTCACGTCCGGTTCAATTAATACAAGGTCCAGAATACTCCAAAAAGGTACACAAGTATAAACTATTTCCTATTTTGGCTGAGAAATTCTTAGAGATTATTTTCATAAATTTTTCTTAAGGAAAACTCGCCAACCTCCAAACGGGTATATGAGGATAAACTATTTCCTGAAAATTCTAGTAAACACACGAGTATAAACTATGTTGACGCCGAGCAACGCGTCACCACCGTAGGATTCGCCGATCAACGGTTCAAATCCAAGTAAAATTGGACGCCGGTCAACGCGTCACACTCGCCGATTGAAGGCTAAAATTCTACACATATTTCGATGCCAATCAATGCGTCGCAACGAAGAATTCCCCAGTTTACCGAGGAGTCTCATAAAACGTTAGATGGTCAATTGGACAACAACTCACCAATACGAGTCAAACTCAAATGAACTCAATCAGCTTCAAGATTTTGACAGCAGTCAGACAAAAAATGTAGTGCTGTAACACCTTCAGCTATCCTACAAGAACTAGAGAATCTGAAAGGATTGGAGGAATCAAATATTGAAGCTAATCTCAAAAGAAACTCATCTATTGACTTCAGGTCAAGATCTCGACAATGGTCAGACAAAAAGTACAGTACTGTAATGCCTTCAGCTATCTTATAAAGAATTGGAGAGTCTGAAAGGATCGAAGAGATCGAACACCAAAGCCATTCATAGGTCCTGTCACGCCAACTGAAGGTTGGGGCCTATCATATCTAAAGTATCCCTAGCTCATCAAAAAATCGAGACTGAGACACTTTTGAGGGGGTATCTGTAGGCATTAAAAATCGCTTATTAGTACCCGAACGAGACTCGTGATGGTGGGTTGACAACTGATGACCCATCTAACGATGCGACCAAGAACCGCTGACGACGTAACTACACCGCAAAATGGATAAAACGAGTCGACGAAGGCATGAAGTGAGTCTGCAAGGCGTACAAATCAACAAAGCGACGTATCGTGGAATAAATCCAATGACGAAGCTTTAGATCAGCGAGATTCGACAAGGCAAGTCGAGCAGACTCAGACGTCGATGAGACGGAATCAACCAGACTTGACCTGTCGACGGGATTGGACTGATCGAGTTCCAATTCAGCAAGAAGATCAATTGGGCACGGACCCAGCACGACGGTGACGTGACCGGAGGAAATCGATCTTAGAAAAAAATCCAGAACGATGCCAAACAGCGTCTCGGCCAAGTCCGAGACACCATTTAGTGTCTCGGCCACTTAGCTGAGACACCAAGTATCAGCCCGCCAAACACCCCCCTCTCTCCTATAAATAGAGAGGGGGTCTCAGTTGTGATGGTTGGAAATTTCGTCCTCTGAGCGTTGGAAATTCTTCTCTCGTGCACAGATCCGAGCCTTGCCAAAGAAGAAGAACTCAAATCCAGATCTCAAGCAAATGAAGAATGCCTTCGACTTCAGATCCAGTCGATGAGAAGAAGATCAGGAGCAGATCTAAATCAGATCTACAGTGTATCCCTCCAGATCTAAGCTTGGTTTTAGTCTTGAGAAGAGCCGTGAAATCGCTTGGTCGATTTCACCAGCTTTAGGCGATCTATTTTCTTTGTAAAATAGTCCCCTCATTCCCGTAGATCTCTACTTAGATTAGATTACGCGGTAGTCCACAGACACAAAAAGTCCTCGGCACAGGCAAAGACACCTACGCAAGCGAGTATCCGATACGCGGATCCCGCATTTGTTTAATAACAGTAAGAAAGTTGTAATCTTTTTTCAGTTTTCAATGTAAGCCTTATAGAAAGGCAAGATTTTTATCTTAATTTCATTGTAAAAAAAATAAAATTTGTAACGAGTTCAAAGTAATTGAAATCAAAACAACTTTCACTGTGAACAAGGGGTAGCCCTTGTGGCTCTGTCAAAGAACAACTGCCATACCTGTTCCTTAGATACTATATTAGCTTCATAAGGTTCGTTAGGCATGTCCTGATATAACTCGACTTTTCCCTCCGATGGATTGTTAGCCATAAGATCACAAACAACCTGACCCTTCACTGCCTTTTGAGGTTTGAAGTGAATATCATACTGAGATAATAGCAATGCCCATCTAGTGACTTGCTATTTCAATGTGTCAGGCTGGGTCGTGAATACTTGTATGGGATTGATTTTGGAGATGATGTGTATTGTCTGTCCCACCGGATAATGTCACATCTTTTAGATTGTAAAGACCAAAGCAAAGCATTCCTTCTGAATGGGAGGATAATGATATTCAGCCCCTGACAGGATCCTGCTAAGATAATAGACTACTTGTTCATGGCCATTATCGTCATCCTATGCCTAGAGTCCTACTAAAGCATACTCTATAACGCGAATATAAATCAGGAAGGATTTTCCTGACTTAGGTGCGACTAACACGGGGGGTTGGAAAGATATGATTTAATCTCTTCAAATGCTTTTTGTTAATCTTTATCCCAGACGAAAGATACCCCTTTCTTCATAAGCTTTGAAAATGGCTGACATTTACGTGATAGGTTAGAGATGAATCTGCAGATATAGGCCAAGCACCCCTGTAAACTGCAAAGTTCTCTGAGACTTTTAGGAGGTGGAAGCTCCTGGATAGCTCTGACTTTGTCCGGATCAAGACGTATACCATCTGCTATGACCACAAATCCTAGGATTTTACCACTAGACATTCCCAGGAAAGACTTAGTTGGGTTCATCTTCAACTGATGCGCCCACATAAAATCAAATGTCGTCTTCAAGTCATATAGGTGATCGCTTTTATGACAACTCTTGACTACTAAATCATCCACATAGCATTCCACAGTTTTCCGTAAGTGCTTTTAGAAGATAGTGGTCATGGCACGCAGGTATGTAGCACCTGCATTCTTCAATCTAAAGGGCATGACTGTGTAACAGTATATCCCTGAAGGTGTCTGGAAGGTAGTATGCTTTTCATCATTGGGATGCATTTTGATTTGATTGTATCTTAAAAATCCATTCATGAAGGACATTCTTTCAAATCCACATGTGTTGTTAATGATAAGATCCGTGATTGGTAGAGGAAAATAACCTTTTGGACTAGCTAGGTTTAAATTCCGGTAATCGACGCATGTTCGGATCTGTCCATTTTTCTTCAACAAGGGTACTATATTGGATATCTAGTTAGGGTGTTGCACTTCTCGAATAAACCCTGCCTTGATTAGTCTTTTAATTTCTTTTTCAATAGCCTCCATGATCTGAGGGCGAAATCGTCATCGTTGTTGTTTAATGGGCTTAGCATCTGGCTTAATATTAAGGTGATGTGTAGCCACTTGAGGGTCTATACCAGGCATATTGTCATAATTCCACGCGAAGACATCGATATATTCTCGTACCAAAGCGATGAGATTCTCCTTCTCCTCAGTGGTCAAACTATCACTTATAAATATAGGTTTAGGATTGGCTTCATCCCTCATATTAACTTGAATTATCTTGTCATCGATAGGCGGTTCTCACTGCTCAAAGTGATGTTCCCATTACATGCCGAGCTGTTGGCTTAATGGGTCCTCGAACAGAGGTAAGAGGTCATCTTCTTGAGTTTCGATTGGGTCGGTCGAAGTCATAATGGCCATAAGGGGCTTGAATGAAGGTCCTATGCTGACATCAGAATCCTAGGAGACTATTTCAGAAGATGGGTGATCTGATTCTCCATCGGTTTCAGCAAGCCATGAGAAAGGCGGTGATTTATATCCTAACCCTTTACGAGTTTTCTGATAGTAATCACCAGGCTGCCTTTCCGGGATATAAGCGGATTGGACTGGTGTTCGAATACCTTTCCCGAAGTTTAAGCCATCCTTGTGAAGGAAATTATACCCCATTTTCTTCATCAAGTGTTGTGCTGCTGGCGAGAAATATGAAAGTTAGGGGTCTTTTTCTTTTGCCTTGGATTGTTCTAACCCAGTGTGCAGTAGCTCATTGATTTGTCCAAAGATAATGTCATTCTGAGCATTAATCATGGCCGGTACCACAAAAACCATTTGTGAAGAATCGAAGTGCCGTTGGTTTGTCATAAACGATGATTGGATCAGCATGTGCAATGCATGTTTAGTGTACAACCGTGGAAAGATCTTTGACATCAAGTTAGTATGGCTTTTAACACATGATACGTAAGCTAAATCATCATTATTATTAAAGATGACTATGTCATCATCAGGATCATTCTGATCGATTACAAAGGGTTTTACATCATTAAAGACAACTCCTTGTTCGGACTCTGTATCAGCCTCATTTCCACTGTTAGAGTCTTCGATCTGTGGTTCATCAGTATAACCTTCCTCAAGGTGTGGACAGAATCAGTAAAATAATTCTCCACACCATTGAACAGTTGCCTTTCCGGGACCAACGTTTTAATTCTCCCTTTCTCATCGACATACTTCATGCATTGATGTAACATGGATGGAACAATCAAGTTTTCATGGATCCAGGGTCGACCTAACAGTATATTTTAAGATGTATCTTCATCGATAACATAGTAGGTAATGTCTATCTTCAAGTCTCCTATTTGGCATTTGAGTTTGATCTTGCCCAAGGGATAGGAATTGGTAGCATTGAAACCATAAATAGTGGTTCTCTTTGTTGCCAAACGATGAAGCGGTACTCCAAGATGCTGTATAATTCTCAATGGAATGATACTCAAAGCAGACCCCGGGTCAACCTGAACTCAATCTATCTGGATAGAGCTAATATATCCCATAAAGTACAAGGGTCTATCATGTTTCAGTTTCTTACTTGCATGTCTTCTGGTGAGAAGGTGATGCAAGGTATCAGCCCCTTGAAAACTTGGTGACATTGAGCGCAGATTTCTTCTGTCGTCTCCGTTGGATTAGGCGGGAGATAAGCAAGGAAAGTCTCATTATCTGCTAATGATTCTCGCAGAGCTTCACTAGTTGATTGAGACAATCGCAGGAGCTCAAACAATGTAATTCTTGCCAAAATGTTAGAGAGCTGGGCTAGAACATCGAACTGAAAAGGAATCTTCGAGGATTCAGGCGTATCCTTTCTGAGCGCTCTGTTGTAATGAATTTCCCTTGTCCTGGGTTCGCTGGCTGGTGCTTTTGCTGGTGCGTCGGATATTACCTCAGAGTATTCTTTCAAGTTCTTTCCCACCTCGGGTACCCAATGCTTGTACAGGCTGTGCGACGAGAGTGATTTGTTCCTCAGTAGGGCTATCGACTTGCTCCTTTTCGGACATGGTGGAGATAATATTGCAAGCCTTCCTTTTGGACTTTGAAGAGGTCCATTGTTCATCTAATAACAAGCCAGGGTGAGTCCACATAATTTCACCTTTTGGCGTACTATAAGGGACCATACCTTTTGCCTTTCGTTGCTGGAGATCAAAGTTCACGATTCTGACCTCCGTTTGAGGAATCGGCTTTACACCATCTTGTACCTAGATCTCTGCAAAGTCACCAAATTGAAGGGCGACCATATTTGTGGACACCTTCTTTTGATCCTCCCGAAGAGTCTTAACACCTGCTTCGAACAAGACTTTGATCTTATCCTTCAGGGTATAGCATGCCACTATCGGATGATGCACCATTCGATGGTACATGTAGTATTTTAGATCATCTGTTTTTGAGGCTTCTTCTAGCTTTTTTATTTCCAGGAGTGTGATTTTCTTCATCTTGAGCAATGTTTTGAAGATTGAGATGAGTTGATCATCCTTAAAATCATACTTCTTTGGAGGGCGATTGTCCGAAGCATTTGATTTCAGTTTAGGAGAAAACCTTGAAGAAGGATGGGTCTCTATAGCAAGAGTCTCTTTTCTTTTCGATTGCTTTTGAGGAGTAAAATTACTTTGATTACCCCCTCTTTTTGGACGAGAGTCTTGAGGTTCTTCTACCTCTATCCTCTTGAGCATATTCTCAACTGCTCCTCTTGCCACACTAAGTCTCTCCAAGAGCGAGCTTGAACCGCGCCTATCTTTGAAAGTATATTGATGGAGAGGTTGTTCC
Organism: Asparagus racemosus; assembly: GCA_037177215.1. Taxonomy (NCBI): domain Eukaryota; kingdom Viridiplantae; phylum Streptophyta; class Magnoliopsida; order Asparagales; family Asparagaceae; genus Asparagus; species Asparagus racemosus. The sequence continues at coordinate 14,244,831 of JBAKGM010000233.1, forward strand.
TGCACATTTCAATGAGTGTTGCTTCCAAGACTTGGTCACAGGAATGCACTGACCGGTTCCTGAACCTTTTTGACGAAGGCACTGACAGACTCTGTCTTCTTTTATTTCTTAGCCAATAAAGTGGCCATAGACACTTCAGTGTCATCATCAAAGAATTGGGCCATAAAAAGCCTTTCTAAATCTCTCCAAGAGTTGATAGACTCAGGTTCAAACCTCTGAAACCATTCAAAAGTAACTCCCTTGAGAGTGCTAATAAATAATTTGGTCATGATAGGATCATTACCCGTTATATGCCCGGTTTGTGCTTGGAAATAATAAATGTGTTGTGACGGAGAACTTTTCCCATTAAATTGCACTAGATTAAATGGCTTGAATTTTGGAGGATGTGGGACCTCATCCCATTCAGGGGGTATGGTCTAACTAACCCTAGCTCTTTAAAATACCCTTGAAGCTTAAGTGCATCTAGCTGCTTCTGAAAATCATATAGCTTATGATCTCATTCTTTTGTGCGATGATTCGACTCTGCTTCAGATGACACAGAGTGGGCATCATGATCCTCCTCGTTGCCTTCATGCTTCGATTTGGAACCTCCTTCATCTACTTTCTTCTTGTCTGCAAGTTTCTCCATCATTACCTTCAGGCGTCTGATAGACTCTTATTGTGCAAGAATAATAGCTTGTTGTTCGTCGATCCTCCTTGCTATCTCTTCTTCTTTGTCGGCCATGTGAACATTGACTTGCTCACTTAGATCAGTATTCGAAGATTGAGATGTGGCCATGCCGGAGTTCTCGGGTTCTTCATAGGTACCCCCAGCTAATTGTTGGTAATCGAATGGGATCGCCACTCCCGTACGAGCATGGGTGCGTTGGTAGACACCTTGTCTTTCAATTAGTGCCTCTCGTAACCCTGACAAAAATTCAGGGTCAGATGATTCAGGACTATCTGTCGGGGTTTTGCTTGTGCTCCTGCCAACCATATTGATAGTCACTCCAGGAGAATGACAATTGTGGATCGTTTGCTTCTTAGGGCGAAATAGCCTTCTTCTGACTGATGAATCAGACAATCGTTCGAAGACTGTAAGCTGGTGTGTTGATTGGTATCGAGCAAACACTGCGGAGATAAGCCTCTCGCAACAGCAGCGAGACTGCATCTGACTCACTTCACGTTTGCGTGAGATAATCACGAAGATCGGAAGTGGGGGTATCCCCAGTTGACCCTGGAAACTTGGCTTCGCACAAGCGAGACCCTCTGGATGGAGGTTGACAAGCTTGGGCAGCTTGACGAGGTCATCCTCTCATTCGGTTCTGACGACGAGGCTCGTTACCTGGACCATGTTCATCCTCTTTTGATGGAACCTCATGTTGCAGGTGAGCTTCGTTGCTTCGGGTGAGAAAATGAGGTTCATCATTGGTACGACCCTCATTTGGTTTGGCGACCTTATATTGGTCATCCTTTGGACAGTAGTGAAACCCGTCAAACGAGACCAAGGTTCGAGCCCTTCGGCGAGCTTGGTTCTGTCGTTGACGTTGTTTAGCACGTCTCGAGAGTGGACTATTAGAAGGCCCTACCTTAGTGAAGGCTGAGCGGGATTCGCTTGCAGAAGCTAAGATCTGGCTAGTGGTATCCGAGGTCGGGTTAGGTTGCTTAACAACCCACCTCTTAGCCTGTTAGCTGGCTTTGGGAGCTTCGTCTTTGAGAGACAGAGATCAATTCTCGAGGTTCACTCAAGAAGGTTCGGCAGAAGCCACGTGGGCTGAAGTCTCATAAGAGACTCGACGATACTTGCGTGTCTTTATAGAGCTAGATGCCCCAGAGGAGAGAAACTCTTTATACTTACTCTGATCAAACTCAATGACCAAGGTTTGAACCTCGGTTCCAAGTGCAATTTTGTCTGATTGCGCCACCACCAGTTCATCAGAAAGAACGGCTTCTCCCATTGTGGTCGCTATCTTCTGTTGGGTTGAAAAAGTTTGTTTGATTGCTTTTGAAGAAATGGGCTCAATCGCTTACAATCACACTCTCTCGATTACAGAGGAAGAGAAGATTGATTTGACTTCTCTTTTATTTAACGTGAGTTCTTGGTGGTGAAAGGATGCTTCCCTTGGTGTTCGAGTCGAGATTGCTTCCCGTTGATGATCAGAACAAAATTGCTGGTGATCTTGAGATTGCTGAATGATCTCCTTTTCTTTCTGTGTGTTCGTCTCCCTCTGTGCCACTGTGCGTGCATGTCTCTGTCTCTTCTTTAATAGCTGCTCATAGCTATTTATAAGAGTTTGAGCATGTAACTGGCGAGCTAAAATCATGGGAACATGGTCTAACTGATGGGGTTGTGGGCATAACCGACGTCCACCACTTAACCCACGTGGCTACCGTGGTCTTCGTGGTCATTATGACGGGCTTCGCTATGCAGGCGAACTTCGAGCTTCGCTATGTCACGATCTTCGGGTTGAATGTCGAGCTTCACTGCACAGGCGAACCTCAGTTGAATGTCAAGCTTCGCTGTGCCGACGAACCTTGATTGAATGTCTTTTTGCTGCACAGGCGAACCTCAGTTGAATGTCGAGCTTCGCTACGTAGGCGAACCTCAGTTGAATGTCAAGTTTCACTGCATAGGCGAACCTTGGTTGAATGTCGCGCTTCGCTGCGTAGGCGAACCTCAGTTGAGTCTTGAGTTTCACTGCGTGTCGAATCTCAAGATTTTACAACTGGGGGGTATGTGATCCTCATCTTCAGGACTAGACTTTTTGATTGTCTACAGCAACGGCTTCGTATAGCTGATGTTGATGGCATTGTTGAGCTTGAATTTCGTCAGCTCTCAGTGAAGCACCATGAGGTTGAAGAGTTTGCTCGCAAGGAGATGAAGCAAATCAAAAGGAGGCTTCAACGATCGAATTATAGCCCTCCATCGGTTGATGGTAATCAGGAAGAGCTTCACAATGCCATTCTAGAGAGGGAAGCCAACGTCAATGAGGCCAAGGCAGTCATTGCTATGGCTCAAGCATGGTTGGAAGCAGCTCAAAAGCAAAAGGAGGAGCATGAATTTAAGTCAACCGAGTTGGCTAAAGAGTGGGTTCTCAAGGCTACCGAACTTGAAGGTGAGATGACAAGGCTGGAGGGTGTTAGAATTCAAGCAGCTCCTATTGATCGTAGGACTTTGAGGGAGAAAGCCCAAAAGAACACACTTGAAGCTAGGGATTCTAGGATAGCTGAATGTATTGCACGAATACATTCTTTTTATCTGTATTCCCTTTAGAATTTTTTGAATAGATTAGCTCTTCATGTGTACGATAGAGATGTAATGTTAACGTATCGTATCGATATCCTTGCTATGGAGAAAAATGATAAAATCAAACTGATAGGGGTGTAGTGTTAACATATCAAGTTTGGTTAAGTTGGTACTATTTAGAGGTATAATGTTAACATGACAGTGTTAGGGTATTTGACAGAGGTGTAATGTTAAAGTACTAAATGAAATGATCGATAGAGATGTAATGTTAACTAGTCAGTTTTAAAGAAGTCTAAAGGATGTCTACCGTTTGGAAGTGTAGTGTTAACTTTATGGTAGAAAATCGATGAAAGTGTAGTGTTAACTAATCGAATTTTGGTAAGTGAGGATTGATAGAGGTGTAATATTAACCAGTCAAATTAGAAAAAATAAGTTGATAGAGGTGTAATTTTAACCGATCGACAAAATGGTGCGACAGAGGTGTAATGTTAACCGATCTTATCATTAGAGTGGAAACCATTCAGAGTTGTACTGTTAGCATGACGATGGTAAAACATTTAGACTCAAACAAAGGTGTGGTGTTAACTGATGACTCGTTAGGGATTTTGATTGGATTTTAGATCAAGATGATCAATATTTGTGGTCAGAGGTGGAAACTGAAACGTGTCCAGAATCTCTATAGGGAGATGAAATCGGTCAGGGTCAAGGGTAATATTTCTTGAGAAATTTCTCGTTGATTGGCGCAATGAGCCTATTGCTATTTTGGTCAATTAAGCGATACGCTTTATTTGAGTAGATTGTCTCTACTACAAATAGGCCTTCCCATTGAGATTGGAATTTTCCCTTAGTCATGTGTGTCATAACCATGGGTCGACGAGCAGCTAAGACCAGGCCACCTTCTTTGAAGGATCGTCCCTTGACTCTTTTGTTGAAGGCTCGATAGATCTCGATTCATTGCTGAGCTTGGAGTCTCAATTCATCTAGTTCATCTAATTCTTGAAGTTGCTTCTGATGATGTTCTTCGATTGTCATTTTCTTGGCAAGAACAATTATCAATCACGGCATCCGAATTTCCAGAGAGATCGCAGCTTCACATCCGTAGATTAAGAAAAAAATGTGTGGAGCCAGTGGGAGTGCGGACTATTGTTTGATAAACCCATAAACACTCTCTAAGTTTCTCATCCCAATCTTGTTGATTGGAGGAGATGAACTTCTTTAGAAGTTTGATGATACTCTTATTGAAAGCTTCAGCTAGACCATTAGCGGTCAGGTTATATGCCATAGAAGCCATATCTTAAATTCTAAACTTCTTGTTGAATCTATAGAACGATCGACTAGCAAACTACAGACCATTGTCATGGGCAATCCTTCGAGGGACGCCAAATCGATAAATCACACGATGTTTCAAAAACTTAACCACGTTAAATGTCTTGACTTCTCTGAGTGGAATAGGTTCGGTCCATTTGGAGAAGTAATCAGTGATGGTTAGAGCAAATCGATGGCCTTTAGCGGATGGTGAACTAATCAGCTCGATGACATCCATGCCCCATGTGAATGGTCATGAGGCAACAGTTGGATGCAATTCTTCTGAAGGTTGGTGTAGAAAATTAGCATGGACTTGACACACATGACACCGTTTAGCATAGGCTACCGCATTGGTTATCATTGTTGGCCAATAATAGCCTAGTTGATGAAGTCGGTCCTGCAGTTTATGACCTGGTTTATGAGCTCCACATGTACCATCATTGGCTTCCTTGAGTGCTTCTCGAGCTTCAGTCGGTGATGAGCATCGAAGAAATATGTCGTCAAATGATCGACGACACAATTTGCATAGTAGAATCTTAGAAGAAGTGAAGCCCTTCTTTGGATAGAGATTGGTTGCTTCAGATTATTTGGTAGTATTCCATGCAAAACGTAATCAATGATTGGGAAATGCCAATGATTGGCTTCGAAGTGAGTTGGCATGACATGCACATCGCTAGCTTTCAAGATTTGTTCTGGGGAGCATAATTAATGGCTAGCCACTATGATACACCTCGTAGACTTGGGAGTCAAGGCTAAAGTAGCTGCGAGGGATGCTAAAGCATCTGCATGAGTGTATTCAAGATGGGCTACATAATTGATGTAGTAGCCTTTAAACGACTAGGCAAGCTTCATTGCTGCTTTATGATAGGGTATAAGGTCGTTGTGACAGATCTCATATTCTCCCTTGATCTAATTGATGATCAATTTAGAATCACCGTAAGCTTCAAGGTATTTGATACCCATATCTTGAACAAGTTGCAGGCCAATTATGAGGGCATTATACTCGACCACGTTATTAGAGTATGGCTCAGTCAATTAATAAGCCTGAGGAAGGACATGCCCGTGGGGATCAATCAGCACTATTCCCACTCCTGCAATAATTGCTCCTCTGTGGTTGCGTCTTGATGCACCGTCAAAGTAAAGTTATCATACCCGGTGGTCCAAGGTAACATATGACTCGAAGACTTTATCTGAGATGTCTTCATTGAGTTCAGAAGATTTAGGGATGGGGTGATCCGCCAAAAACGTTAGCTATTATTTGGCCTGTAACTGCTTTCTGTGGTAGGAATGTCATGTCATACTATGAAAGCAGTATTTCCCATTTGGCTAACCAGGAGTTCAGCGATCCGGATTTTGTCACGGGTATCCGTAGAGGATTAACTCTTGAAATGATGTGGATGGATTGACCAGTCAGGTAGTGTGGCATCTTTTGGACTATGAAAATCAATGCTAGACATTCTTTTTTGACCAGATTGTCATGATGCTTGACACCAATCATAGTTCGGCTGAGGTAGTAAATGGCTTGCTCTAGGCTGTTATCATTCTTCTAGGTAATAAGTACTCCAAGGGAGTGATCCATTGCCTTGACGTAGACCAGGAACAGTTTACCTGATACTAGTGTGGCTAGGACGGGTCGCTTCATGAGATAATTCTTGATCTCATCGAAAACTTTTTGACAAGCGTCATCCCAAATGAACAAAACACCTTTCTTCATTAGCCTCTAAAATGGTTGACATTTTTCAGACAAGTTATCCGTGAACCTACAAATGTAGGCCAATCATCTTTATAAACCCTTGATCCCTTTGAGATTCCTTGGAGGTGGCATCTCTCAGATGGCTTTCACTTTTTCAAGATTGACAAGTATTCCTTCGAATATTACAATAAATCCCAAGAATTTACCTGATGATACCCCCAAGAAAGACTTAGTCGAGTTCCATCTTGAGTTGATATTTTCTCATTATTTTGAACATCGTTCTCAAGTCATTGACATGGTCTTGTTTGTGGTGACTCTTGATTGCGAGGTTGTCAACATCTCACTCCACCATCTTGCACAAATGCTCATGGAAAACTCGTGTTAATGGAGTGTTGGTAAGTTTCTCTAGAATTTTTCAAGCCAAAGGGTATAACTGTGTAACAGAATACCCTAAAGGTGTCCTGAAAGCTGTGTGCTTCTGATCATTTGGATGCATCTTGATTTAGTTGTATCTAGAAAATCCATCCATGCATGACATCCTCTCAAACACATACCTATTGTCAACCATGACACCTATGATAGGGAGAGGGAATTCATCATTTGGGTAAGTAAGATTAAGATCCCTGAAGTCAATACAAATCTGGATCTTACCATTCATTTTCATTACCACCATGATGTTAGCTAGCCAATCCGGGTGTTGTTCTTCACGAATGAACCCGCATTCAATGAGTTTGCAGATATATTTCTTGATCTGCTCTTGTAACGGGAGAATTCTGGTACTCCTTCGGCTTCCTCATCTGAGCTTAATAATTGAGGTCGCATCTAGACTTTTCCAAAAATAATAAGATTCTAGGCACCACTTTTAGCTTGGACTGTGAAGGTAGCATCTTCTGAGTTACCTAACTGCTGATGAGTCAAGTACAACTTGCTTATAGGTATGTACAAAGTCAATTCTAACATTAGCCTTGACATCAGAGTTTCGACTCTTTAGTTTTCACACTCAGAGTCTAAAGAGTAGTTATAAGCAAACTCTTCTTCATTAAAGATCCTGATCTTCGGCTGACTAGTCAGTACATGGATCCTCGAGAGTAATTACAAGTGGTTCCATTTTCCAAATTAGATCATCATTTCGATTTGGTTCATTATCCATTTCATTACTGATGTCATCATCATTGGGAAGAACAATCTTGATTGTATGATTATTGTCGTACAAGAGAGAGTCGGTAAAGTAATTCTCCACCCCTTTAAAAGGAATGCTTTTTAGCATCAAGCTTTCATTGAACCCCCTGCTCATCAATGTACTTGAAGCACTGATGAAGCGTTGAGGGGACGATCATGTTGGAATGGATCCATGGTCGTCCGAGGAGAAGGTTGTAGGGTGTTTCAATGTCAATGACATAACAAGTCACTTCCGTCTTTAAATCACCGATCTGATATTTAAGTCAGATCTTCCCAAGAGATCAACTACTACTAGAGTTGAAGCTGAATATAGTGGCGGTAGTCTTTGAGAGCTTGTGAAGGAGAATACCCGAAAAAGCTCAAGAGTCTCTGAGGGATTATGCTCAAAGCAGAGCCTGAGTCGATGTGAATCCTTTCGATCTTTGCCGACCCTACATACCTAGTATAGTAAAGGGCTTGGTTATGACTGTAGTCTTTGATAAGCATGTCTTCTAGAGTTAAGGTAATACAAGGAGCCTGCTATTGGCACTGATAGTACTATTTGTGTTCTTCATCCTGAGGAGGCTCGTTCATGTGGGCAAGGAACGCCTCACTATCGTTCATAGCTTCTTTCAAATCCTCCCTCATTTTCTTAGACAAATATAAAAGTTTGAATAAGATTATACGAGTCGGGATATTATCTAATTGGGCCATGATATCATATCAGAATGGGGCTTTAAGATCATTTGAGAGACGGTGCAACGCCTTATCAAACTGAGTCTCCATTTGTTTTTGGTTAGTTCAGGTTGTTTAGAAGGTCCTGGCTAATCATAATTCTTTAAATAATCTCGGCCAGACCTTGTCCCCACCATGACATTTTTTTCTTCTTCTGAGCTAGTGAGTAAAGAGACTCGTAGAGACTCCTCTCTAATGATTGCAAAGATGACGTTGCAGGACTTTATCTTGTGCTTACTCTTGGACTTCGAAAGAGTCCAATGTTTATCTTGGAGATGGTCGGGATGTACCCACATCATTTCCCCTCTTGCTGTAGTAAGAGGGATTAAGCCTTAATATTGTTAGTTTTGTTGGTCATAAGTGACCACCTCCATCATTGTAGTAGGAATAGGGATGACACCATCTTGGGCTCCGATTTCCCGCATGGAGCTGAATTGGAGAGTCACCACATTAGCACTGACTTTCTTTTGCTTAGGCTTGAGCTTGAGGATTCCTAACTTGACAAAGGTCTGAATTTTATTCTTAAGGATGTAGCAGTTCTTCGTCGGGTGTCCCGATATTTTGTGATAAAGGCAGTAGTTTGGGCCGTCAGTCTTTTCAACTTCTTCAGGACATCGAGCTTTGGGAAGCTTCAGCTGATTATCCTTATTGAGGATATGGAAAATAGCCATAGTATGTTCGTCTTTGAACGAGTAATTGCGCTGAACATTCTTCCTTGGTTCCCTTTTCTAGTTGTTGGGATTCTGGACCTCAACTGCAAAAGTTTCTTTAACTTTCAGTTGGGAGGACTACCCTTTCTTACCGTTATTACCCTTGAAGTTGGTACGAGGTTCAAACTTGTTGAAATGATCTAATGACTTCTCCACTATCTCAGCTTGCTCCATTATGTCCTTCCATGTATAGACCATAACAGCGCCCATATGAGCTTCTATACGCCCCAACAAAGTTGTGCCGACAAGTTTAGAGTAGCATCGGCAACAGCATATCTCGACATCGAATTTCAGATTGCGGATTTTTTCTATGAATTCCCTGACTGTCTCATTTTCTCTTTGCTTCTCAGAGAGGAGTTTGGCCATAGTGACATCTGATTGTTCCTCATGGAATTGTAAGAGGAACTCTGATTCTAGATCAGCCTAGGATTAGATTGAACCCTTAGGCAAATTCTAAAACTAATCGAAGGCTACTCCCTAAAGGGTGCCAATGAAATGTCATGCATTAATGGCGTCATTGCCCACTACATTCCTAGTTTGTTGGTGGACGTAGTAGATATGTTGGTTCGGAGAACCTTTGCCATCAAATGTATGCAGCTTTGGCAGCTTAAACTTCATCAGATAAGGAACCATGTCCCACTCGATGGGACAAGGTTAGATGATTCAAACCTTCTTGAGCTCAATCTACTGAGAAAAAGAATTGAGCTATTTTTGGATGTCCTCCAGGGCCTTTGCTTCCTTTCTTGGATTCAGAGGCACTGATGTTTTTTATCCTAAGTGGTCAGAATCTACATCATCTTGATGCACTTATTATTCTTCTAGGGAGAATTTGATGATTGGTCATTTCCCCTTTGAAGAACTCAGACGAGGCTGAGAAGCTGATAGGAGCTGCTCGAACGTTTTCTCTAAATGCTCAAACCGCTCATCTAAAGCTTTCATTTGAGCTGCCATCTGAGTGAGAAGAACTTCTTGGTCCGCCATGTTTGCCACCCATTGTTGCTTTTGACTTGAGCTAGGGGTTACATTTGATGCTATGACAGAGTTGGCATCATTAATGGCGCTCGTGTTTAGAGGAGGAAGTAGTCAAAAGGAATTGTTGCTCTTTGCCTTAATTTGGTATGGTGATACACACCATTAGTCTGTGGTAGTTTGCCTCCAATTCTAGGAGTGTATCTCAGGTTGGACGGACTGTCAGAGTCTTCCTCCTCGCCTCTAGAAACTACACCAGTCGTGTTGACAGTGAATTTTTGGAGTATACCCTTTCGAGTGTGTTGTCTTCTTTTAATCCTAGCCTCTGAAGGTTCAGGATTGTGACTAAGATGATTAAAAACTGATTCCTTTTAAGGAATAGCTCTACATTGGCAATTCTTTTGAACTGTCAAAATGACTTCTCTGAGGGCAGCAAAGTGCTGACATTGGTGAGCTCTCTTCAGAGATAGAAACTCTCTCAGATCACTAGTAATTCTAAGTTGATGGCCCTTTCCAGAGCCAACTTCGCCGCTTTGAGTCTTGGCACGTCAACATCGCTTATGGCATGTTGGCCAGACTTTCATTTAGCGACATCAGATGAATCACGATTGGTGATGTTATTCCCTTGCGGGAATTTAAATGAGGGATTACCCCAATTCTTTCCTTCGTTCGAGGAAGCATAGTGAGCATCGCAAAATCTCTTAAATCAAACCCCAAAGGAGTTGTGGACTGATGTAAAAAATCAGTAGATGTGAGAACATCTTGACCTTCACTCGATGCAAGGGTCGATGTTTCTTCACTCTAGGCAAAGTTCATTTAGCTTGCGGTGAAGCTCAAACTATCTTTGGCGAAGGTCACCTTTACACATGCGGGGGTCGACTTGGACCCTAAGTTCACACTGTGGTGAATCTTACGGCAACTTCTCATGGTTGTTGCTGATGCTTGGTTCGAGGAAATGAATTCCTCAAATTCGCTTGGTCAAATTCTATGACCAACAACTCAGCAAAAGACCGAAGGGTCTTAGTGTACGACTGCGGCACAATTTTCTAGTTGGAGGAGAAAGTAATCCCTAGCAGAGTCGTCATCCATTTCAGGTCTCTTGTATTGCAATTGACACAGATTATAATAAAGAGAATACAATCGAAACTAAAAAAAATTTATATTTCCTGGAGTTCTTATTTGTGCATCAATGCAGCGTCAATCTTATACTCCGTTGATGATATGACCAAGATGATGGGTCTCGTGCTATTGATCTCTAATTTGGTTGCTTGGAAGATAACTCAATCTTCTCTTAGAACCAAAATAGAAGAAAACCATGTGTGTGTAGTCTGGTGGTCTGTCGTCCTTTTTAATGAACAATCTCCTCCTCCTTTTATAGGCTGAAAGAGAGAGTTAATGGTCCTTAACTGTGGATTAATTAGCCACTAAGATAGGAGATAGTAGGGGAGCGGTTATCCCTTTGAAAATAGCTCTCAAACGGCTAAATGGCGAAGTTCACTGATTTGATGTAGCTCACTGAAGACGTTTGGGCGAGGCTCACTTGGACGTGGTGCGCCTTCTTCAGAATCGTGGATGATGGGGCCCACATGGGTTGCCGTGAACGCTTATTGATTAGTTAGTGAACTTCGCTAGTGAAGTTAATCGGTTAGCGAGCTTTGCCTGTGGGTATGAATTTAGCACAGAATTCACCTCGTGATTTGGCCAACTCAATGACACCTTTTGACTCGGCCTAAAGTCTGATTTGGGAGTTGACCCACTCTTGACTTAGTTGGGTCAGGTCGAGATGAGCTATGTGGTGTTCACTTCTTGGATCCAAGCTGCAACATTAGCTTGGACAAAATATATTTTAACCATCTACACCAATGAAGCTCAAACGAAGGTCTCCTTTACACACGTGGGGGTCAATTTAGACCCTAGGTTCACACTGTGGTGAATTTTGTGACAACTCCTCACAGTTGTTGTTGATGATTGGTTTGAGAAAATGAATTCCTTAAACTTTGCTTGGTCAAATTCTATGACTAGTGATTTAGCAAAAGACTCAAGAGTCTTAGTGTTGGACTGCGATACAATTTTCTCATCTAAGGAGAAAGTAGTCATCAGCAGAGTCATCATCCTGTTTCAGGTCTTTTGTATTATAATTAGCACAGACTATAATAAAAAAAAGAGAAACAAGAAAAAATTATATTTCATAGGTCCTTTTCAGTGTGCCAATGGAGCATCGATCTTATACTCTGTTGACGATCTGACTAAGATGATAAGTCTCTTGCTATTGATCTCTGATTTGGTTACTTGGAAGATAGCTCAGTTTTCTCTTGAAACTAAATATCAGAAAGAAGGAGACAAAATGTTAATTCTGCGCATGTATGGGAGTGTTCAATCTCTTAGTTGGTGATCCCCTAAACGAACAATCTCCTCATCCTCTTATAGGCTGAGAGAGAGAGAGAGAGGGAGAGAGAGATAGAGAGAGAGAGAGAGAGAGAGAGAGACAGAGAGAGTTAATGGTCTTTAATTGTGAATTAAGCGGCCATTAAAGTAGGAGATAGTGGAGGAGTAGTTATCCCCTTGAGAATAGCTCTCAAAAGTCTGATTGGTGAAGTTCATTAATTAATTGGTTAGCGAAGCTCGCTGAAAGTGTTTGGGTGAAGCTCACTTGGATGTGGCTGGGCCATCACTTTAGAATCGTGGGTGACGTGGCCCACATGGGTAGCTGTGGACGAAGTTCGCTGATATCAAACAGCGAACTTCACATGGCTCATTTTTGACTCATTTGGACTGAGCCGAAGTGGGATGTATGGTGATGTTCGCGTGCTTGTTTGAGCGAGCTTCGCTATAGCCTATTGTGGGCTTGACTTTAAGGCCATTTGAAGTGTTTAGCTCATGGGCGTTCACTTCTTAGATCCAAGCTAAAAGTTAGCCTGGATAGAATATATTTTAACCGCCTACAAGGGTGGTGCAAGGAGTTCCTTTTAGTTTGTAAGAGAGACAGGGTGGTGCTCAATATTTGTCTTTTGATTTGAGGGTGGTGATAGGTTGATTGATTTGACCACCAGTAAGGAAGTTGTTCGTATCTTTGTTAAAGAATACTTGGCTACCGAAAAGATTTATGATAGAAAGTTGTCCTCTAGTAATTATCTACAGTGGAAGAGACTTGTTCTGATTAATTTGGAAGGGTGAGGAAAGGAAGATCACTTGATATGTTGGATCAACTTTCTTTCTTTATCAGGTGCGCTCTTTTTAAGATCACACAATCCTCGACCGTGATATTGGCTTTCTAATCATTAGGGACTTCCTCTCATTGATGTGTATTCTATTTGGTTTGAGTTGTCAAATTAAAGTCTAACAGGTAATGATCAATTTTGTCACACCCTATGTCTCAGAAGCACCCGACGGGCACGTGACTAGGCTAGGAAGTATATACAATCAAGCCAAACACCACCGAAAAGTGTGTACTTAAGACTATATCAATGATTGATACATACATCTCATTCACCATACACATACCAGAATTATAGAATCATACATAAAAACTAATATAAGAAACTAAAATACAACATAAGTACGTATTCAGTAGAAATACACAGCGGAATGCTCAACAAATATCAATAAGTCCCATAGATGATGAATAACATAACAGACATCACGAGTCTGATATCGATGTCATCAACTTGGATACATAAAAGCCCGACCACATAGCCTCATAAGACTGAAATAACTATTATAACTATCTACAAATATCATAGTTACTACATGACAATGGAAAGATAAACATAAACATCAAAGTCTGGTAAAAAGGCTGAAACAGAACTAAGCAAAAAGATACACAAGCTGGTCGTCCGGAACTCCATCTATGACAGATCACAGAACTTAAGTTAAAAGATAGACAAGTCAGGATTCTGGCACTCCTGAAAGCAAGGGTTGATGATCCAGGTTCACCACTGGCGTGTAAATCAGGACAGTAAGAAAGCCTCTAACAAGCGATAAAATGAAGGAGTAGTTTGTGCACAGGTAATGTGTATCATAAATGCATGACTGGTTTAAAGATAAGAAAGGCTATATAACTGTATCACTTTATTTGCTTTCATGAAAAGAACATGCATTTCAAAAATTCAGTGCATATGACATATAGAAGCAGATAACCAGAACAGCATCATCACAGAGATAACAACGAGAGTGCACCTAGCTCATGAAGTGTGATCTACATGGTAGCGTGTGCATCTAACTAACATCATATTCTACTTAATCTTATTTAGAGAAAGCTCTCATGGTATAATGTGTATTTGTTGTAAGCTCTCATGGTATAATGTGTATTTACCTGCTGGGAACGTTATTTAGATTCTTACTTTACTTGATTTGTGTGCACAGACTCATTTGACACTACCGCACAAACACAACTTTGGGATATACGTTATCTATGAGATGTCCAAATATCTCCTGTCAATTAACCCATATGAACATTGTTATTACTTGGTTATATATGATATGCACCAGGCCCAAATAACTTAATCTATAGAGAACATCCATCTCGTGAGTACCCTTTTTGGCAGGGTTTTCAAAGTAAATCAAATAAGCTCGTCAAATGCCAAAGCAAGTCATTAGGACTTGATACAGGTGGATATCTGATCTCTTTCTTGGTTTATTATATTTTATACTTGATCTCTTTCTTGGTTTATCATATTTTATACTTGATCAAGTTTTTAGTGGTAGAGAATCATGAGCCTCCACTTATGGTCACAATGTATCCCAAACTAAGAATTTTCTTGATTTCAAATAGAGAACATTCTTGATTTAATGTCACAAGAGACAAGCTCAATATCCAAACATAAGCAATCAATGTCATCATATATATACCACATCATTATCCTAATCATGCATATATCTAGGGCGAAGTCTCATGATAACATACTGTGCAAACAAAATGTCCAAGCTAGAACCTAGGCCAACATGCATAATGTCCATGAATTCTAGATCAGAGCATAACATAGCATAACATGGCAAAATATACGATAGCACTATGTGATAGCACAACACAACATGTCTTACTTGCATGCTTAAACATGAATATATCATGAATTCTGTCCTAATTTTTTAGAGAGAAAATGGTGTTTTTTATATGAGATTTAATGAATTGGGTTGTGAGTAAATGGATACCCTCCTAGTGGATCTAGCCCAATAAAATAATATGTCTTAAAGCTCATTATCTCTCTTAAACCTAAGTCTTTATGAAAAATCCAAAATAAAACAACTTGATAACCGAAAGCTTGATTTTTAAAGAAGATAAAAATAATAATTGTGACCTTCCACTTGCGCAAAGAATGTGGCACATGTTAAAAATCCGGAATTCAACAAAATTGGATGGCTCAAAATTATCCGATTAAGATCTATGGTTGAAAATGATTCGAGGTGGGTTAGGGTCTTTACAAATTCTAGAGCAAACAAAACCTTAAAACTAAAATTTGTGAATTGGTTTGAATAAATATCAAACAAACAAATGTTTACCTTTCCCGATTGGTGACAAAATTTACTGATATTCAAAACCATTAATTTCTTGCACTAATATCACGGTATCACACGAGTTAACTTCGTCAGTTTGCAGCTTGTTTTCTTTATGAGTACATCAAATTAAAGTGAGTCAGATGATAACTATAGATATCGAATGACAGCAAATTAGAAACTAAGACCAAAACCAAAATATGCAAAGTTTCCACCAGACTAAGACCTCAAGTAATATCCCTGGTTCATTTATGTCTTGTTCTAGTTTCAGTACTCTTGTTAATGGGGAACTTGCTTTCGTTGCCTGCTCGAACTCTAAAATTCCTTTCTTGGAGACCTTGAATTGTCTGATTGCCCAATTTGGTTTTCAATGCAGTGCTATTAGCATTTGTGGATGACTTCACGCCGTCTGGATTCTTTACTTTCACATCCTGTTACAAAAATAAAAATCAAGATATTAACAACAAATAGATAAAACAGAGGACACGTATCCATAAGATAATTAAAGATACAATGTATATGGACATACCAATTGCTTCTTAAGCACCTTGTCCATCATAGCCTTCAGCATCAATTTATCATTCCCTGCCTTCTCATTAGCTTGATTCTGATGTTTGACAAGCGAATCCTTGTCCCTCGCATTCATCATCTTCTCTACCATCCTGCTTCCAATTACCATTGTGCCATTTCCTGAACTATTATTAGTATTATTATTAGCTACCATTAATCTACCCCTTGTTACATTAGGAGAGCATGATTGCCTCCTCATAGCTGGTTTAATGTTTTCAGACTTTTGCTCGACTGTTGTGCTCCCTGGCTTTCCCCTAGTTGCTGATGTTGCTCTCCCTCGAAAGATAGTAACCGATGTAATCAAATTCTGGGGGGCTTCATTGGAGAATCCTTCTGGCATTGTCGCTGCTGTGGGTAGGATTGCTGTGGGTAGGATTGGCCTGCTTATAGGAGACACACCCCTGCTTGTTGGCTTCCTCTTGGGAGTAGGAGTGTTTGTGTTTCTTGAAATATTCTGTTTGGGAGAGTCTGTAATGATACCTCCATTACTGGTTAGTCCAGCGTTTGATCTATTATTTAGACACTTCGGTCCTTTCAGGGTAGGTATAGTGTTCGTTTTCTGAGAGGAAGAGGTTGGTCTTGCACCTACACTTGCACTTGCTCTTGGAGTTGAGGATTGCGAAGCGGTGTCAGATCTCACCGAGGTTGTAGATCTTGAACTTGAGGATTTTGTACTTTGTTTGGGCTTTGCTTCTTCCATTTTGTCTGAAAACTGTCAAACTTAATGTGAGTCATTTTACTAGTTGCATTCATGTAGTTACCGATCAAGTGTCAAGGATATCGGGACGGAGTTGTGAACATTTAATAATTATTGTTCCATCAAAACCTCCTGAATTTTTCGTTTTCAAACACCTTCCACTTTCAATAAAACTGTATTTACCACCAAAAAAAAAAAAAAAGCACTCCACTGGATCGCATTTCATTAGCTTATATTCTCTCTTCTCCGAGGAATTCACCCCATAAATTGTAGGTGCATCTTAAGTCCTGGAATGTTTTGTGAATTTTTTCCTACTTAAAATTCAATTGTAAATATTACCCCAATTATTAAACTAGAAAAGATCAAAATTCAGAATATGAAACAAAAAATTGGTAAAACTTAACGGAAAAATGTAAATTTGGTAAAATGTAAAGATAGACTATCAAGTATTATGCTTTTATGTTTGACTAAGTCTTTAATTTTATAAAAGAAAGGACTTTTTTTCAGTGGGGTTTTTCAAACGGGTGCCCTAGGCCATCCGTTAATTTGGGTATAGCATATCACATATGCTAATGACCCATTTTAGTTGCTAATTGTCAATTAAGGCTCTCTTTAATTTGTTGTTATTGTCAATTTACTAGACTCTCATGTTCATGAAAAATAACATATTCTGGACATTATTAAGACTCAAACGAAATTAAAATAGTAAAGAGAAAAAAATTCCATTTATTTTTTTATTTTACTTCCCTCCGGATAATGTTTTCCCTCTAACAAATATAAACAAAAAAAACTAATATTGCCTTCATTTATATAGAAAAGAAAATACTAAAGATGTCTCATAGTTTTGTAGTTTAAATGAAAAATCATAGTTCCACAATAAGTTAAGAAATCCTTGTTGAAATGAGAAAATATGTGTTATGCATAGTTCAAATACTTATGTGACTTAACATAATTTGCATAGTTCTTTTCAATTACTATTTGGAGGGGAAATATTATTTAAAGAGAAGTAAAAAAAAGAGATAAATAGACATATTTTCGTTATTATTTTAAATTTTTTTAGTCTTGATAATGTCCATTATATGTTGGGTTTTTAATAGAAACATGAGTTTAGTAAATTGACAATACGCACAAATGAAGGGGAGCCTTAATTGGTAACTGGAAACTAAGAATGGGTTATTAGCATATATGGTATGCTATGTCCAAATTAACAGGTGCCCCAGGGCACTCGTTTAAAAAAACCTTTTCAGTTAACTATATTAAATCATTAATGGAGGAGGTATAAAGGTTTGAGTGTCATAACTTTATTTGGAAATCTATCATTCTAATTAAAGTAAAAGTGTTTCTATGGAATCTATTCAAATATAAGCTTTAAACAAAAGGAAATCTGATAGTTAGAGGTTGGGTAGTGGGGGATTTCTCTTGCCCTTTTTGTCACGACTATGTAAAGACAGATGACCACAGATTCTATGAATGCTCTTATGCCGAGGAGGCGTGGGAACCATTTCTACATATGCTTCAGATTGATCAATGGCCACCTAGCTTTTCGTATACACTAGAGTCCTATGGTAATTTCACATCTGATGGCAAAGTTAGTCAATTATGGTCAGTTATGTCTCCAGCTTTTTTTTGTGTCTTTGGAGGGCACAAAATAATTTCATCTTCAACAAGACGTCTATTGCTCCACAAAAGCTAGCTTCTAATATTGCCTACTTTGTCATATTCTGGACAGGGAACTCACACAAGAGGAGAGTTTTCATCATTAAAGATTTGACAAAAGAAAGGGGGTTTCAGAGCTTGGTACATGAAGAAGAGGAAGCCTTGGTGGGAGCCAACTTTTGAAACACTTTTGGTAGTTTTGTTTTTGAATTGCGAACTTTTGCTTTTCAGTATGTTTTTTAACCGGTTGCTAACAGCTGGGCTTGTCAGCTTTTAATTTCTATCTGGGATGCTCTTAACTCTTTTAAGTTTTACAAGTTTTTAGTTTTTACCTTCTTTAACAGATTCTAGGGTATAAGTTTCAAGTGACCTCTAGGACATCTCAATCTTTTCTCTACGGGGTCTGTCAAGCTCAAAAAATTGAAAACCTGCACCCTTAAAAGTTTCTTCATATTATTAATCCCTCCTTTATATAAAATGAGAAATTGGTGATACTCCTAAAGGCGCCAAACAACTCCACCTAAATGCATAAACTAATGACATATGTTATATGTTATTTTAAGGAGAATTTTTAAAAAAAAGATCCTTTTTAAAATTTTACCAGCAAAATTGACCTAATTTTTATATAATTAGCAAAATTGAGCTCTTTTTGGCCAAGTGGCAAAAAAGATGTCGATTTTGCAAAAATGAAGCTTTAAAATGCACGGGACTACTAGTCCCGTGTATTTAGTGGTGCCTAATTACACCCTAATGAAGTTTAATTACTCTCGTGTATTTTTTAAAGTTTAATTAGCATATGATTAGTCAACACTAATTACACGGGACTACTAGTCCCGTGTATTTTAAAAACTATATTTTGCAAAATTGACAAAAGAGATCAATTTTGTGAATAAAGTTTCAAAAATGGTCTTTTTTTAAAAAAAATTCCTTATTATAATATTAAATTAGAATTCTTATATATGATGGGTATTTTCTATTCAAAATTAGAATCCTCATCAAATTAAAATCTATCTAAAATTAGAAAATTCTAATCATAATTAAATATTTGGTAATCTTAAACAAATCATAATTATCCATGATTAAAAAAATTTAAATAATAATATTTTTAATTCTCTTTAATTATTCTTAATAAAAAATCCTAATAATTATATTTATAGTTCACTTTTCTTTTATATATAAAGGAGGGATTAATATTTCACTATTTGATTTACGTTTTAAAAAATTGTCATATGGATCTCCTTAAGTTTTCAAAAGATAAATATCACGAAATCTTTAATAAGTTTAGTCATTTGGTACTAAGCCTGCAAATTTTTTGAAACCTCGATAAGCTTCAAAATTTTAGAAACCCATGAATATATTTTGATTTTTTACACTTAACTCCATAAGGTCCCTACCCTATAATTTTAAACTAACAAAAATTATCCCTCAAGGCCCCTCTTAAATCTTCATATTTGTAGATTAACCTGTAAAATTACAAACAAGTATTAAAAATACAAAAATTATAAATAGCCTTTTGATAAATATGAAACTACAAAAAAACCTTGAAAAATATGAAAATCACAAAAACACTTTTAAATTCTAAAAATTATAGAGATCCCTATGAAAAATCTAAAAATTACAAATCATCCCCTTTAAATTCTAAAAATTATATGCAACCCTTTAAAACTCAAAAAACTAGGAATAGATCCCTTAAAAATATGAAAATTATGAACAAATCCTCAAAAAATGTAAAATTACAAAAGAGCTTTTGAAAAATCTAAAAAAATGTAAGAAGACCCTAAAAATTCATAAAATTACAAAGAACTACCAAAAAACTAAAACTTTATTTGGGTTAAGTGAGAAAACTAAAAACTTATGGGGTATTTTCTTCCAAAATATGTTGGGGTATTTTGGTAATTTAACCATACATTAACTAACATTATTAATCTTGGAGCTTTTTGCCAAAAGTTATAGGGGTTTGAGTAAGAGTTTGAAAGATATTGGGAGTTTAGTGTCAAACACCCAATCTTATTGGTGCTTTAATGAAAATTTACTCATATTTTAATTTTTATAGAGAGGATAGATACTAATAGCCTATTGAAGAATATGTTAGTGTTTATGTTACAACATACCTTAGCTAGTTAACTAAGATAAGAACTATAATCCTGATATTTTTTACAACCTATCTCGAAATCGAAACCAAGATCATGGGAGGCATAATGGAACCTCCTAATTGTTCGGGTCGCCCACGGTGGGTAATTTATGTTTTACTATAGCCTTACATCTCGAAAAAATTACCACATGCCCATCCCTAATTTGAATTTAAAAAATTTAAAAAACTATCCACACACTTATTAAGTGAGGTGGTGTTTTATTTTTCTTTTTTTTAATTTTGGAATATTATAAAAAAGAGTGATATCCTAAAGAAGGAATGGGTGCTTAAGTCATCTATTTTAAATTTTAAATTTTTATATAAATATTATCCACATCCTTATTTTGTATTTTCATTATAAGAATAAAAAAACTCCAACTCAAGTTATTTACTTTTGAAGAAGGAGCAATAGTCCAAAGAAAATCTTTAGTATAATTTAAATCTTTTTAATGGAAGTAATTGTAATTTTTAGAAGCAAAACCATAACCACAAAAATAAATTCATAGAACAAAAAAAGAGATATACAAATAAAAAAACCCAAATCAACCCATGAGAGCATGGGCATAACGCTTCTATAATACATTTTGAATAAGGCTCCTTGCGCTATTTTTTCCTTCAAAAAATAAAATATAATGAAAGACTTATTACCAAATCTCTAAATTAGAAAAAACGATAAATGAACAATGCGTCTCTAACTTAGTAAAAGTAAATGATGAAATGCCATGATAAAAATAAAACATAAACTATAAAATGGCCAAATTGGTAAAAGTAACAGATAGATTGTGTCTCTTAGCAAAAGATCAAAGAAAATGTATCATGTCTCCAAATTGTATAAGTCAAATGTAACTAGGAGTATTCTCTTAATTAGGTCATGTGCATTGAAATTTTTAAGAAGTAATAAAATTTTTATTCTTTTGAAGTTTCTTTTGATGTTTCAAGTTGTCGATAGTAATAATTGCAGATGGAACAGTTCATTTATCATTTTGTATCCATGATATGGAAGATTAGCCGAAAAATCAATTTTCTAATTATTTTATGTTCTATTTTTTAGGACATACTCATATGAGTGATATGTTTTCTCATTTTCTCCATCATTTTGTAGTTCGCTAGAATTTCTTTTTTTTTTTTTTTTTTTGTAAATATTCTCATATTGAACTGTTTCCTTAAAAAAATTTATCTTCCAAATTGCAAAGATATATTCAAATTGTGGAAGTCATTCTTTTAGTTTTATTTTTATTTTTTGAGTAATGTGCATTAAATAAGAACTAACAATAACATAGTCATAAAAAAAGCAGAAATAAATAAGATAAAATGATGTGCACTAACTAATAAAGTTTTATACATAACATAGCCTCCAAAACAAAGCTCAATATAAATCATGGGACATTAGCCGTAAGTATCCACAATTAACTCATTCAAAGGAAAATCTATGCTACATATAAAACAAGATTAGTATGCTAAAACTTTTGATTGCCCTTTTTACCCCTCTCGAATTTAATAATCCCAACTTTACTTTAATAAGTTTCTTTATTAAATTTTTCTCAAAGTCACATTCAATGAGTCTTAAATTAAATTAATTATAAATAATCATGATAATACGATTTAATTAGTTTCTTAGGCTCTTAAAGATTTCATAACTTATTTAATTAAATGCATATGCTATGGATCCAATTTAGCTAGCCACTCTTTCATTTTTCCCTTTACATAAGCTCTTTTTTATCTCTACACTATAGATTACAGTCATTCATTCTCTTCAACCCACCACATCATCTACTAAGCCAAATTTCTACAACAACACAATGGTTTATGAAATATGTTATATGAAAAATTTGTCAAATGGTTTATAGTGTACGTGGCTTGTATATGTTTGTGCACATGCATACATTAAATAATATTTATCAAATAGTTTGTAAACTTAAAGATTTATTTTTTATGTAGTTGAAAACTATGTCTCATGTTCAATTTGTAGCTCTTGATTTGTGTTTTGTCTCTTGAAACCTTAAAAAAGAGAAGAATAATAGATTATCGGAATGTTATTATTTGGATGCCATCATATTTAAGAGTATGTATACATCCGATTTGGGAGCCAAAAATTGTTTTCAGTGTGTGTTTTCTTTATTGTGGATTGGATAAGATTCTTATTGATCTTTTAATACTTAAAAAAGAACGTATGATCATATTTTTGGAGTTTATGCAAAGCTATTTAAAGATTTTCCCCCTCGCACAATAGTGTAAAGAGCTTTTTGTGCTATTTATCATACGTTGTGCCTTTTCTTTTGAATATAGGTCATAAATTGAGCTTTCTTCTTTATTAACTATATTTATGGTTTAATTCTTAACTAATTACTTAGTTCATATGCACTTTAAGTTCAGAGGTGCTATCAATTGATCCAACACTTTTAATATATCTTGTCCTTTTGATATTCTTGCCTCTATTAAGCATCTGTTATATTCTTTCATTAGTAATTATGTTAAATCGGAAAACTTTATTTGTCTTCTTTTTGATTAATCACCAATATGTTCTTTGTTACTATCAACTTTAGGCTACAAAGATTAACTAATAAAATATATTGGCTATCTATCTTCTATTCATTGAGTAAATTAGACTACACAAACCTAGATATGATATATTTGATTGAATTGAATAAATTTTTTTTATTTCTTATATTAAATCCATATTTATTTGTCTCTTGATTTAGATTCTTTAATTAGAATTAAAATATTAACTTTTTCTGCTACCGCCTTCTGCAACTCCGGTCACAAGTGCCTCTTCTTTTGCCGGACCGGCTTGCTGTATCGGTCAACGGAGAGTTTGTGGCAGATGACATCGGGCGAGATGCCTCGCTTGTCCTCTGGACCCCAAGCAAACACATCAAGATTAGTCAAAAAAAATGAAATGAGCGCACCTCTCAAGGGCTCAAAAAGGCTAGATCCTAACTTGAGCGTCTTCTTTTCTTTACGGTCGACCGAGATCTCGTGAAGGTCTTTGACTGGGGTTGTTCACTCTCGCTCCATCTTCTTCTCGAGTTGGAGGGCCATTTTATTGGTGGGCATAGCGGCCGCGACTCCCTTCCCCTTGATAGAGAGCGCATAGCAAGCTCTGGCTTCCTTCTGGTCACTCCTAACCATCTCGACTCCTCTCAGGGTGAGAAATTTGATCATCTGGTGGTAGGTGGATGGGATAGCTCACAGATGATGAAGGGAAGTTCGGCCGAGAATGACATTGTGAGCTGATTTGATGTCCATCACCACAAACTGGACATCGACGGTTGACTGGAAGGGGCGCCGTCCCACTGTTAAAGGGAGGGTGATCAGCCCTTCCAGCAGCTGAGTGTGCCCCCGTGAATCCGATCAAGGGACCCAGAGAGGGCTGCAGCTCAGACCTATCGATCTTCATGCGGTTGAACGCATCTAAGAACAAGATGTCGATAGAACTCCCAGTGTCGATCATAATCTTTTTCACTTCAAAACTATCAATGTCGGCCGTGATGACGATGGGGTCGTCATGAGGCATTTCAACGCCTGCCAAGTCAACCTCGCTGAAGGAAATGGGCATATCGACCTTCGACCTCTTGTCACAACTATCCACTCGTAGGGCATGTTTATCATACCTCTGCCGAGCGTTGTTGGACTCCCCTTCCAAAGTGGGCCTGCCACTGATGGTGTTGATAACCCCTCGACTCGCTTGCCTCACTTCTCTATGTTTTGGGTCAGGTCGAGGTGGAGAGGAGCGAGACCGAGGCCTTCGGTCGTCTCTTCTGGGATGGTGATCCCTATGGATCAAATTCTTCAAGAAATCCCTCTGCATGAGGTCTTCGATATCTCTCTCGAGGACACGATAGTCTCCGGTGTTATGGCCATGATCCCTATGATATCGGCAGTATTGTCAGGGGTCTCTCTTGCTTGGATCGGCCCTCATCGGTGGTGGCAGCCTAGTGAGGAGTCCATCTCTTTGGGCCTTGTCAATGGCCTCGAAGAGGGAAGCGTTGAGAACTGTAAAGACCGGGGGAGCGGCATCTGCTCTTCTGTCCCCCCTCCTATCGAATCGACCGTTGCGATTGGTTTTGGGAGGAGGCTCCCTTGGGACATTTATGAGTTCTTTCCGCCGAGGTGGATCTTGAGTCAGCTTGGGGGGAACGGTAACAGGAGCTGGAGGGGTTACATGCGAAGTTGGTCGGGGATCTTGATGAGTGGTTGGAGAGGCCAGGGTAGTCGGCTTGCTGGACTCTGTCTCTACAACTTTATAAGGTTCAGCTTCTTCCATGTTCATATAAGTATGAGCTTTGGATATCAGCTGCTCATAACTTTTGATTGGCTTCTTATTGAGGGCTTTGGACAGATCCCCTAGCCGCAACCCGACCATCAAAGCCGCCATAACGACTTCATTCTTTTGGTCGTCTACTTCTACCCTCTTTGCCTGGAATCTCTTTATGTAAGCACGAAGACTCTCGCTCGGCTCCTGCTTGGTCTGGATGAGCACACTAGACGGCAGCTTGGGCTTGGCGTTAGCCAGAAAATGATGGACGAACTTTCTGCTCAGCTCTTCAAAGTTCCCAATGGACTTCTTCTCTAGGGAGTTCCACTAGAGTTTGGCGCTCCCTGTCAAGGTGACTGGAAAACAATGACAGATGGTAGCTTCCGACGCCTGCATCATTATCAATGTGTTGTGATAGTCTTAGATATGCTCTGCTGGGTCTTTGTCGCCACTGTATTTCTCCATGGTCGGCATCTTGAACTTCTCGGTTGGCGCCATCATGATGGCGTCGGTGAAAGAGGTGTTCCCTCCAATGGTGTCGGTGATTGGCTGGTACACCTGATTGTAGCCACCTGGGGGTTTAGAGGTCACACTAACTAGGATTGCTGGCGTGACATGGTGCCCTGGGGCTATGCCCGCTGGTTCGTCGGGGCCTTGGCCGGGAGCTGGACTTTCGTCGGTTATGTCGTCAAAGACAAGAGCACGATGCCTGAGACTGGCACATTAAGTTGGCTGCATCTGCAGTGGTTGTGTAGCGTGCCCATAGTTTCTCCTCGATCTATTAGGATGAGGAGTTTCTGAGAGAGGGACTTGCGGCATGGTCCCTGGCTAGCCCCAGGGGTAGCAGAGTGGTGGCTGGCTGAGGGTTGGCCCCCAGCGGAGGTGCTCAGTTGTGCTGCTACCGCGGGGAAGCGGCTGAAAAGCTCGTCAGTGAAAGCTTTGAGCTGGGCTTCCATTGTCCGGGTGATCATCTCAGTGGATTTCTAGAGCTAGGCATGGGTGACATAGCCCAATGCTAGGTTCCCCAACCTTGAGTAATCATCACCGCCGAACATATCTGCAAGGAGAAGAAAGGAGACCTCACGGTGGGCGCCAAACTGTTGATGTATGTAATCATAGTCACTAATCTCGGTGTGAGTTTAGCTTTCAAGAGAGCGGAGTCCGCCTTCTCTCCTAATGCCCGGTGATGTTGCTCTGGCTGGGGGGTTCACCTACGAGAAAGAACACCTATGGAAGGGGCAGAGTTGGGATCTCAGGTGGTCCCTCCGACGGTCAAGTCAGTACAAGGAAGAGGAAAAATGTGTCAATGGAATTCAATGAGATCAGATTACTTACTTGGTTCACTGTTCTTATCGCTATTTATACCTAGGGTTTGGAGGGCATTCTCAACTTTACGCTTGACAAGAGACAATAGCTTCCATGTGTCGGGAGATGATTGGGTCAACTCCCGCATGCGCCGGCCACAGTAGCATGCCTCTGTCACAGTGGCATGCCTTTACAGGTGTCAAGACTGAGAATTAGTGTTGTCTATT
>JBAKGM010000233.1:14308855-14331244 GCA_037177215.1 Asparagus racemosus
TATATATATATATGCATGTTATGTATATTTATATGTATTAAAATTTATAATTTACATAAGATCAATATTGTTTTTCATTTACATTAGATCAATATATAAGAAATAGATTTGAAGTGTAGAATATACATCCAGGAACTGTATGAGCAGTGTTTTAACTTAAACATGTATTATATGATTGAGTATATGCCCAAATAAACCTATGCATATAGTCAAGAAGTGTCCAAGATGTTAGGGTATGGGTACGGGTACGGGTGCGTGTTGGGTATGAGTACGGCTTCCTAATATAAGTGCCCAAGTAACATAGCAAACCGTCAAATTCAGGCTATGTGGAAACAAAAGTCAAATCTCTTCTCAATCCTTTGAATGAATTAATGCTCTGAGATATTGAAGTCAAATCTCTTCTCAAACCTTCAGTTTAATGCTCTGAAGACACAAAATTCAAATGTCTTCTTGAATCTCCAAATTAATCTCTGAAGATATAGAATTCAACTGTCTTCTCAAATCCTCGAATTAATCTCTGAAGACGTAGAATTCAAATCTCTTCCCAGATCTTTGAATTAACGCACTGAATAGAGCCAAGAAACTAGAGTAGCATCCTCTCTAGAGCTTCAGATTCAAAGAGATTTCATGGATGATAATTTACTACTTGTCCATAAAATGTGAGGATGCTTGCAAGCTATCTTAAAAGATAATGCCTTCTCTGAGTCTTGGCTCATAAAGAGCCATTATAGAGATTCATTATCTATCAACCATCAGTGTACGATACCAGCCATTCCTAATGCTGAGATCTGGGTCTTGAACTCAACCTATTGTTATGATATAGATGCAAGCCTAGAGGGGATGAATAGGATTGCTTGCTGATTTTCAAATTATCACAGATATTGCAGCGGAAATAAAGAGATTAAATTACTTCGTTGATTCGATGTTGTCTCTTCGCAGCTTCGAAAATTATTCTTTATAGATTCAAAGAGCATCCTTTGGTGGATTCTGAGGTTTATCACTTTCGCGTTGCGTTAATTGGCATCAGAGCCATGTTTCTCTGATCCGATGGCCCGATGATGTCCCTGTTACCCAAACTGAGTTCAATGAGTCTCGATCTGAGTTTGATGGGTTGAAGGTCGAGTTTAATCAGATGAAGAGTACTATGGACCTATTTGCATTGGCGATGGAGCGTCTGAACCCGGTACGAGTTCAAGATGGCGTTAATGGTCGCCGTCGATGTGATCCAACTCCACAGAAAGAATTCAACATGGCAGTGATGATTATTAAGCCCCGCACCAAGGATATGATCGCAGAGACCACCGATGATGGAAGAATTATGACACTTGAGGATTCAAGATGATGGATCTGCCATCTTTCAAAGGGCAACTCCATATTGAGGAATTTCTTGATTGGATTGCAAAGGTGGACAGGCTTTTCGAGTATATGGAGATCCCAAATGAATGGAAGGTTAAATTGGTGCCCTAACAACTTAAGGGTGGAGCATTTGCTTGGTGAGAATCAGTATGCATGAATCAATCCAGTCAATGAGAGCCGAAAGTCGACAAGTGGGAGAAGATGAAGAACTTGCCAAAAGCCCGTTTCTTGCCTAGTGATTACAAACAAGTCTTGTCCGGACAACATCAGAATTGCAAACAAATGGAAGATGATTTGAGTACATGCAGGAGTTTTAACAGCTATCATCCCGCAATAATTTGAACGAGAATGACGCCCAATAGATGTCTTATTATATCGGGGGATTGAGGATGGCGATTTAGGACCGTGCGTCTTTGCAACAAACATATACTTTGGTAGATATGGTCTGAAAAGGTGGAGTGACATCTTGGGCGGAAAATTCAAGGATCATGGACAGCTTTAGAGGGTTCACGCACAAATTATAATTGTGGCGGAAACAAATAGTCTCAATCCACCCCTGATCAAGATTATGCAACTAAGAAGAGTACAGGATCAGTAACAACAGTGGCAAAGAAGACTGCACCAACAAACCCTTCTACGAAACAAGATCCAATCAAGTGATACAGATATGGTCAACCGGGTCATCGATCCAATCAGTTTCCTAAAAGAAATATTGTGAACATGGTCAACCATGATGAGAAGGATGCAAACCAAGACGATGTTGAAGGCTATAGCAATGAGGAGGTTGAGTAACCTGATGATTGGGTTTAACTTTTATGTGTTGTGCGACGATCGTTACTGGCTCCAAAGACAAAGGAACAACTTCAGAGGCATAACATCTTCTGCACGAGGTGCATTGTGAAGTAGAAGACATGTGATGTTATCACTGACAGCGGCAGTAGCGAGAATATTGTCTCTAAGCGTGTGGTGGACGTACTAGTCTTGAAGACAAAAGAAACACCCCATCCCCTAAAAGATCGGTTGGATTCGTAAGGGTAATGGCGTGCAAGTTAATGACGTGTGTCGAGTGCCTTTTTTTATTAGCCGTAATTATGTTGATGAGGTATCATGTGATATGGTTGAAATGGATGCTTGTCATACTTTTAGGCAGGTCATGGCAATTCGATGTTGATGTCACGCATAGGGGGAGATGTTCATATCTTTAAAAAGGATGGGCATCCAGTTGTGCTCATGCCTCTTAGAAAGAAGGGACCACCCAAGACAGATGTTGCTGAAAAGAAGACCTTTTTGGTTATTGACAATGAAGTTGTTATAGAAATTTGAAATAGTCTAAAAAGATTTATGCTCTTGTCGTATTAGGAAAAGAGTTCTACCCCCACTAAAATTCCACCAGAAGTGCAAACCCTCTTGCAGCAATTTGATGCAGTTATACCTGAAAAACTTCCTGCCGAGTTATCAATGCTTTGAAACGTCCAACATCAGATTGACTTCATCCCTGGATCACACTTATCGAATCTACCACATTAACGAATGATCCTAGGAAAGGGAGATCTTGCAGAAACAAGTGAACATCTCATCCAGAAAGGCCTTATATGAGCAAGCACGAGTCCGTGTGCTGTGCCAGCATTACTTATCCCAAAGAACGGAGGGTGGCGCATGTGTGTGGATAGGAGGACTATTAATAGGATTACTGTAAAATATCGATTCTCATCCTTTGCCTAGAAGACATGTTGAATATGTTGTCAGGATCAATTTCTCTAAACTTGATCTTAGGAGTAGTTATCATCAGATACGTATCAGAGAATGAGAGAGTGGAAGATTGCCTTCAAGACAAAAAAAAGGCCTATATGAGTGTGGTTATGCCTTTCTGCCTTTCTGACGCTCCTAACACTTTCACGCGGTTGATGAATCGGGTATTGAAAACCTTTATCGAATAGTTCATTGTCATTTATTTCGATGATATTCTGATTTATAGCCAGAATGAGTTCGTGCATCTAAACCACCTGAGGGAGGTACTAATGGCTTTGCATGACAAGTTGTACATCAATCTGAATACGTGCAACTTCATAACCAATAGCCTATTTTTTGGGCTTTGTAGTCAGTGCAAAGGGCATCCATGTTGATGAGGAAAAGGTGCATGCTATTCGAGATTGGCCTAAGCTAAAGACTTTCAGCAAAGTCCGTAGCTTCCATGGCCTATTAACCTTATACAAGAGATTTGTTAGAAGCTTCAGCAGCATCGTTGAGCCTATCACATAGAGCATGAAGAAGGCCGAGTTTAATTGCGGGGAAGATGCAGATCGTAGCTTTGCATTCATCAAGGAGAAGTTTGCCACAACACCAGTGCTCGCACTTCCAATTTCCAAAAGGTGTTCAATGTTGATTGTGATGCTTCCATCGTAGGTATTGGTGATGTTCTATCCCAAGAAGGTTGTTTGTTTACTTACAATCCTCTACTTAAATAGAAAATAAATAAGACTCCTACTATAACCCGAACTTTATAACAAAATAGAAATAACAAAACTCTCCTTAAAAGACTCCCTATGATTGAGGAAACAAACCAATCAAATTTGAAATCAAACTAGATTTGTTTCCTAATCAAAACATTCCTAAAATATTACCCAAGATAGTAAAAAATTGAAAACGAGTCTGATATCTCTTGATCCGGAGAGAATTTTGTGAAATAGACTGCAGCAAACTGAACAACAATCGGTTTGGTTGACTACATCTCGAAAAAATACGCGATTTTCATATATTTTTTGTCCAATTCCGACTCGTTATTTGGGAGATACGACTTGTTCTTCAGTGCAAGTCAATTTCTTTTGTTAGGCTGTCGTTTGGGCTTCTGGCAATCCAATTTCTCTACATCACTAAATTGAATTAGCAACTAGGAATTTGAACAAGACCCAATTCAAGAGGAGCGCTAACCTAAAAAGATTCACGGTAGCTAATTTGATGAATTGTTGCAAACATTTCTTATAATTAGTAAAGAACTTTAAAATCACTGCAAATGGTGCCGGTTTAATCAAGATGATAACTTGTGATGGTGAGAGCAGTGTATCAAATAAGATGAAGAGAACTGCAAATGCTGAACCTGAAACTGCTCCAGTCACCAAAGTTTGTTGTCTGTACTCAATTTGTGAAACTAAAACCCTGAAAACAGGCCCAAATGAGTTGACTGCTTCCCTGAGCCAGAAGTTGAAGGGAATTTCTGTCACTGAACCAGAAATACTGTTATCACATCAGAGTTATAAATAAATAAATAAAATCATCAAGTTGCTCTCCATTTTCAAATCAACAGCCCCTGTTACGTGACATATTAATCAATAACCAAACAATGAGAATTTGAAGCTGATTCTTATATAAAGTTTCTCACTTTTCTTCATGGATTTGAATGCTTTAGCTTCTGGTTAGGAATAAGTAAGAAATTTAAACCTGGTCAATGAGAGCCAGAGGATTTAAAGTAACGACATCATTATGCTGTTATTAAAGTCCATATCTTCAGACAAAATTATGGAATGCAGACTGCAATGTAAGATGGAATAGCTATAATCACCGCATTTCGCAGTACAACATGTTAGTTAAGAAACACGAAGAAAGTAAAATATCTTCTACAATGATCATAAAGTAATAAAATGTGATATGCACTACTAATAACCATGTATTTCCAGCTGAACATGCACGATGCATAAATGTAACGAACATGCGCACTCTATCCCTGAGCTTTTTAATCTAATATAATGCCCGATATCTTTTACTAGCCTGTCAGCATAGTCATTCACTGCCTTAATCACCTCTATCCAAAGCCCTAGCTCTATTGTGCGACACCTAGACACCGTATAGTGTAGTCACCACATAAACCTTCCACCATCAAAAGGGCTGCTTATTTAGTTCAAGCTTCAACTAAATTTTACGTTGGAATTAATGCATTGGCGTGCATCTTAGATTGCTAGATAGGTTTGTGAATGTGAAGTTTGCAGACAGAATGCATTCCAAGATATGAGAAGATATTTGAAGGTTGTCTCTTGTTTTCATCCCATACCCAAACTTGTTGGATATGAATAGGATGGTACAAACAGGGAGGAAAAAAAAACTACAAAAATTCAGCTCCATCACACAAACATTAACAGTCTAAAGCTCTGCTCATTCAGCTCGATTAACACATGCCTAAATCATTTCGAATGATTCTCCCTCATCGTTATCCTAGCATAACTCCTGCATCTCAGCACTCTCATTTCAGGACACAAAGAAGTGCTCCATGCTCAACTATAATGCAACCTCCAACACCAACTTCATCTTTACTATAAGAACAAAGAATACGTGGCTGGTCTATTGCATCCAATCACACATGGACTAATTTGGTAAAATCAACAGAAACAATATTAGCCCAATAGGCAACAGTCATCTGCTTGAGTTCCCAAATTAATGTTTCAAATAAAAAATAAGCACACAATCATTACCAACATAAATACAATGAGCATATGCACTTGCACATGATTGGAAGGATCACCTTATACAATAAATCCTGCATTATAACTTTGTAAAGCTAGTCTAACAGTGGACCAGTCAATATTAGCAAACATTTTTCTCCATTTTGATCTATCACCTTTAAAATTTAGATCTAAGGTTACAACATTGTATATAGAAAATTCTGACTTATTTGTCTTTGCTTGAGTGGGAAGTTTAAATTTCACCTATAAGTTGGTTGCCTTTTGTTATTCAGGATTACCCCAAACATGGTACTAGTTATATCCATTTTGTAATCCTGCAAGTTTGACTGCTTCTTATGCCCAAGAATGAACTTGCATATTACCGTTTCAATTCTCCCGATATGAAATTTTCTGAATCCAGTAAACAGAATCTGTCTGAACTATTTATGATCTAAAGTTTATAATTATATTCAACGGTGAAATGAATACATGGCGATTTCCTTCATAATTATGTCATGCAACTCACTTCCTCAGCTTGGAACCTGACTCTTCAATGAGACTGACAAATTAACAACAGTATGCAAAAACCAGAATTAAACCTGTTCAAATATATTATTAAATTTTAGCTATCTTTTGTCCTTCACTAAAATTAGATTATAAAGTGCATCATCGAGGGCCAAGCCATTGGGATTACAAGGAAAAGTTAGCCACAGAACCAGCCCCTTAATCAGAATCAAGACCAGGCATTGCGCTTGTTGTTGATACAATTGTTTATTTCATATGTACTCATGTCAACGAATCTTTCGAATAGTATGCAGAGATTGAGTCATGAATAAGGAGGTTATTTCATAATCTCCTTAAAAAAGGAAGCATCATCATGTTCATGCCCCAACCATTTAAAAATCCAAGA
This sequence comes from Asparagus racemosus, assembly GCA_037177215.1. Classification (NCBI taxonomy): domain Eukaryota; kingdom Viridiplantae; phylum Streptophyta; class Magnoliopsida; order Asparagales; family Asparagaceae; genus Asparagus; species Asparagus racemosus. Next base: position 14,315,552 of record JBAKGM010000233.1, read on the forward strand.
TTTCTAATTAACTTGACATATCCATCACTTTCTCAAATTGTCTCCATAGGAGATTCATAGCACTATAATTTTGTTAATGACACCCGCATTGTTTATCCAACACGTTCGAGTATGGAATTCAAATCTCTTCTTCCGATTTTAAATTAATATATCAGATGGAGCCAAGAACATTTAAATCTCTTCCCAAACCTTCGTATTAATGCTTTGAAGTCATGCAATTCCTCGAACCTTTGAATTAATGCTCTGAAGACACGAAATTTAAATATCTTCTCGAACCTTCAAATTAATGCTCTGAAGACACAAAATTTAAATCTCTTCTCGAACCTTCGAATTAATGCTCTGATGATACAAAATTGAAACCTCTTCTCGAACCTTCGAATTAATGCTTTGAAGACAGAAATTCAAAAGTCTTCTCGAAACTTCGACTTAATGCGTTGAATATAGCCACTGGACTTGAATTGCATTCTCCCTTAAGGTTCAGATTTACAAATATGCCAATGGTACTAGTCTATAAAAGGAGTGGATGGTCGAGAGCTAAAACTAAAAGAAAATGTTGTTCTCTGAGCCTTGGCTCATACATAGCCATTGAAAAAATTCATTGTCAACCATCAATGTCCCATACCAACCATACCTATACAGAAATCCAAATGGGAAATACCACTTAGATCCAGTGAGGACAATGGAGCCGAAGATAAGGTTTGATGCGTCTTGCCTGCATTAGTTTAATTTACTAATTATTTTATCTGGTTACAGAAGATTATTTATGATGTCAGTCCTGGGATCTTGCTGGTGTAGTCCGTTCGAGTCGTCCTCTGTTGAAACTCAAGATACTCTCCATTGAAAATGGAAATGAGCGGAAATCTTTCACACCAAAGTTGCACCCAGAAAAGAGTATTGAGTTCCCCAGGCAGTGAGATGAGAAGCTCCTCATGAAACAAGAAGATGAGAACCTCCAGATTCTTGCAATTGATGTAATCTTCTCCCCAACACAATATTGTTTGAATTTGGAAATTTTCAACATTATTAGTTCTTCATTCCTAAAGTTATTATTTGATTTATATTCCACTCTCCAGTCATCAGCATAAACAATTTATTAACCATACGCAGATTACTCTCAACTTTCTTTTCATGATTATGTACTATACCCGTATTTTAACAGTCAACGTCTTTGAACACCAAAATGGGGGTAAATGAGCAGTCATAAAAGAAATACTAAATTGTGTTCCCAAAATGAGGTAACTTAAATTTCTTTGTAAAGATTGAAACCAAAATTTTTGAATACTTAATTCGAGTGCAATCTTTGCAGACTTACTTATCGTAGTCCATATCAGTAACATCCACACCAGGAGATGCATCGCCAAAGTTGCTCCTATGATCTTAGGCTCGATATCAGCCCTCCGGAGAGTGTACTGTGATCCAATTACGCAAATCTCGTATCTCAATCTCAGGTTTACAGGATAAGACGAGCTCGAGGGAATATGAGAGAAGCTAAAGGGAGTTGTTCAGAGTTCAAAATTCACATGAGAGATATCTTATGGCTTCATTAATGTCCAATTCTCACCATATGAAATCACGTACATTGTCCCATATCAATCATACCTAATGTCGAGCTAGGTTGATACAACTGTTGATTTCATTTATGCTATATTGTCAAGGCACCATTCCAATATTACTTTGTAGTTTTTCCCTTCAGTAATCTCTAGTATATTTCCTCCTATACAGAGATTGACTCGTGAATAAGGAAGTTATTTTCTAATCTCTCCTCAGAAAAGGAAGCATCATCATGAAAATCCAAATTTTCTAATTATATTTGGCATCTCCAGAACTTCCTCAAATTATCTCCAAAGGTAATTTATAGTAACATATGTTATTAAAAAGGGCGATTTATGACATCCCATTGTTTATCCAACATGTTAGTACATGGAATTGAAATCCCTTCTTCCTACTTGAATTAACACATCAAAAAGAGCCAAAAAAAAGTTTCCAATCTCTTCTCGAATCTTCAAATTAAAGCTCTAAACTCACAAAAATTCAACTCTTTTCTAACCTTCGAATTAATGTTGAAAAGACACAAAATGCAAATCTCTTCTCAGAATTTCGGATTAAAGCATTGAATACAGCCATTTTTTAACAAATGCAACAAATACAGGCAAGAAAAATCAAATCTCTTCTCGAACCTTCAAATTAATGCTCTGATGCCACTATATTCAAATATATTCTTGATTAATGCTCTGAAGTCAACAGAATTCAAATCTCTTCTCGAAACTTCAGATTAATCCCTTAAAGACACAAATTTCATATCTCTTCTCGAAACTTTGGATTTAATGCGCTGGCTACTGAGTGTAGTTAGGAAACTTCAGTTGCATTTTCTCTAGAAGCTTCAGAATCACAACATGCCAACCATGCTAAGTCAATAGAAGGATGTTCAATAAAAAAAAAGTCTATAGAAGGAAAGATGGTGGAGAGCTAAAACTAAAAGACAATGCCTTATTTGAACCATGGTTCGTCATTACGATAATTCAATAATTCATTGTCAACCATCAATGTCCCATACCAACCACACCTAATGCTTGGATCTCGCGCTCGCTGAAAGAGCTACAGGAAGCCTCCCTGTCCTGGGACATCTTTTGTTTCCGCATAAACACAGAAATGCGAACTGGCTTCTCATTCAAGAGTTTGTTCTGCCTCTATACGAAAAGTTTCGTGACCTTTGGAAGTCGTGGAAGGAGGTGCCTCACTGAGGAAATAACTTGGCCGAGGGTGATAAAAGCAAATTTGAATTTTTTGCAGGTGAAGATTACACAAGATTTCTTGGAGTGATGTCGCACTGTGGATCGAGAACTTGGAGTTCGAGTCATCACCACTTGCTGTCACTGAAGCTGAACTCATCCCTATGACGACCGTTGCTTTTTCAGTGTCTTACCATATAATGTCCCATGTTAATCATACCTAACACTGAGCTAGGTGTTTATCTTGAAATGTATATGTAAGATATTTGTATTGGAAAATTTCTTCAAATGCAATCAATGTTTGTTCCTCATAATTTTTCATGACTGGTTTGAGTATCCTCGCAGATTCGTACTTACATATGCATTAAATATATTTCTTCAGAGCTTGGATCAAACACGACACATATATAGAATCGCAAATTCAAGGTATTATGCAGCGAGATTGAAACAACAAAAGCTATAAACAATCTAGTACCAACAAACACAGAAAGTTGTTACAAAAGGACTGATACCAAACAATAATAGTATCCAAAACTAAAACTTTCAGCAACCCCTAACTTCGACCAAAGCCTAAATATCATACCTATTGTCCAAATGGAAAAATCTCAACAGTATTGGCTTGCATAATAGCCAGGCCAGTGCTTCTTAATCATAGACTCATATTTGGCAATCTCAAATGCATTACAATCCTGAATCTTCTCTTACTTGTTCTGCACCATAATTGCACCTGCAACATTTGAAACCTAAGCCATGAGAATACTGACTCGGCTTGCTGAACAACAGACAGTTCAAAATATTTCAACACCTAAGCAACAATCTTTCAACACAAACAATGTATTTTGCTGTATTTTCAATGCCTTACTCTGAGGCAACAGGAGGCTTGGGGGTCCCAAAATCACTTGAACTGAATCCCAACATCACTTGAGGTCAGAACAAAAGCTACAAAGCTGGTTCTTCATGTCACTTCTCTTTACTATTGATTCTCTCGCTTTTAATGCTTGAACTTCTCGTTAAGATTACGAAAGAATTTAAACCTCGTCAGTGAGAACCAGAGGAAAGTCAAGATCTTCAGATAAAACTACCAAATGCAGAAAAGCAGAAGATGAAATTACCGTAATCACTGTTTCTTTCAGTTATGTTTTTCTTCTTCTTCTTCTTCTTTCCTCTTCCTCTTCTTCCTCTTCTTCTTTTTTTTCTTTTATTTCTTTTGTTTTTTTTATATAGAATAAGTGCAATATGTTAGTTCGGAAACGGAAAGAAAGAGAATAGATCTACAAGGATTAAATAGTATTGTAATGCACATAACAAAAATAACAATGTAGTTCCCATTGACATGTGTAATACACAAAAGGACAAAAGCTGGAATCCTGTTTGTAACATCATTCTGAATATGAAAATGGAGATTGACTACTTGTTAGTGCTCTTCACATAATAATGCTCAGATCTACTACAAAATGTCGTCCATCTTTGAAATCTTTCTGTTATTTTATTCTACTTTATGACAATACAAATAGCATACCTCAGCTACGCGGAAAATAAATCAATTTGCATTACTCATAGTTTTATTTCTTTCTCAATCTAACCATCTAAAACCTTTTGATTACCTAGAACATGACCAGAAAACATTTCAGTTTCTCAAATGTATTTCTCCGATGTAATTTAGGCCACAGACACTTGACACATGAACATGCTCCTAAATTCATCCTTGCTTGACGAGGTCAGGGTTACAAGATTGAAATTCCTTATATTAAGTGTCTCATTGAGCATAGTGCTGGGTGCACTAGTTATTACTTATTACTGCTGTCACTGATGTCTTTCACTGTCAGCAATTTAAATAATAATCATCCCCCTTTTACTTTATCCCTTGAATCCTCTGTTTGCCATTTCTATTCATCCCTTTACTAAATATGCCTCTGACTTACACCCTGTTTCCACACTGCTCTAAGCAAAAAGCTATACGTAGGTTTGTGTCTTGTCTGATAGCATTTTCTAAGTCCACTTTCATAGTCAGATATCTTCCATACTCTTCCAGCAAAAATTCTCCACAATATAGAGTCCTTTATGTCCAACATATTGATCCTGACTTCCAACCAACCTATCTAGCAATCTGAGATGCATGTCCCTTATACATCATGCCTGGTATCTTCTAAGTAGTGGATCACCATAAGTATAAACCATTCTCTATCTCCTCTAACTAGCCAGTCCAAAGCTCCAATCCTAATAGAAGTCACCTACAACTCTATCATCATAAAGTCTATTCCCGTCAAAAGGGTTGCTTATTTTGGCTCAAGCTTGAACAAAATTTTAAGCTCGTGAATGTAATTAAATGAACATCAATAGTCTAAACCTCTACTCATTCATCTTGATTAGCAGCCTGTTACATGCCAAAACAATCTCGAATGTTTCTCCTTCACCATATCCTGACATAACTAGTGTCTGTCCTTTCTCAAGTAAGCTGCTAGTGCTCCATACTCAACTATAATGCAACCATCAACACCAACTTCATCTTTACAAAAGAACAAAGAATAAATGGCTACATCTATTGTATCCAATCACACATTGACTAATTTGGTAAAGTCAAGAAACAATATTGGCCTAACATACAATAACCATCATAAAAAGTCTCCAATTTATGGAAACATAAGCATATGCACACTACAGAGGAAATACAAATAGCATGTACACTTGCACGTGACTGGCAGTCCCGACCTTAGAACTATAGATCCTGCAACAAAACATTCACCCATTTTTGAAGAAAATGTGTATGTTGATGGTGAAGAAAATGTTTCAGTTACAAGGTATAAAAATTAAGCTTAATGGCACTTACGTACCCTATAGTTTCCCCAATGCACTTATATATCGTCACTTGCTATTGGCAGCACTTATATACCCTAAAGTTTTTTAAACCTGCATTTATATACCCGCACTTGTTTTGGCAACACTCATATACCCTAAAGTTTTAAAAACATGCACTTAAATACCCTAAAGTTTTTAATACTTGTTCCTTTTAATACTTGTTTTAAATACCCTCAATTATGCTAACTTGTGGGTATTTGAGTGAAAACTTCAGGGTATTTAAGAGTCAGTTTTAAAAACATTAGCAGGTTTTAAAAATTTTACGGCACATAAGTGCAGCCAAAAACAAGTGAGGGTATATGGGTGAAAGTTTAAAAAATTTAGGGTATATAAGTGCTGCCGAAAACAATTAAGAACGTACGGGAAACTATACGGTATACAAGTGGAATTAAGTCTAAAAGATTATGATATAACTTTGTAAAGCTACTCATTAATAGCGCACCAATCAAAACATTATTCTCCAGTTTCCCCTATTACATTTGAAATTTAGATCTAGGCTATGACATCTTATACGAAATTTTGACTGATTGGTTCTTTGCTTGAGTTGGAAGCATAATCTATACCTTATGTTGTATGCACTTTATTGTTCAGAGTTAACTCAAACATGCTACTAGTTATGTTCATCTTGTATTCCTGTAAGTTTGATTGCTTCTTACACCCAAGGAGGAATTTGTACATTGCTATTTCTATTGTCCTCATATGAAGAACTTCTGAATTAAGTAAATAGAAGAATATTTATGTTTGAACTAGTTATGATCTAAAATTTATAATTTATATTTGACAATGAAATGGATGATGATGATTTCAATAATTATGCATGACAAAGCACTTCCTCATTTTGTACCCAAGGGCCAATTATAGCAACATAATATTATTTGAAACCATCTCAGCAAAAAATCCAATTAAAGTGACTCAAAAGAATTTCTCTTTGTCACATCCAATTTATATCCAACAGGAAAAGTTTCTGCAATGGCATCATTCCCAAATGATCTAGATATGGGAATGCGGACATCACATGAAACTCAACCCACTTCTCTGTGGCATCCAATTTTATATCCAACAGGATAAGTTTCTGCAATGGCATCATTCTCAAAAGGTTTAGATATAGGAATGCGCACAACACATGAAACTCAAACCACTTCTCAAAACTTTGAATTAATGCATTGAAGACACAGAATAAAACCTCGTCTCGAAAAGTCGAATTCATGCACTTACAGAATTTAAATCTCTTCTTGAAACTTCGAATTAATTGAGAAAAGCCAAGAAGCGCAAGTTTCATTCAATCAAGAAACTTCACATTCACGAACAAAGCATGTTCACTACTATAAAAGGATATGGACATTTGAAAACCTTGTTTCATCCATCATCATCTTCTCTCTGCAATACCCCTATTAAAATTAAAAGGCGATGCCTTTTCTGCACCTTAGCTCATAAAAAGCCATTGCAGATATTCATCATCAATCATTAATGTCTCATACCAACCATACCTAAGGGACCCCGGAGGAACGGTGACCGGCTCTAGCATGAAAAGAAGATGGAGCTGAGTTAAAGAAGATGCAGTCTCAGGATCGCATGATAAAATGAGCTCCAGAGACTACAAGAGATCCTAAAGGGAGTTGTTCAGAGTACAATTTTTTTTTGAGTTGATATCTGCTGCCCTTATAGATTCTCCTGAAGAGAGTAATCATCACTCGAGCTCCCAATTTCAAATTCCTATCTTACAAAATAATGTCTTCCCCGTGTCAACCATACTTAATGTTGAGCAGCTTGAGCTAGAGTTTTTGTCCCCCTTATGTAATCGTAGGCTATTTGCATTGGAGAATTGCTTCATGTAAATCAGTGTTGGCTCCTCATAATTTATCATGTTTGATTTTATGTATCCTTAACAGTTCCTCAGATTGGTAGTTCTAAATGAACTAAACATACGTATTCAGGCCCTGTATCAAACATCAACACATAGAATAAACCGTCAAGTAGCAGATGTCATAGACAAGATTTTACAATAGGACTTGTACCAAACAGTAACAAGATTCAGAACTCAAATTTGAAGAACCTCTTAATTCAACCAAGCCGGTATATCATAAATGATGCGCCTAATGTGAATATCCAAGTACTATAAACACGGGTGGCATTCTCTCAGAGAATCTCAAACAGTATTTTCTTCAATATTGTCTAGTTTATGTTCTCTTACACAGACATTGGGTCGTAAATAAGGAGGCATTTCCTATTCTCCTCAGAAAGCAACATCATGTCAGAACCTTTTAAAATCTAAATTTTATAACTATGTTCCACGTTGAAATGAATATCCACTCACTTTCTCAAACTATATTGGAGGGCCATTTATAGCAGCATAATACTATAAAAACCATTTTAATAAAAGAATCCTACGAAGAAGGGAAAAAACATTCCTACAATGACATAGCATTGTTAATCCAACATGTTTGAGTGTGGAATTCAAATATCTTCTTCAGATTTTGAATTAAGGCATCAAACAATCCAAGAAAATTCAAGCATCATCTCTAACCTTGGATTACTTCTCTGAAGAAGCAGAATTCAAATCTCTCCTTGAATATTCATATCAATGCACTGTATAGAGCCACGACACCATCCTAATAAAAGAATCCAACTAAGAAGGGCAAAAACATTCCTTTATTGACATATCATTGTTAATCCAACATGTTTGAGTGTGGAATTCAAATATCTACATCAGATTTTGAATTAAGGCATCAAATAATCCAAGAAAATTAACATCATCGCTAACCTTCGATTAAGTCTCTGAAGAAACAGAATTCAAATCTCCTTGAATCTTCAAACCAATGCACTGTATAGAGCCACGATACTCGAGTTGCATTCTTTCTAGAAACTCAAGATTCGCGAAAATGGCATGGATGAACATAGAGCTCGAGCTAGTAGCAGTTTCTGTTGCTGAACCTGAAACAATTACTGTTAGCAAATCTTCAGCATTGATGCAAATACCTCTTTTGTTTATTCAGAATAAATTAGAAACAAAATGTAAAATCATTGAAAGTGATGCAAGTTTAATCAAGATGAATACTTGTACTGGCGAGGGCAACGGAGCAAATAAGGTGAAGAGAGCTACCACTGCTGAGCCTTAAACTGTACAAACCAAAAGTTCGATATTAGTACAAGGTAACTTTATTTAAAAACAATTAAATAAGAAAAATTAGAACTTCGTGAAAATTAACCTGAAAGTAGGTATAGCTGAGTTGAATGCTTCTGAACCAGAAATACTGTTACCAAATCAGGGTTCAAAATTCCCCAAGGCCATATCCATGAAAATCATCAAATTGCTCTGCATTTTCTAATCAACGGCTCCTATCACCTAAAATTTGCATCAACAATGAATTCCCAGTACCTAAGCAACAATCTTCAGCAGAAAGAATATAAACTGCTGTCCTTCTATTCCTTTGGATCCCAAAATCACTTGGACAGATGAATTTTTTGAATTTGGTTAGTAAATATTTGCACCAAATACAATCCAACAAGTACTTCACATAAGCATTGAACTGGGGAAAAGCATTTAGCATGTATATTTACATTTTTCAAGTTTAGATACCTTTCATGTTTGCTAACACATTGGCATTTCTATAAACAAACACATATATTCAGGCTGCATCCAACATCAACATAGAGAATGAATGCACTAGGAATTACCAATTAGTGAACTGTATGTCTGATGTACTACATAGCTGATTTAAACAGAAAGCCTATAAACCTCTCCAATGGATGAGATGCCCAATATCCAGCTGCCAAATGCCTCCCAAGAGATTTGATCTCGCAGTTTTCATAATAAAATGATCTCTTTAGGAAGAAATTAAAATCGCAATTTTACTGCACTTTTATATCATTTTAGCAAGAGTTACAAAGGTAGAAAACTAAATGGCATATATAGAGTATAGACGCTTTCACAGGATCTTGGAAACAGCTAGTTCTTCGGAACAGCGGCAACAAAGCTGGTTCATCAAGAAAGCTTTCACTTTTCTTTACCATTGGTTCTCCTTGCTTGACAAGCTTTCAATGCTTGAACTTCTGTTCAGGAATAAGAAAGAAATTAAACCTCATCAATGAGAGCCAGAAGATATACAAGGCATTGCTATGCTGTTATTAGAGTCCATATGTCCAGAAAAAATTTTGTAGCGCAGACGGCAAGCTAAACGATGGAATAACTATAATCGCTGCTTTTTGCAGTAGAATATGTCAGTTATAAACTTACGGAACACGAAGAAAGAGAATCTGGTCTCTCATTCATTTTATTCTAATAACTATTAAAAGGAACATAAATTAAGTGCTCGTGGTTATATTTTATTCTATTTTTTGCACCATCTAACATCGTGTGACTACTCAGAAAACAACCATCAATCTGTTGGAGGAATTCCACGATCTTATAATTAATGACATGTAATATATTTCTCAAAGGCACCGCTTACTTGCAGGTAAATTTGATCACTAGCCATTCTCAATCTCTGAAACTACTCCTAAATTCATCATTAAAAAAGAATAGGACTCATTAAATGCATTCAATGAAAAATAAAGCGATTAGATTTGATCAGGGGCTTGGATTAAGGGGGGAGGAACGGTACCAGGCTGGCAAGATTTCCAATTCCTGTTTGTCTGAACAAGGCATTCCTGAAAAATCAAGGGAAAACAAATCAAATCAAATCACATGAAGTAAAATTTGAAAAAGTTTACAACTTTACAGAGAGAGATTGAAAAGTGCCTGAAGAGTTAAGTAGAGAACGGAGCACTCGTTGAGCTGCTTCACGTTGTCGTCGTCTTCATCTGCATCGCTCTGATGCATCGCCGGCGCCGATGCCGGTGCTTTGTCAGTCGGAGTTGAAGAAGAAGAGCCCATTGGAAGAAACAAAATTCCTCATTTTTGGCCCGAAATTGACAAACCCAACTCAAATTTAGAGGGTTTTGGACTCGGAGATTAGCGGGGAACGGGTCGGATTTAATTGACCCGACCCGACCTCAGTTTTCGCTTTTTCCTTTGTTTTCACTTTTTTTTTTCAGATATTAATCTGTTAAGGCCATGTTTGTTTTATATCTGAGACTAGGGGGTGTTATAACTCTCTGACTATAGTCGAAAGATGTGTTATCCTGCGACTATTTAAGTCTAACTGAAAATAATCTAGAATAGTATTTGTTTTTAGCGGGATTATGATTGTTGGGACTAAGAGGGTGTTTGGGAAGGCTTATTTTTTGAAGCTTATAAGTTATGCTAGTTTTTAATGGTTTTTAGCTTTTTTGATAAAAATACTATAAAAATTATTTAAGTAGAATAGTAATTTGCTTGGTCTAACATAACTTTTTAAAGTGAGCTTATAAGATAGTTTTTCAAAAGCTAGGGTACACCAGCTTTTTAAAATGGGACTTATAAGCTAATTTATTTAGCATTTTACTAAATATGTAGAAATAAAAAAGCTAGCTTAAAAGCTAGTTTGACTAAAAAATAAGCCTCCTCAAACACCCTATAATATCATAATCAGAATGACTTTCTCATCCTCAAGTTAATTAATATTTTATTAGTGGGTCTCTTTAGCAAAAATATAAAAACTTAGACATGAGTTTGTCCGAAAAATTGCGGACTTTTTGATGAGAATTGAGAATCTCATATAGCTAAAGCTTCGTGCTAGTTAAATAGGAGAGTGTGCGCCAAGTATGAATTAAAATGAAGAGGATTGATGTTTAAAGATATGGACCGGGGGTGAAATCATTTAAAAATGGACGGTAGGTTGTGTTAGAAATTTACTAGTGTTATACTCGCGCGTTGCTGGCGGAAGTTTTTCAAGATGTATTATTTACCAAAATAATAAAATAAGATCTAAACTATAAATATTTAAGAAAGTTAACAACAATTCTTTTTGCTATGATTTCATCATGCTAAAAACTTTTATTATAGCCATGAATGTTTGAATTATGCTTTATATTTGTTAAACTTACTATATACATAATGAGAAGAAAAGAGTTAGTATATATCTATTTATAAAATAAGACTCCTTTTTTGTGATATATTCCTCTTATTAAAAATGCTTTCTTGCAGTCATTAGAACTTATGTTGGCTTTAACATTCTAAAACATATTATTGAATTATGATTTAACATTATTCAACATATTTGCATACATAAATGCTAAAATATAATTTAATAAACATATTCATATTAATTTTCGTCCTCTAAAATGAAAGTGTATAAAAAAATCACATACTTTATAATAACACTCTCTTTATATTGAATGGAAGTAGAATTTGAATTAAAATGCAAAGGGGCATGTATACTATCAGTGAAATAAAAATAGAAATTAATTATACTTTTTTTCCCATGCTCATGAAGTTCCAGTGGAGTTTTTTTTTTTTTTTTTCTATTCTTGAATTGAAGATTAATAGTTGCATAAAATATTATGGGATGAAGATGATGATGATGAATTTTTATAGTAAATTAGTAGAAAAAGATATGTTATGAGCTTAGAATTTGAATGGATTTGTATGACAATTAATATGTTAATGGTGGGTCATAAAAGTATAATTTAATTCATGGGTTAAATTATTTGGAGGTTATAGATAATGAAAAGTTTCTTTTGTGGGTATTTTATCCACTTTAAAGATAACTTTTTATGTTCCTAATATTATCATATTGTTTATTTGAATTGTAAAAAATAAATTTTAATATCTAAAATTCTAAGAATTAAAAATAAATTTTAATATCTAAAATTCTAAGAATTTGTCAAGTGGCAACTGTAGGGCCTTGTTTTAGTATCTGTATTGATAGATGTTGTTAAACATAGAAGAATAACAAAGTGAAGATTCATTGATATGTGTGTGCTTTTAACTTGCAAGAAAATAACTATCATGGCGGTAGAACAGTAATGTGCCATGTGGATGAAGATGAACTAGGAACAAAAAATAGTTAAAGTTGAAAATGGACATCCAACTGATGTTACTGAATGGAAGCTATGAATCACAATGAGAAGAGAACCAATTAGGATAGAGATGTTGTTTAGTTGCACTTAACTTGCTTATATATGACTCGGAGACTAAAGATACTCTTCATTTCCTTGCTCTTTTAATGGGACGAGTTTAGAACGATATGTGTGCAACAGTACTAAGAAGAAAGATGATGGAAAAGAAATTGAACCGGAGAAAGAAAAAATTCTTGACAAACAAGAAAAGAAGAGGGTTAATTTTGTCTCAAAATCTTAATTACCCTAAATCATCAATACCCACGTTATAAAGGTGGGGGTGAGGTGGGTTTTATTTAGTCCCATTTTTTGGGTTTTTTGGAGATTACTTAATCCCTTCCCTAAAATAGCCCCAACCAGTTAAAAAAACAAACATAATCCCTCCCCTAAAATAGCCCCAACCATTTAAAAAAACATAGTATAACAAAGCGGATCTGAACTGTTTTAAAATAGTATTCAGACTATTACAAAAACAAACATGGTCTAAATCTTCAATAATTCCATATTTGTAACTGAAATCTTGGAAATTACATATTAGTCTTTTAAATCCTTGCAAATTACATGTTAGTCTTCTAAATCCTTGCAAATTACATGTTAGTCTTCACAATAAAAGATGTAAAAGATCTTCTATTTTATCTTTCAGAGGTTTGGGAAGAAGATGATGAATAGGTTAGAAGAGAAATTTGAGAGGATTATATAGATATAAAAGGCATTATGAGCGTTGGAAAAGTTCAGCTTTGGGTTAGTTTTCTTTTTCTTTTTCCTTTTTTTTGGTTTGATGAGGGAACTTCCTCGGGATTCTTTGAACCATGGGTTTCAAATCCTCACGCGTGGATAAGGGGCAATCCTCCACCCGCACCCCCCCCCAACCCAACGCATGACCTTAGGTATTCCCGGAAATTAATTTCTTGTGGGTGCTCGACCTTGCCCCCACAAGAGTGTCAAACCTGAGACATTGGCCTACTACTCGTAGGCATCTTACCAAGTCGGTTGAACCCTTTTTGGTGATTAGTGTTCTTTCTATGACTATTAAATAAGAACTCAAGTGGGTTTGGATTATTTTAAGGCTAAATAGGACTTAAGTACATTAGAGTTTCACTCACTTGGCACTTATTATACCCGTATTTATTTTTCATAGTAATTATATACCCTGAAAGTTCCCCTATAACATTCACATGTTAATTTTAGAGCTTTCTCACCATTAATATTTGTTAAATTTACTTTTAATCCTACTCAAACTATAATTTAAATGTATCCCAATTCTATTTTAAAAATAAATTTTGGATAGATTTAAAAATAATTTTAACAAAATTAATAGTTAGAAAGTTATAAAATTAGCATATGAACAGTATATGAGAACTATAGGATGAAAGTTTTCACAACTGCATAACAGATGGTACTTGTGTGTCAGTTTTAAACAACTCATGTTATGTAAAAGCTACAAAAAACAACTGAGAGTATGTAAGTGCTAAGTGAGTGAAACTATAAGGCATTTAAGTGCTATTTAGTCTTTTCTTAAAGCAAGTATTTGGTTTAAACTTGAGAAAGAGGTTTAGAGGTAAAACGATAATTTTTCTTTCAACAATTAGATTTGATGGAATATTCCCTCAAGTCTAATGGGAATTAACCAGAGGGACGATTTTGCAAGATCCTATTGAGTTAGTGGGACTGACATGCAATTTTTAAGATTTGAGCGGTTAATATGGAATGAATATTTGATGGACTAATATCTGAAAAACCCTTCTTTCGGGTCAACTTATTTTTCCTTCAAATGACTCTTAACTCAGGGGAGAAGATCTAAATATTGCTTTTTGAAATTCTTGATACAAAGTCAAGGTCTATATAGTTTGGAGAAACTTAAAATGATATAATTGAGCAGACCTAGTTCTGTCCTCGTATTTATTTGTTAGGCCTCTTTTTTGAGTCTTATTAGTTTGGAAGGCAGTGTCTAAAGAAGCATCAGCAAGTCTCGGCGTTGTTATTTAATATGAGGATTCTCTAATACCAAAAATTTTATCAACAAAACAAAGGCTTAACCAACAAAAAAAAGTGAGAATTATAAATAAAGCAAACAAAAGGCATGCAGAAAGCTCTTGAGGCTCATGGTTTTGATTGCATGTTCAAATCTGAATTCAGGAACAAGAGTATGATTAAATTGTAAACTGCATAGCTTCTATCAGAAAATTCCAATTACAACTATACAAGGAGGAAAGTAGCTCCACAAATGTCAATAAAACATAACAATTACCCTCGCAATTTATCCAACAGTCTCCTACAGAGATTCAACCTTCATCTATCCTCATTTTTCCTTTTACCACCAACTGAAACTTTCCTCCTAGAACTTTTAGGAACCATGTCCTCCATAATCTTTGGCGAAGTAAAGCTAAAATCCAACATAGAAAACTGATCTTGGTACTCCGGATGAGCTTCCAGAAACTTCTCCACCTCCGTCGAGCTCCTCACTCTCTTTCCATTGGGCATAATGTAGGTTATATCGAACTTGGAAAAATCTTTTCTCAGATGAAGGATTCTCTCAGTATTAGGGGGCGCTTTGGGGGTGTTGGGCTTGTCAATGACCCATAATCGACTAGTATCATACTCTATGTCTGCAGGATCATCACAGGAAACGTCAGGGTTTTTTTCGCAGAACCATGGATCTTCAATGAAGCTCTCTCTTATGGCATCGTATTCTTCTTTTGTTGGAATCAGCCTCCATTTGAAACATGTGCCACATTGTACAGCGTATAAGCTAGCAGTAGAGTCTCTGGAAGATTTTGATTTCTGTGAACAATAAAAGAAAGGGATGTTATCTGAAGTAAATTTCACAAAACTGACCGAAAAGTTCGGGAGTTTTGTGCAAAACACTCCGAACTTTCAAAATTGTACTAAACCCCTGAACTATTGGAAATTCTTATTAACATCATTAACAGGTAGAAAGAAGGTCTACACTACTTACTTTTTATGTACCCTTATCAGAAAAGATAGAAATTACAGTTTACTAAAAGAAGAAAAGATATTACATACTTAGATAGGGATAGAATGTCCAAAACATGTTATATTTAAGCGCAAATGTAGGAGGCTTTGCAAAGTTCTTTTTTTTTGGGGGGGGGGGGGGGGTTGGGTGGGGGGG
>JBAKGM010000233.1:14359686-14380861 GCA_037177215.1 Asparagus racemosus
GAGAAAGAAAAAAAAAAAAAAAAAAAAAAAAAAAAAAAAAAAAAAAAAAAGAAAAGAAAAGAAAAGAAAAAAAAAAAAAAAAAGAGGCGACAAAGGATCTCATTGATGAATCCTCTTTTAGACACAATCCACTGACCACATTTGTGATCATCGCATTTTATTATACTTTTATACACTCATTATCTATTTTGTTTAAATAAATATATTGACTAATAATGAGTTTTTATCTTAATTTGCAAGTAATGGAGAATTAATGAATAAGAGCACAAAAGAATCAAATTCCCTCAATTTTCTACCAGTTATTGAAGCCCAATATCAATGCAAAAGGAGGCCCATAAAGCCCAAAATATCAAGAAAAATCGGGGCAACAAGTCAATAAAAGAATCAATTTTATTAGGAATTAATCGGTTAACCAACCGATTGACCAATCGATTGGCTAATCGTTTGGTTCGTAACAGAATCAGTTAATTGCTGAGATTTATTTCTTGGAGCTCAAGACAAATTTAATGGCTCTTGTTCATTGTTGTAGGCTATAAATAGGTATAGAAAGTAAGAAGTTTCGTGTGAAAATTTTCGTAAAACTCAATTTAGAGAGGAGAGTTACTCTTAATTGAGAGCACCTTTTAAAAATTATGAACTTTTTATTTGCAATAAATAAATTGTTTTCACCTTTTTTAATTTTTTTCCTTCTTCTTTGATGATGAAGATGAAGATGGAGATTTCTCTTCAATGGGCCAGCCCCTTGCAATGTAAGTTTTTATTTTTCTCTTTTATTTTCTTATCTTAGAAGTACATGTTTTAAGATTTTATTTTCTTATTTTTATTTCATGTTTGGTAGATTAGATTTATTTCATACTTGTCATGCAATTTTTCTTCATGCTTTATAGAATAGATTTATTTCTTGCTTTTTATTGCTTTGATTTTCTTTTTTTTATTACTTGTAGTTTAGATTTACTTTTTGTTCTTTTATGCTTATTATTCTTAAATATAATCCCTCTAATCATTACACCGAAACTTCACAGTTATGGTGAGTGTCGAAGATTATAGTCTTATATTAATTCTAACATGCCACTGCAGGGACTCACATAATGGTGTCAATTTTTAGATTTGAACATGGGTTACTCTGATAATATCCTGAATTTAATCCCTCTAACCATTACACCAAAACTCCAAAGTTATGGTGAGGATTGATGATTATAGTTTTATATTAATTCTAACAATTAGTGTAGATTTTAGTTTTTTTATTTTTATTTTGCAAAAAAAGTAGCTAATTCTTGTAGAAAATCTAGGATTGGATAAAACTAGATTGATTTCTTTTATGATTTATGAATTGCTCTCTTTATGCTTAAATTGATTATGTTTGGGATAAATAACTAGAGAACTGATTGGTAGAAAAAGAGTCTGATAATCTATGTTTATCTTGAGTGGTTTAATAAATTATACTTATTCATTTCTAAGATTATTTTCTAGTTGCTTGTTTTTTTCATGTATGAGAATTTTTGCTTAGATGATAATTTGATAGATTATATTTTTTTAACTGGTTTGATAATCTATGTTGAGTAAATCTAAAGTAAAATATAATAAAAATAGAGTAGTTCATAAATTCTAATTGAAATTAACTAGCGGATTCAACTCTAGATTCTTAACTTCTCTACTTATTTTTCCTCAATCTTGTTTTATTTGATCTCTCTCTCTCTCTCTCTCTCTCTCTCTCTCTATTTTCGTCTTTTCTTGATTTTATATTGTTGATTTTTCTCTTTTTCCTAATTCATTCTCTTTTTGAAACATATATTAGAGCTATTAAAGCTAGTGCTAATCATTCTTGAAAGTTTATATAATTTCTTGAAAAAAATTACTTTAACAAAAAAAAGGGTTAGTTTTAGAAACCCCTCGGCTAACAACTGGATTCATAAAATCTCCCTCAGTTTTCTAATTCGTTCCCAAAAAAACATGTAATTAAAACTTTTTATTGCTCCTATTTCAGTCTCGTTTTTTATCTTACTAACAAGCAGACACTCTAACAAAAGTTGTAAATTATGATATATTTTTTGTCTCTACATGACACTTTTTTGTGTCGCACAAATAGAGCGCAACACATACTAAAAGTGTGGTTATAGCATGTGTGGAGAGCATCTTTTTACACATGACAGAATGTATCACAAAACTCACGACACATATCTATGTCACGAGTGTTGACACATACATGTATCGCAAAACTCGTCACACATATATGTTTCAAGAGTTGTGACACATAATTGTGTCTAGAATAAAAAAATATAAAGAGTATTATCATTCAACACTATAACTTCCCACAGCGTCACTCATTCTAGGATCCTTTTATACTATCATAAATGTTTAATCATCAAAATAACTAAAATATAAGACTTATTATTTAAGCCTATTAATAGATCCTTTCACAAGCCATGTTGGGCTATTAGACTTTTGCAATTATATTTAATTATATATCTAATGACACAAATATGTGTCGTGATTTGCTACATTTTTTATTTGTGTCACTATTATTTAATTCTTTGCAAATAAAATGACACTTTTATATGTGTCATAAAATAGGTGTGTACACATACAACATTGGTTTTAGTGAGGAGAGCAAATGATTATTTTTTAGGTCAAAGTTTAATCTTGCTTACAGGCTATAAGTGCCTTTAAGTTATTCGTTTTCTTTCATTTTTTAACCTGTTGAGTTAATCTCCATGACTTGAGCTCCAAGCTTCGAATATCGTTTTGGAGAATTATTTATTACTTTATTTTACGCTTGATGATATCATAAAATAATTTTTTTCCCTACTGCCTTAATTTACTATTGAATATCTCAACTAAAGAGCCCTACGTGCATGAACTTGGATTTTGTCAACGACCTTGGAGTAGTTCACTAATTCATTAAGGTGATGTGAACTTCTCTACGATGCGAACAGAATCATTCACCAATATGTCTGAATTCATTCACAATTGTTCCAGTTCTTTGTCAACTAGGGGCGGAGGTAAGTACAAGAGAGTGGAGTCGCATTAGGTAGAAGAGGGCGGTGTAAAGTGACACCACAATAAATGAGAAAATTGAAAAAGCACAGATTTACTTATGACAACTAAGTGACACCATTAAGAAAAATAGGTGACTCATTAATTTTTTTTGACTCAAACCTTGTAGAGAAGTTAGTTGAGTCAAAAAGAGATGTTGTGTATCTATTGCCTATTTGTATATTTAATTTACTTATTAATTTAGCATCGATATTACCAATTACGACACCTTTCGTAGAAAAATTATTTTCTACAATGAAAATTTTAAAGAATTATCAGTTTGATCGGATGGAAAATCAATATACAAACAACAACTAAGCATCTAACGTCAAAAAGGAGGTACTTAGTAGTATTTTGAATGAGGCTATTAAGCTACTATTTCAAAACAAGAAGATACTTAGGAGTCAATTACAATTATTTCAGCAAATATATATATATTTGTATCTGATTAAAACCCCAATTATATTAAATGTTCGAGAAAAAGTAATAATATGTTTTATATGTATATATATTGTGACACCATGATCGTAAATTTCTATCTCCACCACTGTTGTTAACATTAAGAAATTAGAGATTAACAGCGTTAAGAAACCATGTCCAAATAAATAGATAAAATATCAGGAGAGGTTCATTGATGAATGATTACAAAATTGGGAGAGGTTATTTATTTATTTAATTCTACTGGTTGGTTAAGGGGGATTTCTGAATTAAAAAAAAAGAAAACGAAAAAAAAAGAACACGCCTTTCATTCCCAAAACTCGCGGCAAAGAAGAAGCCGCGTGTTCTCCTTCCTCAAACCCTAACCTTCAAATTTCCCCCCAAAATCCTCTCTCTCCCGTCAATCTCATGGATCAATGGATCACTACAAAACCCTAGGATTGAACTCCAACGCAACCAAACACGAGATCAAAGAAGCGTTCAGAAAATGCGCCCTAAAATTCCACCCCGATCGCCACTCAAACTCCACAAAGGAGATCAAAGACGGCGCTTCGATTAGGTTCAAACAGGCGTCGGAGGCGTACGAGGTCTTGATCGACGAACGGAGGCGCAAAGACTACGATTTCAGTCGCCGGAGTAGTTTCAATGGAGGAGGGAGGGGTTTTGGTTATGGGTATGGCGGGAGTGGAGGTAGCTATTATCGGCCGAGCCCGCCGAGGGGAGATGGGCGAGGGGGATTTGATCGTGTAGGGTTCGCGTTTCGGTATGTTACCAGCCGCAGGTTCCTTCTCAATGTCGCGTTTGCGAGGTAGTTCTCTTGGAAATTTGGGATTTTGTTAGATCGTGTTATTTTGTCCGATTCAATAAGCTGGTAAAAAATGCAAGAACGTCATAAAATTTGCTTTGTGGATTGGTTTAGAGATCAAGGAGAACCCACCTCTAAAATCAACCTTTTCGAGGGAGAGAGAAGGGACCTAAATCTGTTATAAGCTCCACAATTGGCTACCCATTTAGTCAATGAGACCTAATGAACCCTTACAAAAGAACTCAGTTTGCTAGTGAAGAATGCAAGAAAGTTGTTAATTTTGGCTTGGGAGAATATTCATTGGAGCCTAATGGAGAGTTATTGAGGAAATGTAAGATTTGAGCTATACTATGAAGGAGATGGATTTAGAAAGATTGATTGGAAAATATGCAGTATAGTCTTAAAAAAGTTCAAGCTAACAAAGTATCAAGACATACTCTGTTGGCACACGCCATCCGCAACCCGATACCGATCGTTGCACACCAATTGGAGATCTATGCGGAAGCGTAGCCTGCAGAAGCATCACTTAACAACCTGAATAGATTTCCTCCTCCTTTGTAGACCAATCAATCACCGAGCGATGTGGAAACATCGAGAGAATTCTTGTTTGAACAAAAAAGTAAAGCAATTACCGCAGAATAATAGATCAAGAGACAAAGACATGAGATTTATGTGGATCGGCAATCGTCTACATTCACGGGGAGAAGTTTCGGTCTTATTTTATTGTAGAGATTGCAAAGATATACAATCTTTCCTGTGATCTCTAAAGATTCCATGGGAAACCCTGTCTCGATCTCACCAAAAAATCTCTCAAAACCATAGATTTCTCTCATTAGTTCTCTCTACTTCTCTCTTAGAATACACAACGCTCCTTAGCTTTCCTATGGTTTGATTTACAATGAACCTCACATGGAGTATTTATAGAGTTTTCCCCGTCTCTTGAATTCATGTAGGACTCCTTCTTTGACTTGGATTACCAATTCTAATTCTTTCCAATTAGAATTCAATTCCAACTGCAATTGATTCTTTCCTATCAAATTCAATCCCGAATACAAGTTCAACTAGGATTTCCTGAAATGCAAGGCTCTTCCCGACATACTCCTCTTAAAGTGTAAGCTTAGGTCCCAAATGAAATGTGATCTCATAAAGTTAGAATCCCTTCTTAGTTTTCGCCCAAGTAACTTCAACAAATGCCACTTATCGGGACAGGAATAGAAGGGTGAACATTCGAGAACGAAAAAAAAAAAAACCAAAACAAAAACACACAAACTGGCATGAAGTTGTTCATTGTCCTTCCTGCCCCAACCATGGACAGAGGAAGATAAGCAGGTGAAGGAAAATTTTAATTTGTGATTTTTGGGCAAATAAAGTACTGTAAGGGAGAGAGCTGTAATTTTTATTTAGATTTGTAAGGAAAATTTGAATAACAGAGAAAGTGTGGAAAGAGAGATGGAATATTGTTCTATGGAGACCACAGAATGCCATCCACCTTGAGGCAATCTGAATTACACCTGGTATTGCACGGTTATAGGTAATTTTCAACTGAAGTACCATTTTTTCACAAGATTTGTAATGCTTTTAAAATTGAGCTGGGAATATTTCAGAGACTCTTCCCAGATATTCATTGTTATTGAATGGAGAATATAATAAAAAATAACTTAACGCACTGGAACAAGACTATTTGCATGTAAGGTAATTATGAGGGACACAATGCCAAGTTATCGACTCATCTGGAGCAGTAGAAAAGCCCCAAGGAATGAGCTAAATGAAGTCAATTTCAAGAAAAAAAATAGACTTGGTGTTAGGTTAGTAAAGAAGAGAATAAATGGAGGCACAAATATGTCAAATGAAGCTAAGGGTGACTCAGCATTAGCAACTGACTGAGGTTGTACATATGGGTTGACAAGTTAAGGACTTAGATAAGAAGAAAGCTAAGAATTTCATGGCTAGGTGATGCACATGATTTGTTTAGGACAGTTTGAATAAGAGGGTGGCAAGCGGTCTGGAGTAATATGCACTATAGTTATAGGAGTTTTGCAAATTTAACATAATACTGGATGTTTTCATTCGTATAAATTTATGAAAGAAGATTGCATCCGGAGACTTGGGTCTTAATGGTTTATTGTGCCAATAGTTTGGGATGAGCTCCCACTGGGTTGAAGAGGGAGATAATTAAGCTATTTATGGTTTCTAGCTTCAAAGTAATGAGGTAAAAGATGCATGAAAGAGAAAAAAATAAATAAAGAATTTAATTTAAATATCAGAAATTGGATACCTGAAATCATCCTAACTTTTGAGTTTCATGCTTGGTTATTTTCTATGATTCTTTTATTCACCACTATGTGACATATTTTGCCCAAACAAACATTTAATTACAAGGCATTGGGAGTAGGCATCAGAAATTTCCTTTCTGAAAACATCACCATGATCGTATTATGTCCAACAATTGGTGAAGGGCCGTCACTTCTTTCATTGAGATAATAATTGGGCAACTTTCTTCTGAAAAAGATTGTTGTACTTTTTAAATTTTATCTAGCAACTGTCATTTGCATGGATTAACTGGTGATATATATATCTTTTCTTTCAGTTTGCTGTTTGGTGGAGCGGTAATTATAGAGAGAAGTGTGGAGACACTGTGGAGAGTGAATAATTCTGGGGTATCGACTTGATCTTTTCGTTGTTTTATTCTAATATCTTTCTTGCACATTTTTTACTGTTCTAAAAGACTGATCTTTTAACTTTATCAGATTATAACTGGGTACATTATTTTCTGCCAATTGTCGATCTTTACTATGTATAACTCCATTATTCTGATAGGTTGTATTTCCAAGGGCATGTTCCCGAATTATCTCTACCATCTTAAAAGTTAAAAGTTGTTGCAAAGAAGGAGGAGCATGTTCGGTGACTTCCTGAAGACATCATAGCGAATTGGATCTGAAGTAAAAAAGATTATTTGAGAACATGTCTAATATATAATTGGTATAAAATAATAATTCAATGGTATAAAATAATCAAAATGATAAAGCCCAATATCTTAATATATAATTGGAGGGAGATTGTACATGGAAAGCTGTAAAACTGACAACATTTGTGGATCAGAATGTAAGACATTTAAGAAATTAAACAAACAACATGTGCGAAACATAAGTACAGCGGAAATGAGAATGTTACAATGGACATGTGGATATGCACTGAGGGATACAATGAGAAATGAGTGCATCTATATTGATTAGTGAGACTCCTTCCTAAAATCAGAGTTGATTGAGATGCTTTGTCTATGTGCAGTGAAGGCCACTAAATTTACCAATTAGGAGAAGGCTAGATTGTAGTCGATGGAGCAAGGTGGATTAGGAGTAGGCCTTAGAGAACTTGAATGATGATTGTTGTTAACTTAAGGGAGGACATGGCTCTTAACTGAAATGAATGCAAGAATATGGTTCTGTTCGCGGCCCCAAAAATAGGATTGTGTGACCTGTAGCTTTTTCCACGTACGTCACGCATTGCAACTGCAGTTGCAACTACAGCTAGTGACTTGCAATGAAATAAATACTTGTAATTGGCAAAAATAACCCAGTTGTATGCAACTGTACTTGCAACCAGTATAGTAACATGCTACCAAACGGCCTCTTAATGGAGGAATAACCCTTAGCGGAACTTAAATGGAATAGGATTCTTGTCCCTCATGTTACTAAGGATAGTTTGATCAGGTTTAGGTATAAATTAGTGTGGACTGGGATCCAAATCCGCATTGGAGAACAAACTTATGCAGACCAAATAGGTTAGTTATTCCACTTTTTATTGGTACTAGCTAACAGTCTTTCATTGGAACATAGAAGTTAATGGATTATAAAACTATAATTTCAATGGTGATCCCTCCATTCCTGTTGAAAGTAGTTTAAGAAACAATGAATGGTTTCCATGTATAACTATTGGCGAGCTATTTTCATGCTTAGTGTTAAGCTATTTGCATTGTTTTAAGTACACTCAGTTGTCCCTTTGCTTGTACTGCCTAAACTGTCGAGTCCTTTACTATTACAATGCAACTACTTATTTGTGAGGACTGAGCGGAGGCAATCAGTTTCTGCTCCTGCTATTAGTAAAGTATAAATTTGTTATCTTATGTTGACATGCCCTTTTTTTTCAATTTTAAAATCGGTCACATGCTGACTCATAATGCCTAGACTATTGTGTAAGTGGAAATTACCATTGTAATCTTTTAATTTTTAGTCTGTGTACACTTAATAATAAAATGAGCTTTACTTAAAAGATCCGTGGAATGAATCTCCCTACTTTTATTTACTGACATAAATCACCAAATGCATCTAAGAGATGGGCAAACTTCTACATTTTCTTTTTAATGCCAGGTTACAGAAATTTGCCTGCAAAGCTTCTTTGCAATGTTTTTATTATTATGGTGGGTCTGAGTTATGTTGAGTACTATTTGCGGGTATTGATTTTACCCTTAAGAGCTGGTCTTTTTCTATACAGAAATCATTTGAAGAAACCCTGAAAACAGTTGAGAAAAGCAGAGCACAGAAAGAGAACTGAAGCTTTCTTGTTTCCCAAATTCATGTATGGTGGTGAGGCTCCCAAACCACTTCATAATGATTCTTGGTTTTCTTCTACTTGTGTAGAGTTGCATCAGCAAGATTTCTTTCCCAATTTGCTTCATGCTGTTCAATATTATTTCTTTATTATTTCACATTGTTGTACCCTCAAAACATTAAAGTTCAAAGATCTTAACTCTTAAGTCAACAGAAGTTGCATTTCATCACATTTCAGTTTTTTTGTGGGCTGCTTGTAACAATACTTCCCAAAGTGGGTTGATTCTAGATCTCTCCTTCTTCAAAGGAATTTTATTTAGTCATAAAGTAATTTATAGAAGGAAGGCTAAGAAAAATTTTCTTCTCCTACAAAAGAGGAATCTATCCTTGTAGAAGGAGAGCAAATGAGATTTTCTTTTCCCAAAAAATCTGAAGTCTTCTCTGCAGAAGCAATGGTGACTAAAGTTTTCTTTTTCTACACAAGCAAATACTTCTATATAATACCCTTGAAAACATATACTGTAGTATATAGTTTAAATATACTATAACATTCTAGTAATGAGCTCTATTCCACGACTACTTGCATGCCAACATGGATGAAAATTCTACAAAATTAAGGGCTCCCACTTACCTTTGGTTACCAGCTTATGACATCCAATTGAATTAAATTCATAGAGAAATTATAATTGTTATCCTGTTTTCTGATCCATAGCCATCCTCACTGATTTCATATTTTCCACCTGCAGCATCATAGATGAACTCTGATGCTGTGCAATTGTTTCTTATTGTTGTTTGCCACTTTATATATCTAAAATATTTTCTTCAATGACTACTTGTTCTTAAGATTTTTCTTCTGCTGATTTGAGATTGTTCATTATTGAAAGCTGGGAGTCTAGACTAGAGATCTTTTGTTGCAACTGTTGTGTGTTGTGCTCCTCACTCGTTTGTGCTGTGCACTTAATGCATGAAGTCCGTCTCATTTCCTTTAAACTGATCTCTCTAATAGTGTATACTACGAGATAATAGTTGTTGTTGTTTGCATCCTCTTCTTTGGCTTGTACTTCCTTTTACACCATATAATACCCGTTTCTGTTAATTGCTTGCTTACAAGCCAGTTTGCAAACTATCGTCGGTTACAATTGTCTGTTCTTGCAATAATTTTCACGCTCCTCATTCTTCTGAGTTGTCAAATGCAACTTGTTCCTTAAAGATAATGGAGAACAAAATGCTACATTTGCACAGAGATTCATTTTCTGAGTAGCTGTTCATCTATCACTGTCTTGTCTCCCTGATCTGTCTCTTTTAGAAACGGGGCCTGTTTGGATAGAGGGCAATGGGAGACGAGGGAAGGTAGGGGAACCTATTCAAACTGTTTGGACAGTTTTTAAGAGGGAAAGTGTCTCTGCTCGTTCCTTAGATTACCCTACACTCAATAGAAATTTGTTCCCCCCCAAACTGGGGTGGAACCTAGGGAAGAGAATTTCTTCACCTTCTCGTCTCTTCTCTCCCCTATTTCCCCTTAATTTCCCGTAACCCCAATGAAATCTAAACATGCCGTAGGAAAGGAGATAAGCTACCTGAAATAATTGTTTGCTTCTATTATACAACCAAATGTATGTGATTAAGCGAGTTTCAGGATTCTTTATTCTGGAGTAAATTCTATTGTCAGCACAGATAAAAATTAAAATCTGATATGCTGGTTGCTCCCATAAAATTTGCAGCTAAACTGACGGTCTTTTTTTTGACAGCAATAATTTGAAGACGCAATGAATCAATTGCGTAGCGGAAGATTAGGGAGACAATAACTAATGGTGTCGTTACAGAGTTTTAATGCACGGGTAATTTCTCGAATAGTCCTACGATGACTATGTTCATTCTTTATTTTCAAATAGAACCGGTTGTCTGGAATAAAATTATGTGAGCATACATGTACATTATACTAAAAATTGTATGTAAATATCAATATGTCGAACTCTATAAAGACCTGGATTTGTAAAAGGAGCTTGGACATCATGACATTTTCAGTGCTAGAAAATGTAATGCCTTTTAAAACCCAAGTGAAAACTGCAACTTGCTCTTCACATCAGAAACATGTGCCATATGTTTATATTATCTTGTACAACTTTACCTTCATAACTTAGCATTATGATAGTCATAAAGGGACGAGAAAGATGGAGGTGGCCATGTACCTAATCCAAAAGGAATAGGACAGGGAAGAATGAAAAGTGTTATGAATAAGTGATAATTATGGCCTTTCTGTCTCAATACGAGCAAAAAATAAGGCCCCTCTCCATTGTGTACGTTCATTTGTATTTGTACGTGTGGGAATATTGCACCTTTTGCAATTTGAACCTAAAAAGGTGAGATGAACAAATAAAATTGCTTTACCACTTTGCAGCCTCTTTCCCATTTGTTTATTTAAACATTTTCCACATTTAAATTCAGTGAAATTTGTACGTGTGGATACTTTCTTTTGTCCATATGTCAGACTGAATTTGTTCTGTTTGCTTCTCTTGAAGAAGAAAAGTTTGCCGAGGTAAGGCAGGTAGACCTTTAGATAATATCTCAAACTCACCACTTAATGAGAAAAAAAACTAATGACATGAAGACCAATTTTCTGTTAATTGCACATCAATGCTTCTCCCGTATCGCACTTCAAAAAAATTTTGTTGGCAAGAGAGCCGACTCAACGTGGTTGACCCGATATTAAACAACCTACAATTTGATTCTCTTTGTTAATCTATTATATCTATGATCTATAAGATAGTAAGCAGTTTTTTGAAAAATGTTGTTGCCAACTCTCGAAGTTATGCGTTGTGTACGGAACAAACGTTCAACATGATGAAGAACATGGCATTTAATTTTGTACGCACCAACTTGTAAGATTAGCATCTAAGTGATTCATTACCCCATCCAAATATATAAATTTAATACGAGGAATAAGAAAACGAGGGGCTTGTTTATGAATGAATGTGAGCTGTAGTGTAGTCCATTTGACTTTCAATAACCACTGCTAAGTAACTAACGGTTTAAGTATTTGTCTGTTAGAAGTATTTTCTTAGTTAGGTGAACTGTATTACCAACTAATTAGTTTAGTTGGAAGGTGACATCCTAGATATCCCCTAACTAATTTTAATACGTAAAAGTTTGATACTTATATCTGAGATTATCACTATTCATTAAGCATATATTCCAAAATAAAGAACCTAGACATGAAAATGCCAACTATATAATAAACAATTTCGTAAGCTTTTAGTTTTTTATGTCTTCAACCAACCAAGTGGATGGCCTCTACCTTTTATTTGTAGGGATAGATAGGGAAGTGAGCCCACTTGCAACTTTTGCAATTTAAATATGGACAAGAATCTCAAGCAATTCTGTGAGACAAACCACTTGCATGGTTGATTTTATTGCAGAGGCGCGGAAGAGACCTAGGCTTTAGCATAAAAAATATTATAAATAAATAAACAAAATTGAATGAAAGGGATGTATAAGTTTTACACTTTCATTTCTTGCTTCAATTCACTACTGATTGTATTGTTCTGTAAATTATCTTCATCTTTGTGATTTTTTAACAAACATAAACCTTTAAAAAAAAAATGAAAATTTCAGTAGCTAACATGCCGTAGCTCAACAAGGGATATAAAAGAAATTAGTAGTTAACAAAGCTAAAACTAGCTTCAGTATAAATGTTATATTACCCTAGTCATATTTGATAAAAAATAGGACCATATGGGCTCCAATAGTAATTCACAAGGAAGAATCACACATGCTTATATGTTTTTAATAGGCTAAATTGCACTAAAATACCTTATGTTTCACTAATTTAGCACTTATATACCTTCAGTTAATTTTTGGAGCATTACTGTATTGTTTAAAATTAGCACTTTAGTATGCAAATGTAAAAATTTTCATTTGAAAGTTCTCCTATAACATTCGTATGCTAATTTTATAACTTTATAACTATTAAATTTACTGAACTTACTGTTAAATCTATCCAAATTTTATTTTTCCAACTAGAATCATAATATGCTTAAATTAGAAGTTGGTAGGATTAACAGTAAATTTAACAAATGTCAATGACTAAAAAGCTCTAAAATTAATATGTGAATGCTATATGGGAACTTTCATGTGAAAATTTTTATGTTTGCATAACCTAGGGTACTAAAATGCTAATTTTAAACAGCTTAGGGTATATAAATACTCTGAAAAACAATTGAGGGTATATACATACTAAATGAGTGAAAAATAAGGTATTTTAGTCCAATTTAGCCTTTTTAATATCAATATGGTACGAAAATATACACATTCTGCAACTTCAATCTACATAATTTATTTATTTAACATTACCTGCAATTATCAAAAGTTATATATATTGTGTATATCTTTTCCTCATATCTGAGATTCTACCTGTATACAATCATCCATCAAAATGACTACTTAATAGAGAAGTTCCTTTTCAAAAAAATACATAATATTATTAATAATAACAAATGAACAATTTTATGTTAATTTTTCTCCAG
Organism: Asparagus racemosus; assembly: GCA_037177215.1. Taxonomy (NCBI): domain Eukaryota; kingdom Viridiplantae; phylum Streptophyta; class Magnoliopsida; order Asparagales; family Asparagaceae; genus Asparagus; species Asparagus racemosus. The sequence goes on from JBAKGM010000233.1 coordinate 14,373,030, forward strand.
ATTCTCTTCCTGTACTTTTGCGAAAAAGAAAATATGCTACTAATAGAGCCAGCTAAAAGTGATTGACCCGGTATTAAACAGCCAACAAAAAATGAAATTTTGTTTGATGCCTCATTTTCTATAATTTAAGATATCATTTTGTTTTTGAAAATATAAAATATTGTTGGTAAATCTTGAAGTTATGCATTATGTGCGGAATGGATATGCGTTTAATATGATGAAGAACGTGGTATTAATCATTTATTAGCCAGCAACTTGTAAGATCACCATCCAAGTCATGCATTCCTCTATCCAAATGTATAAATTAGTACTAGGAAAAATTAATACCAAGTCACTAACGATTTAAATAGATTGCACGTTACAAGTATTTTTACTTGATTAGGTGAACGGTGTTACCAACTAATTAGTTCATTCATAAAGTGACATCCTGTAACTATGGGTGTTTTCTAAATAATTTTAACACCGAAAAGCTTTTAATACATGTTTTATTTGAACAGTAACGCTTTGGGTCCCTTAATACAAAAAATATGTTAAATTACATTTAGAATTTGTTTCTTTATATTTTCCTACAGAGATAAAAGGTCTCAAATGACGTATTATTAGCATTTTCGATGAAAATATTACGGCTTAGATTCAACATAAAATAAAACATTAAAAGAGTGAAAATATTCTTGTCGTCAAATTTTCCCTAAATTTTTTTATGAAATTGGATAATATTATCAACTGAGCAAGGTCCTTTATGAGAAATGATTTTGCTCCGCTCTCTCCAAATAGGGCCTAGTTGCACTTTAGGATAATCTGAGTAAGAATAATGTATTATAAATAATAATAATTTATACTGTACAACACAAAAATATATAGATCTTTCTCATGAATTGCTATCAGACTACGATTCATAAAGACTCCATATTTTTATGTCTTACAGTAGAAAACTAGTATAAAGTTCACAATATAATTAACATTGACCAAGCAAAAAATGAAACAGAGCATACAGTAACCAACATTACCAAAATAATGATCATTATGGATAAATTCAGTAAGAAAGTAACTAGAGGAAAATGACAAGTGATATGATATACAATCACATAGCTTTTACGCCTTCAACCAACCAAATGCGTTACCTCTTATTTTTATCTTTTATATTATTTTATCTTTTGTAGGGTAAATGGGCCTACACCTTTTGCAACTTAACTCCGCACAAGGATTCTCAAGCAATTAATGGACGCCAACCACTTGAATGGCTGGTTTTAATGGATAGCAATTGGCAGACCAAGAGAGTACAAGAAATTCTTATAAATTAAGAACTAAAATTTTAACGGAGAGCAGACATAATTTAGTAATTTATTACAATCATTAATTTAGGCCTCAATGAGAAACACAAGTAACACAAATGAAAAGAATAAATTAGATCTAGTACCTCTACACTGTACTGTTGTCTAGTGTGTCACTGTCGTGCATTCAAAACACCCGCTATGATCTAGATATATTGATAATCTAGACTATATAAATTTGGATGTCCATCACATAACATCAGTAACACGCTAGTTAAGATTATGATATTACACATCATATCTCTTTTACTCCGAGGGGTTGTTTAGTTATTTCCTTAAAAGTTGAAAACTAAGAAATGAAAACAAGGAAATGGTATAAAGGACAATGGATGGTCCACGTTTCCCTCTTTTATGCCCATTTCACAACTTTTTGGGAGGAAATGAGTTTTCCTTCTTTTAGGGTCCACAAACATTATTGTTAGTCACTGACGCTAGTTCTCACATTTATAACATTTCTTTATTTTCCTCCTTCAACCAAAGCAAAGAAATCAAGATTTGAAAGAAATATCCTCATTTCAAGGTTTTCCTCAAATCTTTTTGGCAATCAAACAGCCCCTGATAAGAAAAATAAAAAAATAAAATATGCCAGCTAACGTTGCCGTGATATGCATTCTATTGCTCTCTTGAAAGCATTGTTGGACGAACCGAAATCTGAGGAGGGAATCTAGCAAATGGATGACATGCTTCAAATAATTTATGCTTCCCTCGCAAGTCCCTTGTTTTCCCCACTCATAAACAACAACTATAATAATAATAAAAAAAGATATGCATAACATCTAATGCTATTTTCTGTCAGAAATATGCATACTTTCCACAAGAGATATTATTGTGATAAACACTTCTTTTTAAATTCAACATTTTATGAGAAATGACTAATAAATCAACACATGCCAATGTTTTGGACCCAAAAGTAAGTTCTCATGCGTGTGACAACGAACATCAGTTATGTCATAGGGGCACACTACAAGGAAACCGTTCTTTAATCAGCGGATTTGAGAATCTGTATCCAATATCTTTTTACTACATCATTAATGCAATGAACTCGAACCACTGGATACTTTATTGGTATCATAGTGCTAGAAAACGATCTATGACAATTTAATCAATGCTCTAAGTTTAACAATACCATACAGATTTAAACAGTTACAAAATCAGCATCACTCTTGTTCAGAATAATTAACAGAACGCATACCTTATAGTATTGTTCATGACAACACGTTCAAGATTTGGCACAGAATTTTCCACGCTTTCAACTTCTCTCTCTACCATCCATCTTGACGTGCAATTTGCGATTCTAGCAGTTTCCCTGCGCACATTAGTTATAAGTTGCTAGTCCTTCATAACTGACCTGCAATATGAGCTCAATAAATGCCATGTCAAGAGAAGCAGCAATAAAATAGTTATTATTATCATGCAAAAAGTGGATAACTCTTAAGGAATCTACATTCCTCTCTCTTTTGAGCTTAGATTGTAGCCCGGTGCAAACAAAATTTAAACTTTGTACGTCTTAATACACTAGCCAATGTTATTAGGAAAAAGAATCTTATAGAAGGTGCTCTATAAAAAGTTATATAGACAGGAAGACAACATGACACATGTCTCGGTATCAATTCAAAATCAGCGTAATCAGTATTTAACATCAGTGCAATCATAATACTGTTCAGCGCAATCATTAATATCGTATCAGTGCAATCAGATTTCCGTACTAGTGCAATCATGAATATTGTAGCACAGCCAAAATATATAATCAGTGGAAACATCAAGTCTAAAATATGTGTCATGTTCTCTTACTCCCCTCCATCTCCATGTTTTTCAATAGAGAGTCATCTAATTGATATGTTCTGAATGGCTACATTAAGGAATTGTCCCCATCTCCAAGTCACATACATGGCTTCCGTATTTTAGCTGAATTTCTAACGGTGTAACCCTATGCAATGTCTTGCCCAAAATGCCCAAAAAATGAGGTGATCTGCATTTATCTATTTTTATGCTGATAAGGACATGTAACAATTGGTATGTGCGTGTATTTGACATGGAACTTACTCTTACTAGGTTAGGTGCTTAGCTTCGAATTTTTCAATCTAATTGGGTGCTACAAAACTTCTGCCGTCCTGCCCTAATTCACTTAGAGTCAACTATAGACTAAAACTAACTTAGGAGTAGGTTTACGGCAAATCATGACACCATATATTGTTAGAGACAGCTAAGCAGTGAGCAAATGAAGAATTATATCAAGTAGTGTGCTGCAATTATGCTAATTAGATATTGTAACAACCGCTATCTTACTGTTAAAGCATGATGCAAGAGGGAAAAGATATTTATCCAAACAAGCGCCAAGCTTTGACCAATTCAACACGTACACAATCAAATTTGAAAATATGTTAGACCTTAATCACGAAAAAGTATTTGGTTCTGCCAAGCAATAATAAGCAAAACATAATCACCTAATCATAATAAGAGAAACAAGCACTCGGTTCTGCTAACAACATATTATCAAGGATAAATAAGAGAATTTAAAAAAAAAAAAAAAAAGAAGCAAAAACAGAGGAGTATCCCCGTACATAAGAAAAAACTGGGTAAACTTCACAAACCCCCCCTCATCTATACCTTGAGTGGCATTAAACCCCCCTCAAGCCATTTTTCGACCCTTTCATTATACCTCAATATCTAGATATTTTCTTAGAAGACAAGGTGCACGCATAATAATAAGGTTTGGGTGTCTTAAATGCCTTAAAGAATGAGCTAGATAAGAATTCACTTCCATTATGTTTGCTTGTATGTCTGGATAAGGCATATGGATATGGTAGCAGTCAGTGCACCAATCTGTTCCATATAAAATTCCTCTCAAGATATATTAGATCTCATGATAAAGTCATATAGTTGGCGCTATTACATAAAGAATTATAATGTGAGAACCGTGGCTACATACATTATACTTGTGTTTTTAATGTAGTTGAGTCATTGTATGGATTATAAATAAATATTGTTACAATTTAATGGTTGGTCGATTTGGACGACTTCATAAAGAATCCCACTCTTGGCAATTATGCATTTCAACGCTAAATAGTACAAGCATCTCAATTCATACGAAAAGGCCTATATACCACAACTTCTACAAAAGATTGGCCACTATTAACCATTTATAGTGAGAGGTGAGAAACACAAACACATTGAGAAAACAGACAAGGAGAAATGCGTATCGAATTAGCTGATCCAGCAGTAAAAATATCAACAAGATCAATATTGCACAGAGAAACAAAATTTCCAACCTCAAATTTCATAAGAGAAGGTAAAACTAACTAATTGCAAAATCCGAAAACATTGATAAACAACTGTGTATAAATACGACATGCCTTATTACTGTACATACCAACAAAATAACTGAATAAGATGCTACATCCCTTTAAGATTAATCAAAACTAAAATCCATTCATCTCCAGGAGATAAGTCCTTCGTTTAACCAGTGCATTCACAGCTGCCTTCAGAGGCTCATCAAATGCCCCTGAAACAAAAGCTTCACTCTCCTTCTTGACGGTGGTACCATTGTTCTTTATAACGCAACTTTCTTCTGAGGGCCTAATTGCTACTAGTGTCGCTCCCTGCATTCCAACCCCCTCAGGAAGCTGTAGAAACGGCGCATACCTCAGCTTCATGTTAGATGCAGGTACTTGAGTTCTATTCGATGCTGCTGATATCGCAACTGGATTTTCCCTAAACTCTCTTAATTGCTCTTCTCCCATGCTCAATGTCCCCTGACCATCTGCATCTGTCAAAACCAAGCTCTTTAAGCTCGGATGACTCTCTATGATCGGTCGGAGGAGATAGTGTCTCGTAGAAGCTGCAATCAGAGAACTAATAGTCCAAACCACGCGCAATTTCAGCCCTCCATTCGTATAGAACGAATCGGGGATGCTACCATTATCTTCAACGGCCGCTCCAACACTTGCAGGCTCTTGAGTAACTAAGGTTGCATTCTGGTCGACTTTGGTTCCCCCCAATATCACACAGCTTTGTAGAGTGCTACCAAACTCCGCCCTCCATTTCAGAAGCACTCCATCTTCGGTCCCCACATCTCCTCCAGGCAGCTCGATCCTAAGGCTCCTCACATGGGTAAAGTTCTTAAGGACTTGCACAGGGGAATGGCGAGAAACCTGAGGAATTAGAGGCCTATTCACACCGTTCGCATTCCTCAGCTGGTTAAAAGGTTTAAGGAATGCAAAGAGCATGAACTTCACAAGATGAGCAAACAAAGTTCTCGGTTTTCTCGATGCCAACATACTGAATGAATCCTCACCCTCTCCATCAACCGCAACAACTCGATCGATCTTAACATAAAGATCGTGAACAAGGGGAACAAGGGCATAGAATCTCTTCGAGACGGAAGAGCATCGGCCGAGGGATCGGACATCGGCGACCTTGTTGAAGATTACAAGGACGAGAGAATCAGGGATTCTATCAAATTCATCATAGAGAGGAGCAGCTTCAGATTCGGGCTCCATCTGAAGGAATTGAAACAGATTCTAAATATTTATCACAAAAAATTGGAATATAAACTGAATTTGAAAGATAGAGGAGAAGGAGAAGGATATGTACCTTTATTGATGAAAAAATTGAAAAGGGTTTGATTTTAGGGCTTGGGAATTGAGAGATTTGAGGAAACAGAGGAGAGGGTTTCTGAGATTTTCGTGGATTGTGAGAGCTGCAGCTCTCTTTTCTTTTTGTGGAATATTTATAGTAGTTTTTATTTTGCGCCTGTGAGAGGGGAAAAGGAGAGGAAACGGCGCCGTTAGGTTGAAGGTTGCTGGATGGTGAGGGGAGGTTGAAAGTGAGAGGTTTTAGAGGTCATTGTCCGTTACAAAGTGACGGAGATGAAGAGGAGAATTGTTTTTTAAAAAAAACCGTTTTTAAAGCATAATTAGCAAAATCGACAGTTTCTCTAAATAATGAGTAAAATCTACCTCTTTTTTGTCACGTCATCAAGACTGGTAAAAAAGATGTCGATTTTGAAAAAAATCATCTTTAAAATATACGGGACTACTACTCCCGTATAATTAGTCTCGTTAATTAAAAATTTCAAGGCCGCCCTCGACCACCGCCCTCGACCCTCGCCCTTCGACCACCGCCCTGGACGAGATTGAGGAGAAGTGGAGGAAGGAGATCTGGAAGAGGGGTAACGGTGGTTGAGATAAAAAAAATGGGAATGAATACACGGGACTAATAGTCACGTGTATATTCTGAGCTTAATCAGTTTAATAATTAGCAATTGCTAATTATACGGGACTAGTAGTCCCGTATATTTTTAAAGATGATTTTTTTCAAAATCGACCTCTTTTTTGCCAGCCATGATCACGTGGCAAAAAAGAGGTCGATTTTGCTCATTATTTAGGGAAATAGTCGATTTTGCTAATTATGCTTTAAAAACGGTCTTTTCTAAAAAAATTCTCCAGATGAAAATTATGAACTAAAATATGCAAATTTTTTTATATTTTCATTTGGTGCTTTATTTAATTAAGGCCGTCTTTTCGTTCTAGTTTTTGGTGTTATTTTTTTAATATTGATAAATTTGCCAATAAAAAACAGCGTTTTAATGTTAATAAATTGACATAGGTTTATGGAAAATTGATTTAGGCAAGTATATTTTCCTTTTTCTTTTTCTCTTTGTTGGGAGCGTTTAGAAATCACAATCTACAAATGCCAGACAGGACCAAAATCTTCAAGTAAAAGTAGTTTATGCTTGTTCTTATGATTTATTTTTTCTTTAACAAGTTGACTTAAGTATTAGAGGGACGATTCCAGACATTAACTTCCAACGATCCTATTTTCATTGGTATGTGGGAATATTTTCACGTACACAATTGATTGCCTTATTTTTTCCTACTCTAAAAAAATTGTTAATGCATTTATATATCTGACTAATCTACTTCGATTTCAGGGTTGCTTTGAAAGAGTAAATATTCAAATAAGTTTATGATCCACAGTTTTGCCCGAGTCTAGGTCTTACACGAATATGCGTGAAGGAAAGTGACCGAGTCTTTATAGCAAATTTGATATTTTTGCATTTGAATGTGTCATTTCAGTACTATTCCCTTGATTTCAAACAAGCAGCAAACTCGTAGTTTCCCTTGACTTCTATTTAAATAACTTCTTAGAAAGTGCTATGTACATGCACAATATATTTTTACTACTTTTTACAATAAATACACCCTTGCAAGTTGGGGTTGAGAAAATTATTCAAAGGGAGGCTTCGTTGAGCATGCTGGTGGCTCCAACTAGAAGAGATATGCGTTGTCCTCCAAATCTATGAAAGTCGGAGAACTTGGGCTCATCCTGATATCATTAATACCTTCTATATCAATGCATCCTCCATTGACTAGATACTCTGAAACAGTTACCTGCAGGATCGAGAGGCAATTTCAATTTGGAGGTTCAAACTTTTTTTATAATTCAGAACATTTTACTCGCATGTAGGGTGTTTGTCTCCTAATATTAATAAGGACAAAG
>JBAKGM010000233.1:14389141-14409816 GCA_037177215.1 Asparagus racemosus
GAAGTTAGTGCATCAATGAGTCCAAACAATTATTTCTAATATATAACAAGTAAGGATTACATATAAGCTAATGTTTTTGCCCTGCATTACATATTTATGGCTTTGCATAAGTAATATGACTTGTCTCTTCAGTTTTATACAAACTGTTAGATATATCTAATCATAGTTTTATATTCATCAATTTTTTAGCATTTACCACTATTTCTTTGGTATATAAATGAAATAAAATATATAAAGCATATATGATGTAAAATATATGTGCAAAGAAAGTGAATGCGGAGTGTTTTAAAATAAAATATGTATTATATAATTGAGAACACATTTGAATATGTGTGCACGTGTCCAACACTTCAAGAAATTTGGTCATTAATGAAGGGATTTCCCTGCATTAAAGACTTGATTTCATGCGGATTAAGCAGTGTCCAAAGTGTTGGTATTTGTTCGACCGAAGTGTCAGACCACGACTCAACTTAGTGATAGAAGTACTAATGATCCTTATCTTTCTTCTCTCCCTTTACTTGCTCTTTGCTTTCACTCCTACAGCTTACCACAATCTTCAATTCTGCAAAATCCATTCACTGTCACTTAGATGGACTGTGGAAGGAGGCTTCACCACAAGTGTTTGTTTGAGGATAGGAGCAACTAGTATTCGATTTCTAAGCATTCTCTACCCTATTCTCATTAATTTTCTAGAACCTATATCTTTTGTGGCATTTCTTTTAACTCGGCTAATGCATGTATTACTCATACCATAATTTTTTCACTTCAGCCCAGTGACGTAGTTAGGAATTTAAGATTGAGGGGGCAATCTTGTTTCTTCTCTTAATAAAATTACTAAATTTTGGTAATGCATGCATGCTAAGCACTCGAGTTTGAGGCTCTGTCCTTTTTCTAAAAAAATAAAAGTAAAAAATAATTATAACAATAATTACATTTGAAAGTTTCAAAAAATATTTTAGAGAAATTGCAGGGTCTCAAATTCGAAAAATCCAACCACATATTATGTATGAAATGACCGTTAACAAAAAAGAAAAGAGTAGAAAGAGCGAGGCATGGTCTTTCTTTACCCATAGAAAGATAAAATATGCTCGGAAGGGGTTAGGGGTTGTAGTTGGGAAATTTTGTGTCCACAAACAGATAAAGATACTGAAGGATATTGAAATTATTAATGATGTGAGTGATGCAACATTTATTATGGCACATTAAGGCGGGGAAATGTTAGTAAGATATATGTTGTTTTGGTACTTGTTATGAATATTTAAGAGGACTTATGATGGATCTTTTATGTAGAAAAAATGTTGCTTGATGAATCACGGACTAATATTAGACTTTTTTTTAGTGTTAAGTCTTGGCAAATGTAGGGGAAAAGAAGTGATGTTAAAGCATATGGAATTCCAGTTTAGCTGGCTGTGGACGTTACTATATGTTGAAAAGGGTTTATAAAGAGTAAACAAGAAGAAGAAACTTTAATGAATGAAGAAATATATCACAAATCTAATGACGTTTAGTTAATGCTTTGTTGAAAGTCAACAAGCGAAAGGGTGCAAAAAGCATACAGACTATTTCTAGGTTTACATGCAAGCTAACCTTAAATTAGGGGTGACGATGGAACGGATGTGTGTCGATCCTACAGGATCAACTTGCATATCTACTACAAATTTGTAGCATCCTTTTGAGACTTCAAATTTACTAAAATATTCGGGATCTACTTGAGACTCTATAATTTTGATAGACTCGTTGCAACTTTGGACTACACTATACTCACTATTTTTTTCCAAACGTCTTTGTTTTTATTAACAATCTAATATATTTTTGTGAATATTTATTGCTCGGGGTGTTAATTTTGTTTTGAACTTTAAAATATTAATTATGTTTTAAGTAGATTATAGAAATTTATGCAACTTATATTGAAGAAAAGATGTGATTTATCTAGAAGTGGACTACTCTACAAGTACTTATCATGTTACTAGGTCCAGCTCATGTAGGATCCATATTTAGATTATAAAGCGGATCTATTTTTAGGATACATAAAATAATTTACAAATATACTTTTGAGAATTTACGATAGATATCTAGATCCATTGAGGCATCGGATGTGATTTAAGAACTCAAGCACAGTGGAGGGGGGGGGGGGGTTGAGTGGGTGGGTGGGTTGGGGTTTATCAAGTGAATTCAAATGATTGAGACCAGGCTTGTTGCATGCTTCTGTTTTTCTCTATATTTTTTGGTCATAAAGTTATGTGTTCAAATAATGTACATAGAAAAATATGATAGAAAAACATGGACATATGGGGATATGAACAAAGTTTTAAATAGAAAAATATGATAGAAAAACATGGACATATGGGGGTATGAACAAAGTTTTAAATATCAGATATCAGGGTATATCAGATGGCTAAAATTCATATTAGATTGTGGATATCAGGAATATATCGGAGATATGTAGTAAATATTAGAGTGTCATATCGGATGATATGCATATATAAATAATATAAGGTCCTAAAATGTAATCTATAAATTATATAATGTCCTAAAATATAATCTAAACATACATGATGAAATCTAAGCTTATAAAAATACAAATAATATATGTTTAAGATCACTAACTAATTATAGAAACTTAATTAGGGAGAAGAGCCTATTAGAATTTGCTAAAATACTTCAGAGGATAGGAATTTTCGCTAAAAAACATTAAATATTTTTTTTGTAGAAGCATAATTTTTTGTAACGAGTGATATAAGAGGACATATCGGCCAACATATCGGTTGATATATCGGTCATATTGGGGGTATATCGCCCAAAAATTATCAAAAAGTGGTAAAAGATATTATGACCATTAGCTGGCTGATTGTTGCATTAGTTTTTTATGAGTCTCATGCTTCTGAGGAAAGAAAATTGTTTTTATGGAAGTCTTCTCCATACCTCGAATTTCTTTCATAGTAGATGACCTTGTGAACTTGCTGAAGTGGCTTCTCATGAAGACCATGTACTGCGAGTTAGGTAGAAAGAAATTTCATGATAAAATATTTAGCAGTTAGTTTCTTCTTATTTTTAATGTGTTATTTTATTTTATATATCTGGCATGTAAAATAAAGGATTAGTTACATTTGGTACCTTCAAGTATGGTGTAATTATACGGGTGACCCTAAAGTCTGGCAACAACTTAAAACCATTTGTTTTTTTGCTGACTTGGAGTTCATGTTGGATGTTGGTTAAGGTTAGGCTAGGATTAGAGTTAGGGTTAGATCTATAGCAAAGATTACTGACTAAAGTTTTATTGTTATAAACCTAATCCTGATAGTCAGTAATATTGCTATAATCCTAACCCAAATCCTAGCCATAACCCTAACCCTAACCCTAACCCTAATCCTAATCGCAACAACTGATCTCAGAGTGACCTGTGTAGATATGTGGACTCCAGGGTCACCCGTGTAGATATGCAGACTCCAGTCACCCGTGTAATTACACCATATCTCATGGTACCTAATGTGTAATTAATCTAAAAATAAATTGACCTCCTGGAGAACAGGTCTGGTACTATTTTTTTGAGGTAAAATCCTCGTACAAAGTTGCTGGCACTCTGAACTGGAATAGAGTTCAGTCTTTGTACCATGAGATGATCTTCTGTCTGCTGTCTAACTTGGATGCTGGGCATATCATTTCCTTTATGTTTTAGCTTCCAGCTTCATGAACAGGGATTTGTCCTTTTACAAAGTGGGGAAAGCAGTTCCCAAACATATTGATTTTCTTTTCCTGATCCATTCTTGGACCAGTTGATTCCTTCAAATACCCACTTTTTGATATGCACTTCTTACCTCAGAACCATTGATTGGTACCATTGAATTTAAGTAATGTGCTATTTAAGTTAATTTGTAGCTTGGCCTAGAAGACATGTAGCAATTCTTAATCCTTGTACTACCATAAAGGAAAAATAACAAGGGACACTAATGAATAATACTTGATTTACAAGTAGAGTAGGCACAAACTAAATATAGTGCGGCAGAAATTTACTCTTTATTCTCCAGTGTTAATGTATCTGATTCATGCGTTTCAATTGTGGCACCGAATCTGTCCTTGTGTGAAATACGCATTTTCAAATCTCCACTGGAACTTCTCTCCCTGCAGCTAAAGTAGGTTGAACCTTACCATATACTACTACTACTGGAATTTTGCGTTGTATTTGTCAATTTTGGCATTACTAGTCTTGGGTCAAAGACAACCTGCACCTTCTTCCCTTTAAATGTTCCCATATCTCATATGTCAGTTTTTTTGTTTGTTTGTTTGATGAATAAATATCATTCAATACACTTTGTTCCTTTGACAGAGATTTGGGATGCACTCAGAGCTGCAGTAGAAGCCGATCTGAACCTCGCACAAGCAATTGTGGACAGCGCAGGAGTCATCATTGCAAGTGCAGACATGACCACCTGTTACGATGAAAGAGGTTAGAGAAAGCAAGCATCTTTCTTGCTTACATTTTTTCTTCTTTGTTAAGCCAATGCAACCCTTTGATGGTAAAATCTTCATTGTAGGTGCCAAATACGAATTACCAAAATACGTCTTGAGCGAGCCAACCAATTTGATTAGAAACAATTGACCTCAAACAAAGAGCTAAAGCATGAGAAAAAAACATTAATGTAAATTGTGTAAATCAGCATGTTATTTTTCTCTTTCCTTTTTTTTAAACTGAAAAAGTCAACTTTGAGTTTCATCTACTAAGCAACTTGAAACTTTGAGAAATGTTTACTTCTGAAGCTCCTTTCTGAAATGATCAAAAGTTTCACATTTTAGCAAGCGAATGTGAGTATCCTGTAGGTGTTGTTTAATTTGTCCTGTTCTGATAAGAACAATGCTGAATATACTTGCTATTATATATGCATTTTCTCCTTTCTAGAGGTTGCAACCAACGATAAAATAGCATCAAAATGAGATATGACTCTGTTCGGTGCTCTGAATTTGTGCTTTATTTCCTTCTGTGCAAGATGAAAATATATTTTCTTATGATTGTCCTTTCTACCGTTAGCCAACGTAACTGTGTTTTCCAGCGTATGTGCAGTTGATGAGTTGTTATTTTTGTTATCTTTCATATGAGGATGGTGGTTTACTAAATTGTAGAATATCAACCATGCATGTCTGTGTGTATGATGATGGTTTGCCAATATTTGCAGTTGTCTGTATAAAGAGATTCACTCTTTGGTTTCTACAAACAACAGGTGTTACTCAACCATATACATAGTTAGCAGTTTTTTATTTTTACTTTTTCCTGTTTTTCCTATTTTCCTGTTCATCTTATTAAAAGTGTTTTGCATCTCCTTTTATTCACAATTAAGTAGTCTACAAATACGCAATCCGAGTTAGAAAAATCATCCTAATTTTGCATAGAATTATGTAAATTTCTTGGAAAATTTAAATTTCACTCCCTCTTCAGTTTTGTAATCTCCTAGGGAAAACACGTGTCCATTCAATACTCACAATTTCCATAATCCACAACCCCATCATGCATACCAAAATCAGCCTCCTCATAATCAATTTGTCAATTTTGTTCCAGCTTATTCTGACCATGAGAAATGATTCAATGTCTCAGAGAAAGGATTAGAAGCTATGATGAAGGCATTTGCACAGTCTACTGCCATGTCACTCAATCATCGAACACTCTGAATTTCTTTATGCAAGCATCGAGGCAAATTCTGAATGTCAACACTCAAACTATAGCTAGATTAGAAACTCAATTATGACAAATAGCTAGTGCAGTGAGTGAAAGAGAAAAAGAAACATTTTCGAGTCAACTTATCTTCAATCCTAAGGACAATAGCTCAGGTCAACTCAATCTAGCCCATGTCAATGCAATTCATACCTTAAGATCAGACAAACAAATTGATAACCAAGTCTGAATACCTGCTAATCAAACTTCTTCTTCTCAATACCAAACTTTGAAACCTGAACAACCACCCCCTCCTCTTGATAATTTTGTGCAACTATCCTCTTCTTCTGATGACCGTGAACAAGAAATCGAATTTGAGCCTAATCTAGATAGGTTCAAACATATTGCATCCTTCCCAGATAGACTTAGACATAGGAAGAACTCTCCTCAGATAGAGAACATCTTAGACACATTCAAGTAGGTCAAAGTCAACGTTCCCCTTTTAGATGTTATAGAACATATCCCCTCCTATGCCAAGTTTTTAAAGCACCTGTGCGAAAAGAAGAGGTCAACCCAAGTCCCAATGAAAGTCTTCTTAGTTGTCAACATTAGTGAGATCATATCCAAGTCAACGCCTTTAAAATAAAAGGACCCAAGTCATCCTATAATTTCATGCACCATAGAAAATATTGTTATTAGGAAGACACTTTTAGACTTAGGGGCTAGTATTAACTTTCTTCCATATTTGTTCTACCAATAACATGGAGTAAAAGAGCTGAAACTAACAAGATGCACCCTACAACTAGCTAATAAATATGTGAAGATACTAAAGGGAGAATTAGATGATGTCTTGATTAAGGTAGGAAAGTTTATATTTTCGGTTGATTTCATAGTCTTAGAAACACAGTCTGTTTCTAATCTCATGGGTCAGGTATCTATCATTTTAGGAAGTCTATTCTTAGCTACTTTAAATGCTCTGATCAACTATAGGACTGATCAAACAAAATTGTCCTTTGAGGATATGATTGTAGATCTTAACATCTTCAATCTACAAAAATAACCGAATGCTCTATCAGATCAACCCCTAGAGATGAACTTCATTAAGATAATGTCTAGTGAGCGGCTAGAGGAAGAGTTTGAGTCAGACCTGAATTTTGAAGAAATTTTGTTGAAGAGATCAGATTCATTGAGGAGTTAGAATGGTAACTAGTCTTTAAGAAGAAGTACTAAGTTAGATATAAGTTTCACTAATCTTAGCTATGAAGAGCTCTTTGCTAATGAACTTTGGTTCCTAGAAGATAAGGAACAATTGGCTTATCATGCCTCAACCATGAACCTTGGTTTTGAGGAAAGTTTAAAGAAGTACTGGTTTTGTTAGGACAAACTTTCATTCATGTGGAACCTGAGTTCAAATTTGAGACTAGCTTTTTAATTAATTAGCACCTAAAAATCAAGATGCTCTACCAACCTGCCATCAAATGCTGTAGAAATTATTGAAAATCTCAAAGAGTCAAAATTCAAGCACATCATATAGTTTATCATTTTAGACTTTTTAAAAAATTAACGTACAATCTTCAGCAACAAGGGAACTAATGTAGCATCTGCGGTTTTTATTTTTAATTTTTTATTCTGCATCTTTATTCTGTGTCTTATAATAATAAGAGTAATAAAGAATTTGCTTTCTCTTATTTGGAGAGCTTCTTTTTATTTTGTTTAAAAAAGTAAAAAAAGAGAAATAGAAAGAAATTTTTTCGCTACAGCCTCCTCATACCCATTAGACTTCAAGGTAATTGCATAATTTGTCATTTTATCATTGTTCAAAACCGAATAAATGTAAGTGCTTTATTTCCTATTTGCTTTTTTTTTGCATTATATAGTTTGCATTAATAATAATGTAAAATTTAGTTGTGCGGGTGGGGACTAGTCATATTTTCTCTTTATTTTATTTTTTCCCTTAAAATAAATTTATCATTTGCCAACTTGATAAAGTTGATTATAATTAATTTACTTGATGAACTTTTTTAAACTTTCTAATTCTTAGTTAGTTTTTTTACTCATGTTAGCCTTTTAAGATAACTCTAAATAATTTTTTAAGAAATAATTTTCAAAATAGTATGCTTTACTATAGCTCTAACTTAGAACTTTATTTGAAAGTAATGAAATTTTTTTCATGCTTAACTTTGAGTGGATAACAACTTCTCAAGTTTTCTTGATCTTAATATTTCTCAAGTTATACACACACATATACGTACGTGTGTGTGTATATATGCGTGTGTGTGTTTATATATATATACATACACACACACACACACCCACCCACATATGATATAATGTAATAATAATAATAATAATAATAATAAACACACACACACACACACACACACACACACACACACACACACACACACACACACACACACACACACACATATTCTTAGAAAATAAAATTGATCAAGAGGCTTAGGAATTGATTGAAACAAAGACTTAGCATATTTTTTCAATATTTTAAAATAAAGTCTCTAAGTTGAACTTGGTTTAAAGTAGTTATAATGAAAATATTTTCTAAGAAATTTACTTTGGAGTTATGCATAAAAATATTTTCTTGAGTAAAAAACTAGCTTTAATTAGATTGTTTAATGATATCAAGTGAATTAATTCTAGATTGACTTCTTCAAATTGGCAAGTTGACCGAATTTTGTGCGTAGATTCATTGCAAACCCTCACGAGACTAAAACTCATCCTTTAGAGTAACGTAGGAGTTTAAAGGCTTATTGTGTGAAATCACGATTCTTGCAAAAGTGTGTTGGGATTTTTCTTTCTTTATTTGTCATTCTCTTAACTAGCAAAAGTTTAGGTGTGGTGGTATTTGATCATTATATTTTATTATATTTATGTGTCATCATTATCTATTTTATTGAATAAATATATTTGCTAATATAATGTGTCCTATGAATTTACAATAAATAAAAAAAATTACCAAATAAAATATCAAAGTAGCCCAAAATACCTCTACTTGAAGTCTAAAAGAAGCCTAAAGGAAGCCCACAAAACCCAAAAGTCCCAGAAGAGATGAGTCAATAAGCCAATAAAGAAGACAAATTCTGTTCCAAACTTTTAATCGATTAGCTAATCGATAGGCTAATCGGTTAGTTGCTAATAGAAACTAATGAATGGTTGATTTTAATTTATTGGAGCCCAAGTTTGATCCAAAGGCTGATGTTAGTTATTGTAGGATATAAATAGGGGTAGAGAATGAGGGTGAATGATATATAAAAGTTTTGTAAACTCCATTTTGGATAAGAGGGCCTTTAATTAGGCCTTCCACCATTGTAAAACCATAGTTTTGCAATAAAATAATTTTTTTTCTCTTTTATATTTTCTTCTTTTTCTCTTATGTTGATGTAGATTTACTTCACAAGGGGTCAACCCCTTACAATATAAGTTTTTATTTTTCTTTCTTTATTTCTTGTTTAGAATTGCATGTTTAGGATTTAATTTCTTTTGTTAATTCCTGGTTTATTTTATGCTTTGTAATTTTAGATTTTCTTATTTTTTATTCTTGCTTTCTAGGAGTAGTATGAGTAGCTAATTTCTCTAGGATATCTAGGATTAGATGAAGCTAGTTTAATTTTTATATTAGTTTATGCTTTTTCAATTCTAAAATTACTATTTAGTTGTTTCTTTCTATTCATGAATGACGATGTTTCTTAGATATGAATTTGATAGGTGATGCTAGTTTTAAATAACTTAATCATTTATGCTTAAGAAATCTAGTGATATGCGAATTAGAGAACGTAGCTCTAAAAACTAAACAGGAGTTAACTATGGATTCAATGCTTAATTCCTAGTTTCATAACTTGAATTTTTTGGCTATTTTATTTGCTCCTTCTCTCTGTGTTTTTCTCTTCTTGTTTTAGCCTTTTTATTTGCACACAATCAACACCCAACCAACCTCTACTCTCTCTCTCTCTCTCTCTCTCTCTCTCTCTCTCTCCCCCCTCTCTCTCTTCTATCATATTTCAAGAACCACTTTAGAATCTTTATTAGAACAGACCTTTCTTGTGGGATCAACACTTGCATGCTACACACACAAGTTGTGCACTTGCAATGTTTTATTTAGAACAGTTCATGCTAGCCTAGTCAAGTGCTGTTAATGTCTTGGGGCATGACATGGTTTTTAGTGGTATCAGAGCCAGTGTTCAAAATTGTTTAGACCTTATTTTAGAAACTGTTTGCAATCAAAGTTTTTAAATGTTTCCTTCAGAGATGAAATTTTGTCCAAACCAATGGTTTGAAGTGAATTTGTTTGACATGGTATTTTTGAAACTTGTAAAATTTTTTGAGAAAAGTTTTGAAAAAATGAGTACTTGGCATTGTTCTCACGAGGACCAAATCACTCATATAGAATCATCAATTGCCAAGTGCTAAATTGAGGTATTTTTTGATTCTTTAATTCCTATTGCTCCTAATTAGCGGAAAATAGTTTATATTCGTATCTTTGGCACTTATGCTATTATTAAACTCATGACACAAACCAAAATACTCCAATATCATATGAGAGTATACACATAAGAATGAAAGAGTCTGCATGGAAATAATGGATAGCTAGACTTTCTCTTTACATGGACAATCGAGGGACGCCGACATGACAAGAAGGAAAAAGTAAGTGTTTAAACATGTCACGACAAGGAAATATAAAAGAGTTATTACAGTAACCAAATGCAAGCTACCCTAAATTACTATCCTAAGGATTGACACGAGAAGCTGCAAACTCGAACTAATCATCTGAGGAAGCTATGTGAGGCCTCTGAGAAGAAGAAGCGCCACGTGCACCGGTGAAAGCACCAGCAGCTTTAGCCATATCCACGATCATGATCGTGACAGCATCAATAGCATCAACCATCAAGGTAGCTACATTGTGAATAGCCCGACGAGCACCGAAATGACCCTGAGAGCAATATTGATGAACCGCTTCCATCCTAGTTATGACACACTAAGATTGTCAATTATCGTACCTCAGCATCTAAGAGATCTCCTGCATGTAGTCGAGGAATGCATCATCAGCAATAGGAACCTCACGCACAACTAAGGGAGGTTTGTCCTTGAGAGCATAAGCTGGAGGAGAAGGAGGATCTGCCGCTGCAGAAACTTGTCGGTGACCAGACACCAACATCCATAAGACTTATGTTCTTGTTGGTAAAGTCTACCTTACCAGGAATTCAGGTGACGCCTTCAAAAGAGAATTGCTTCACCGTGACGAGAGTCATGATCAAGTACCTGAACAAGACTGATCGCAAGAAGGAAGCAATGTGAGTGAGATTGTAGAAAAATAACCTCAAGAGATTGACCTAGACTTATACACGAAGCAAAGCAACCAAGAGACGAACCTGAAGAAGAATATCGTCACAACTGCCATCTTTCAGGAAGATATTCGCCATCACTATGCCCACAATAATTTGAGTGTCATGGTTGAGAGAAATTATCTTCTTAGATTGGCAATTCTTCTCATTATCCTCTTCAAGGATAAAAGCATATGCCGTGTCAATATCCAAATTATACCCTGATTTGTCAAAGTCAAAGTCTTCGAGCGTTCTTCTCGAACACCATCGATCATTGTGAGCCTTTGTAGCTCCACCTATATTCTTGATGGAGATATGAATATCTCTCCAGAACACACAAGTCATGAACTACGTGTCATTGATATTGTGGATGTTTCTCACAAATTTTCGCATAGCTGCGAGATAAAATGGCACTTTCAACTTGATAAACTCAACCCATCCTTAATGAACAAATACCCCATAAAGTTTTGAGTCTATGCCGATGGTTCAGAAGTCCACACTATGACCTGACAGTGGCATTTTGTTAGACAACTACCCATTGAGCTTTGAGGCCCTATCGTTGATGAACCATTCGACCGTAATTGAGGGAGGCTTTCTAAAAGAGCCATCACCTATGGGAGAGGAAGGCCTAGACCCCTTAGGGTTTTGGTTTTGGGCTTTGTGGAAAGAATAGAGGGGATGAAATCTCTTAAATAAACTAGAAATCAATGTAACTTGAGTTAGGGAAGGAATAGGAAAGGTTGGGAACCCTTGAGGAATAATTTTAGAGATGAAGAGACGCCTGATTATTTATCAGCAGCAGTCTCGGGTTAGATTTAAACCTAACAATAGATAGCTCTGCGATGCCACAACAAACATAGATTGGTATACCATTTGACTCCCTGACCCCCTGAGCTATCTTGTCTAATCATATCAGCAAATCATCTGATCGGGCTTTTTGCACAAAACACACTGTTCTATTTGTTTGATTCACGTTTTAATTTCTAAAAAAGATATTTGGGTTTATTTGGGTTTTTCTAGAAAGATTTAGGATCAAAATTTTATTTTGTTGAAGAGAATTTTTATCTTGGAGTTTGGGAAAAGTTTTGTGAAGAAATTTTTTTGCAATTTAGACCCCATTTGATGAAATTTTAAAATTGACCCAAAATTCATTAACAAAAGTTTATGGACTTTTCTTAGACAAAGTATTATGGAATTCAAACTTGATTTGTAGAACTTTTATGAATTTTTGAATAAAGAGCTTATTTAGTCAAAGATTTACACTTTAAAACCTAAGTATAAACTTTGACAAATTGTAAGGATTCGAGTTTTGCTTAGAAGAAATTGAAAAATTGTTTTTGATTTATGCAATTTTTTTATTCATGAGTAATTGTTGATCTAAAGGTTTTAAGCAAATTATCATTTGGAATTTTAGTTTTCAAAGAGGAAATGTTTTTGCATTGACAACCCAAACATAGAACGTCGTATTTTTGACATTTGAGTTGAACAAAATGTTTCAACAGGAGAAGATCTATGATAGTGAAAGATTTTCAAGTAATTTAAAGAGTATGTTCCTTTTGAATAAATGATTATTTTAAAAATTTCAATTTTGATTATCTTTAAGTTTGACAGTTAGTGAAATGACGATTCTAACTGAGTATTACTATATAGTGTATACCAATAGAGGAGTAAGTTGAGCTTAGGAATGCTCTTATCTATAGTTTTCTAGTAGATTGGGAAGTTTTGAGTGTAAGCAGTCAAAAAGTATGAACCGTTCAATAGGATCAATTATACATGAGTACGGGCCCCCAAAGACAATTGGGTCATTTGAATGATACCCCATAATCCTAAAGAAACTAAGGAAGTTGGCTAAATATAGGAAGAATCTAAGACTCTAAGCAAAACGGGCTCCAAAGTCAGCTAAAAGCAAGTTCTCCAAGAGTGGACATACTCCACAAAATGTAACCCCGTGCACACTTAAACTCTGTGTAGGCCAAACCTAGTGTGATTGCTAAAGAAACCCTCTAAACAGTGCAAACTCTCTCCGAAAATGAGCATGACCCGACTCCACGGAGCTCACTTTGCGGACTATACGAAAGATGAGGCATGTTGACCTGATTTGACCTCTATCAGTGGTCTAATCACACAGTCACCCTATTTAAGGCATTGACTAGACGATATCAGCAGTACACGTGATTCGAGGTGCATAGTCCCAAGGCAGTGCGCCACCAAACCTAACATAACTGCTCGAATCCCCCACACTAAGTTTGGTGGCCACAGTGTGTTTGATGTATTTGACTAAGGCAATGATGACAACATCACCCCTAGCTACGCAGAGCTAGGTGGCCACGCCACATTAAATGTGACGTGACCAAGAGGATGATGCCCATAATGATGAATAGGCTACATGGAGTTTTACGCCCACAATGCGTTAAATGAGATTCGATGAAAGTAACTGATTGGACACAAGCAATATGGTCATCACATGGACACGATCTAACTACGTGTAGACGATATCCGCGCGTAGTTCAACAAGAAATTCTATAAATACCACTCTTCAATAAATTTTTAAGGGGTTCCCATTCAAAGCATTTAGTATGGATTTACTCCTCTCTAACTATTTTTCAGTAGTCCAAGGTCCTAACCACACAGAGAAGACATTTGCTTTGTAAACTTGGTTCATCTTTAGCCCTTAACACCCGATCCTTTATCTTGTGCCAGCATAGCCACATAACAATTGATCTTTGATTATTGTTAGCACTCTTCTCACTTGTTTATCTAGGCAAACCCTCGATAACAAGTTCATTCCTCATCTCAAGAGGCTTCTAGAGGGCTAGTTAAATTTCACTTTATTACAATAAAGAATGGTGCTATTTATTCATATGGTTAATGGAGCTGATGTTTAGTCTCTCCTGACACAGCTTTCCAGAATTGAAATTATAACTAAAAACATTGTAATATTTATTTTCCTAACAGATTAATACAAGAGAATGACTATTTCACTATCTCAAATCTTTGCAAATCTTTTGGCCCAAAAAAATGGCGACTCTACTGGGGAGTGGCTTCTCCTCTAATGATAAAGTCGTGTCGCAGTATGGTGACATAGCCCCTGGGTCAACTGTCATGACCATCACAGTAGAGATTGACTATATCGCATATGAGACCTATCTCAAGAGCACTCATGGAAGCTCCAAATTACCACAGAAGGCTGCTGGAGTGTCAACCCTGCGTTCACATGCAGATGCGGTCCAGAATCTCTCTACTGCTGTAGTTATCAAAGTTTTCACAAACTCTAAGTGTGAACCCTCCCACAGGACAAAAGGCTCAATCTCAGTGTTTGGCATGACCACGCATGGAAAAACCATGTGACATTCATCCAAACACTCTAAACAAAGGCGGGTGTCGACTAACCTTAGCCATCCTGCAGACATCAAATTTGGCGGGAACAAGTCTGCAGATCCCGCAAAGTTTCAAACTAGTCCAGAAGCAGACGCTAAGATCACCACCAAACTCAGTGAAACAAGGGGTTCCAAACTCCACAGAACCGTGCAATTTCCATAATCAATCCCATCCATACTTAAAGTTGAAGAATATCATGTTGTAACTTCACGACGTGCGAGAAGAAGGGCCCATCACGGGCTAGAATGACTGAATAACTTAAGATGACCTCAGTTCCATCTGCGATCAAAATCGACACACAGTTAGAACCAAGAATAAGAAGATCATCAGACCCACAGGCGTTACAAATTTAGACGCAATCGTCGATCTTCAAGCCTATCTAAGAGAAAAATGCCCATGATCTCCTGTTGGCATAACTGAAGTTTTTAGTCAGTCCCCAACAATCAAAGGGGCAACAAAGTGGCTCCCTAACATTGCTAATGCAATGTTATAACCATTGGACACGTCTAGTATTGCACCATCTGCCCTCATACAGGTAATCTGTTGGAGTCTCCTTTGCTCCATTTGATAGAAACTCAGTCCCTAAGGGCATCAGACTTTGAATGAATGGGTCTCACCTAACATAACTAAAGAGGAGAGATCATGCAAAAAACATGCCACCAAAACCACTAACAAAGATGCGCCCAAGTTTTTTCATGTCCACATGATTGGTCGACAATGCAGAGCTGACAATTCCAAAGGTGGGCAATAAGAGGTGGACTCAGGCAAATTTTTTGAGTGCTTTCAGGGACCTGCATACAGGACTCATTTGAAACAAACAAGTCATCTCCATGGGCCCCAGGTCCTTCTTGTGATAAACCTTGTGTACGGAGAGACTTCTGGAGACAAACACTTGGATTGTTCCTCAGATAGTACAATGAGCTCACGACAATCATGGAGACTAGAAGTAAACATGGTGGGACCTCAAGAGGGGGTGAGTTCAAACCAGAAGGAGACCACATTAACATCTTGGATGAAACCTCTATACAGCTGCGTGATCCTCTAGGAAAAGTGGATCTCTAAGTATTGATGTAGAAAATCCTAAGTCAAGGGAGCACGATGGAATGTATGCAAGAGCAAATGTAAATGTTGGCGAATGCTCAGAGAAGGATAGATCATTCCCTAACACATCACATCCATAGGGTTAGGGAAGAGATCACCAATTTCTATCAAGATTTGTGATCTGCACAAGAGATGATTCATCTTGAGGGGGTTGCTGATCCACTAGAGGATAACCCTAGCGCCACACTAGACATGCTACTTTCAGACATGGCAAGCCAAGTTGCCCAATTGTCCCACAATGAGAAGGCGCATGCCATGTTTACTCAATCAGTGTCTCCACCTCATACCAAATAGAGCATTCAAACTGGTTCGCTGGTGTAGGCTATCACGAACCGATTACAATAGTAGATCCTACCATTGCCAATCTTATAGCTCAATTGACAGCTAAAGTGGATGCTGTTATAAAAAGTCAAGGAGAGTAGAATAATGGGACCTTTAGGCCCTATCTAGCTTTTTTAGGTTGACATTTCATACCTTAAAAAGTATAAACCTATCATAGTACAGAGCTTCATTGGCACTAGTTCATCCCAACAACACTGTTGAGACTTTGAAGCTCAAGTAAGACTGTGGTTGGGAAATGATGTCATCATGGTAAGGATGTTTTCTGGCTTACTTAAGGGACCCACCTTTCACTGGTTTAAGAGCTTGCCATTAGGTTCTATAAATTCGTGGAAGAACTTAAAGAAGAAGTTCAAGAGGTTTCATGAAATCAACTCATGAAAGAGTGAAAGATGAAGTCTACAAGGCGAGGGAGAAGATCCGGAACTATATCAAGAGATTCTACCAACTCAGCCTTGAAATGAAGGGCGCAATGTCCAAAAAATTCATCATTGAAGCCTATTGATATAGCATGTTGTATTGCATCCTCAAACACTTGGGTGTCACTAATTCTAAAACTTGGAAAGAACTAATCAAAAATACAAAAATGGCGCCATTTAGCTCGGCAACATCCCAATCAAAGCAGATAATGGTAGAGACAAAAACAAACCTAACACAAGCAAACCACGCGCCAAGGGGAAGGCTAAAGTAGTGATGACGGTCGACGTACCACAACCTCAACTGCAACCATAGAAATGGCAGAATAATAGCTGGAATGACAATAGGAATGCAAACAACAATTACAGTCCCAATGCCAACCCAATCTACAATTGGGTATCTCCACCTAGGTAATATTAGGGGGAATATCCTTCGCAACAACAAAGTCAGTTCAAGTAGGATCCTAATAAGGTTCACATCTATAAGTAAGAAGCAATATCGAAAGTAGTCAAAGCCCTCATCAAAGGAGGATCCTTTGAGCTCAGGAAACTAAAGAAACTCGAAGAAGTGGGGTGCATTGATGACCCGAACTATTACATCTTTCACCGCTTCGTAGGGTACTGTTCAAAAGACTGCATTCTGTTGAGGAAAAAGATTCAAACTTTGTATGAATTCAGATCTTTGGAGGTAAGGGAAGATCAAGAGGAGGTTTAAGTGAACATGATCTTAGTACAATTTGGGGATCTACAAAGCATGAGTGTTGTAGATGGGTAGTGCCAATACAAAAAGTAGAACTAACAATTATCAACTATGATTGGCATGGTCAACAGGCGAAATGACTGCCTTCCATGACTCTCTCTAAAGGAGAACTCATTTGGGTTCACAATGATCTTGTGAAAGACAAGCAATGGACCTCTACCAAACTAGGTTAGAAAGACACGAAAGGTAAGGGAAGGGTTTGTAATACCATGACAGTTCTCTACAATGATGACAATGAGCCAGTGTCAAAACTTTCTGACTTAAAAGATGAAGTCATTGCAGCACTAGTCGCTTCAGATTAAGAAGTAGTGGCCAAGGCACTCAGCGAGACAGAAGCACTTGTAGCTATTGTGGCTTAGAATGTGCGTGAAGGACTCAGAAGTGATAGATTGTTTCATCGGCAATATGACCGGGCTGATCAAGAGGAGCATCAAGCTCCACCAACCAATCAGTCTACAAATCCAATGATAATACCACCTCTTGTAGTTCTAAGGGCAACTAACAATAGGCTTGGACCTTGCTGATCGCTCCAATTTGACATCCTAACACAACTGACCAATATTCCAGTGAGGGTGATGTTCTGGGAGTTGCTCCAGCTAGCCCTAGAGGTTAAAAGCAACATTAGTGGAGGCTCTGAGTGACCTTGAAGATTACCTCACACAAGTCTGACCATTAGAGGAAGAGCTTGAGGATCACCTAGGCACACAACGCCACCACATGGAGAAGGACCTTCTAATAGCAACATTCTTTGAAAGGGATAAGCTCATAACATCCATCAAACATAGAAGACCACTTTACTTTACATGATACTTGGGATCTTCAAAGATAGAGCGCATACAAGTTGACCCCCAGGTCCGCTATCAATATCATCACAAGGAGAACGTTACACTTCTTTTAGATAGCATCACATCGACACTGCCACACCGATACTAGAATCTTTGGTTTCAACGCTAAAAGTAGTGACCCATTAGGGACGATAATGCTCAAGCTGTGAATTGGTGAACTCAAATCTGATGTGACGTGTTATGTCATTGATACTAAACCATCATATAACGTCCTTCTAGGATGGTCCTAGATCCACGAAAATATACTTGTCCCCTCCACCCTACACCAGTGCATCAGATACAATGATTCAGATTAGTAGAACACAACATATATGCGAATAAGTGACCCTTTAGAGGCCTTGAGAACTACTGTGTCGAGGCACGGCTCTACCAAGATGGTTGCTGTGATGACATCATGGTGAACATGCTTTCTATTGAGGATCCCCATGGCAACAGTAAAGCAGACATGTGGCTAGCCAAGACTCCCACTCTTTTCATCAAACCTGGCATAATAGATCTTAAGGCTAGTTGTAATGATGTCACTATTAAAGGCGGTGTAATGGTTATCAACAAAGTTATCCATTTTGGTTACTCCTAGTGTGTGACTAATGTCTCTGATGATTGAGAAACAACCCCACATCAAGTAACGTTATTGAACACTGATAAAACACGACACATGCCTATATTTGGGACAAGTCAAGTGTACCAAAGAGTCAAAGATTAACATGAACACGTTGCTAAACTTATGCGACCAACCTGCATAAAGTTAATAGCATGTAAACTTTTTGCCGAACTAATAGTCAAACTGGTAGAAAAAATTGTAGCTAACCAGAGGCATAAGTGTGAAGAAAAAAAAATTCTTGCATAAAGTTTCCGCAGGGCTACAAAAGGAAGCAATGGGAGCATTTATGTGGCACTACTAACATCATGTAAGCAATAATTTTTGCCAAAGTTATTGCAAAGGATGTCGCTTTATTGTGTGTTCAATGTTTGTACACTGTAAATCTGCCAAAGTAGCTCGTGTAAATCTAATGGCATGTAAACTAAACCCCATGCATAAGTCTAACATTACATAAACCATTAAAACTGCATAAACAAGTGCTCTTCTATGAATAGAGACCCTTAGCCTACAACCAAAGGGTTCTAAATTTTTATCCAAATCTTCTTACCTTGGGTTTGAGCTCTTCTCTTCTCCAATAGAGTTGCTCTTCCTCTAGAGGGTTCCTTAGGCTATCTTGGCCTCTTCTTGCTCCTTTGATTTACGTACCTTCTCTTCATTGGAGTTTTCTCATAGGCCTACTACCCCTCTGTTGAGATTTGCTCACTAAGGTTTCTAATCACTAAAGAGCCACCATGTCCCATAGAGTTTTATCATCTCAAAGGGATATACAAAGTAGCCAAGAATGACTTTTGCCTTAGTTGGAGTTATCTTCTTCTCACAAGAGGGTTTGCAAATAGACTCGTTTTAGAAAAAGAAAAACTTTTGCTCTTCATCAATCGAGATCTACTCTTCCTCTAAGGCATGGGCTTCACAATGGGGTGACATCAACACCTTCCACCTTATCATGCAGCTAATGAAGATTATAGACTTATATCTATCGGCACATGGTCAAGATCCACCCAAACAAAAATAAGGAGTTAGCATAACGAATCCCTTCTTTGCTTGTTCGAAGCCCAAGTTGGGAAGACCTTGCTTCCCCCTATCTCTATTTGATTTGAGTAGAAAACAAGCATGGTAAAAATATTATGAAAGTTCTCTGTAATAGTGATGGTATGTATGATGAAGGAAGTATTCCATACGGAGATTTGCATTATAAGTTTAAAGTATTGTCTAGGATCATTATTTCAAATATTATGCCTCAAGTAGTTACCATAATATTGTCAAATCTGTTATGGTCTTGTTGCTTTACGCCTTGGCTACTAAGAAGGCAGTAAACTTTCCTCATCTATTATTAATCCAATTCAAAGAAGGAAGTGATAGTATGACTTTCCCTTGCCTATTGACCTCTGTGTTCAAGAAGTATGAGATTAATCTTTCTACAAAGAATAGTATGATGATGGATGAGACTATTGGGAGAGCAATATTAAATAGAATATAAAGAAGAAAGGTACTGTAGAAAGCTCTGCTAGAACTTCTCCAGAACCTACTATACTAGCAGTAGATACTTCTATGAAGTATCTTGTGCTTTCTTACAGATTGGAGAAAGTTCAAAAAGAAAGAAATGACTGTAAAGTTAACTATAGTTTTATGAAGGAGATGTTCTCTAAGTTATTCAGTTTTGTGAATGACAATTTTAAGGAATGAGAATACTATAAGAAGTGGAACAAAATTCTTGTTTCTCAAGTTGCAAAGCTCATAGATCTTGAGTGTCATAGAGAAAACAGAAAGACAAAGAAGATTGCTATCATGTCTGAGTTGCTTAAGAACAAGTCAAGAAAAGTAAAAGAAAAGAATGCAGCATTGAATGTTAATGACATAGCTATAGAAGTGAAGAAGCAGTTGATGAAGAATGGCAAGTACAGAGAAATAATTGAATCTAGAAGAAGATTATCCAAAGATGTAAGAGAGAGTTAACTAGAGTTGGTCAAATTTAGAGAAGAGATCAAGAAGAGAAAAGAAGTGATGGAGAAGATATTTGGGTCTAAGAAAGTAGTAGAATAAGAGCATGAAGAGAAAGTAGTTAAAGAAGCAGATGCTGTAGTTTGCTCAGAGTAGAATGAAGGTCTAAGGAACCATTTGCTGAAGATTCTAAGGAAAGTTTAAAGGATACTATGTAAGATGTGCAGGAGTTTAAAGTCTAGATTGTTGGATATCATGTCTCCAAAGATATTGTTTTAATGATAACAATTTATATTATGTGTGTATGTGTGCTATAT
>JBAKGM010000233.1:14421051-14437386 GCA_037177215.1 Asparagus racemosus
TACTCTGGTTCAGTCTTACTCAGGACTTAAAGCGGATTAGTGTAGAGTTGCCAAACACATACTTAAATCTTCTCTGTTTTATGTGCTCATTTTATATTGATAAGAAACCCACTTCTTCCTTGCTCTTTATAATATCATTTCTTCACAGTGCAATGAACTTTAAAATTAGCTAGTTGTTTATAGATATGTATATAGGCTAAATTACGAGATTGGTATTTTTTTTATGCATTCTTCTTATCAGGTTGGTATTTTATTCTAGCTTCAGCAATGTTTTGATATTTTCTCTTAGGCGAATGTACAATTCAATCCAAAACTTTGCTTTCGGCAAAAAATAAAATCACAAAATCTCAGGTGATGCTGTTAATGCTATCTTATTCATGAAGAAAGTGCCAGAAAATTATTTAGAACATTGGTATTAGGGGTGGGCACTGAGCCAAGTCGGCCAATATGCCCGGTTGTGCGGCTTGTGTTTAGGCTCAACCCAACTCGGATCGATGCGAGACTTGTCAGACTCGACCCACTATAGCAGGGAGGCTACATATTCAGGATGGGTTGGCCCCTAGCAAATCCGGGCCAGCATCTCGCTCAATGCATAAAGCCCACTGAGCAAGCTGGGGTTATATCTGGACGGGTTAGCTCACTAGATCCATCCTATGGGCCCGTCCATATTAAGCTATCTTTTTGTCATTCCAACACTTTTATTGTGATCTTTTGTTTTTGTAAATTTTTTAAGTAGTGGAGCAATTATTTATTGCTCGTAGACATAGTACTTGCTTCGAACCACGTTAAATATTTGTGCTTGGATTATTTTCCTTAGTCAATGAATAAGAATATACAATTTTACATGATAAAATTATTTTTTCCATTTCTCATAATGATTAGATCATTAGTTTGTTGTTTACATGTAAATTTTAAGTTAAGTAATACTTAGAAAACTATTATAAAATAAAAAACCAAAAAAATAGTGAGACGCGTGGGCTGACCCTTGCTATGGCCCATCCCGCTTGTTTCTAAACTTGAGAGCGGGGTGGGTCGAGCTGAAGGTCCGAAAACAAGCAGTCAAAGATGACACTCTAATCCCGCTACGGCTTGGTTTGGTAGGAAGGCAGGTGAGGGAGGAGAGAAACAAAATTTAGATTTGCCTTTGGTAGGGAAATTTGGAGGGGGAGATACCACAAAATGAACTAAAAAGTTAGAGAGATAAGAATCCCTTCAAATTGGGAGAATTTAAAAGGAATGCGAAAATAAACTATAAAAATATGCATTTTTCATCCACTCCCTTCCAACCAAACATAATGGCTTAAAAGGATGTCCTTCCCTCCACTTCCCCACCCCCCACCTCCACACCCCCGAAACCCCCAACCAAGCCAAGTCTTAGGGCACCACTTAGAAAAAGAAAAATATTTAAAAATTTTGATTGCAAGCAACTAAGGATTTGAGCCATGCAAGTGACGAGTTCACAGAAGTATCAACCATGCAAAAACTAAAAATCAAGCCAAATAAGCCGCAAACAATAATTCAAGGCCGCTGATGCAAAAACTTAAAATTCCAGATTATATTCCAGATTATATATGATGTCCAACGTCAAGCCATCAAGAAACCAATGCTCATCCTTCAAAAGATCAAAAGTACATATCCAAAAATTAAAGATGGTGCAAATCCACTCTTAACACGAAACTTGCATATTGTGACACTAACAAGGCTGTCATAAAATGTCGAACAAACTAGTAACCACAGAAGTTTTATCTCACGTACCTCAAAAAGGAAAAAAACATGAAGCAGATAATGCAAACAAATTGGTCACATATCCAATAACAAAATGCACATCCTTGAGAAAATCAAAAGCACACAACCAAAAACATAGTTGATGATGCTGGTCCAAATTCTTATCGCAAGAACCTTGAATAATGTAACACCAACAAGGTACTCAAAAGATTTTAAACAAACTAAAAACTACATAAGTTTTATTACATGTACCTAAAAAGAAACCAACACAAAGCAGTTAACAATAACCAAATTGGCCACAAATTATCAAGCACTGGGTTGTGCAGCTTCAACAGCAAAATCCTTGTGACGAACAAAAGTACAGATCCAAAAATATAGTCGATGCTAAAGGCAAACTCAACAGGAACCTTAATAATATAACACTAACAAGGCTGTCATAAAATGTCAAATAACATAAAACTACAGAAGTTTTACCCCATGTTCCTAAAAGAGCAAACATAAAGTAGATGATATTAACTGAAATTACCCCAAAATTATCAAGCACTAGCTTTCATAGCTTCAGCAGCAGCACGCTTCCTCGCCTCCTCAATAATACTGAGCTTAATACCCTTGCCCTTCGGCAGAGTCACCCAAGGCTTAGTCCCCTTGCCAATGGTGAACACATTGCCAAGCCTAGTGGCAAACTCATGGCCAGTTGCATCTTGGACATGGATGGTCTCAAAAGTCCCCTTATGCTTCTCCCTGTTCTTGATGATTCCAACTCGGCCAGTGTTCCTACCACCAGTCACCATGATCACATTGCCGACGTCGAACTTGATGAAGTCTACGATTTTGTTTGTTTCGAGGTCAAGTTTTATGGTGTCATTGGCTCTGATGAGGGGGTCAGGGTAGCGGATGGTTCGGCCATCGTATGTGTTGAGGTATGGGATACCTTTTTGGCCGAATTGAACAGAGCGGACCTTGCATAGCTTGAACTATAGATGAGAAAAATAGTGAGAACCAAAAAACATGCTACATTTCTCCATCAACTAAATAGCACTAAGGTAGAAACGTTCAATTGCCACCTAATGATGTTTGCATGTTAGTTAAATAATGTCATCTGTAGGTCATTTCTGGAATTTTACAATTAAAAGCATGATAGTGAAGTAATATGAACTGTTGAGGAAACTGGAGAAATGCTTCGCAAAACAAGGTTAGGGATAAATGTAGATGTTGAGGGTCAAGAGGATTTTATTAATGAAGATACCCTATAGGATTTGTAAATATACAGTTGCCCTGTAAAAATTTGCTCTCCGTTACTATTTTCCTAGGAACTAGCTATGAAAGTCAAAAGCCAATGATTGGAAGGGGAAAATTTTATGCAACTGCACCACATAGCCAACCAGGTTTCCTCAAACTAAATAGCACTAAGCTACGGGACCTGTTAAATCAAAGATGGACTAGTTTCGCTAAATTTAGTTTACAGCCCGTGGAAGCTTTCACATAACAGGAATTTAAAAACACTGTTTATATTTTATTAGAAAGAGAGTAAAAGGTTTATATTTTATTATAAAGAGAGCAAAAGGTAGAGTAGAAGAGAGAAAGAAAAAGGAAGGGACAGAGGGAGATCTTAAAACTGGGAGGGTAGAAGAGGGAGAGGGAGAGGTGGTAAAATTGTAAGCCCTTTTATACTCATACAAAAAGAACTTACAAGCTAAACAACCTCCTTGAAGTGACACCAAAATGTTCTGACTTCATCCTTTTACTCTATCAAAACAGATGTACACAAAGAAAACAAGACAAGAATGAAGTAAACAGATTAACCTTTGCCTCCTCATCCTTGATAGAGTGAAGACGGAAGCGGCCCTTTGTATCATACAACAGCCTGAAGTTTTCGTTGGTCTTAGGAATTGACACAACATCTGCATAACAGATAAAAGATAGAAAAATAAGATTTACAGGAAGGGGATCTGCATAAGTGACGAGCGCCGTCATAAAATTAAGGAAAATGAGTAGATAATTCTTTCCTGAAAATTGCAAAGGAATTCTATTCAGTTGATACAATATGAAAGGTCAACAGATGCATACCCATAAAACCAGCTGGATACTTCTGGTCTGTCCTGACCTTTCCATCAACCATAACATGCCTTTGCATTAGAATGGCAATAACCTCACGGTATGTGAGGGCATACTTCAACTTGTTCCTCAGAATGAGGATCAGTGGCAAACATTCCCTAGCCTTGTGGGGACCTGATGATGGTTTGGGGGCCTAATGTGCGACAGTCGATTAATAAAAGAGGTAAGATAATGGAAATGTGTATCCAGTTCAATTTTAGTACTGCACTTACAAAAGCACCCCCGAGTTTGTTGAGCATCCAGTGCTTCGGGGCATTTAGCCGCTTGAGATGCTTCTTAAGTCCTCTAGCCTGAAAAAAACCAAAAAGAATGCTCATAAAACACAAGAAGAACAATAGCATTATCATTACTAGTAAGATCTTTTTTTAGTTTCACATAGTTAAATGCCTGTCAGATACTTAGATCAGCAAAATAATGCAAGTTTGATATTCATATAAGTTTAGAAACCCACAATATTTTATTTAAATAGGTGAGGTAAAATACATTTTCAAAAAAAAAAGTCTAACTGACTATAATTGTGTTTGAGTAGCACATGCTGAAGGGAAATCTAGCATTAATACTATAAAACACAAGTTTATTTCTCTAGCTAAATTTAAGAAATAACGCATAAAACCAGTATACAAGAGAGAAATGAAGACACATAGTAGACCTAAGAATAGTGTATAGAATAAACATGGGGGAAAAAAGAATTATATGAATAATTGGAAGCCAAACCAGTAAATGAGTCAAGAAAAAATATTGAAACTTTTGAGGACAAGCCAAGTGTTCGTCCGATAAGACAATTCTTGTCAGTGTCACAGTTAATGCCTAACATTCAACAGAAACATCCACAGCCCAAGCTAGTAACAATAGGCATAAACAAAGTAGGGGTAAAAAAAATGTCAGTGAAACAGGAGAAGCTACAGATAATAAGTTCAAGAAAAAGAAAACGCAACGCTTTACAATCAAATGGAATTATCACCAAGATATTGAAAATTTACATGAAGTATTGGCATGGTGATTTAGTAATAATCAAGGGCCAAAAACCAATTAATCAAAAGCAATAACATCCAATAACCAAATACTAATAAGATACCTCAAATATGTCGAGAATGGCATCTACAGTACAAATAATGAGATTTGGTGATGCATTTAACAAAAATAGTATATTTCCTTTCAAACTAAATGCAATAATAATCCACACATTTATAATTAATAAAGTTTACTGTACACTAACAGGGCCAAAGAAACAGTTGACGCAGCATTTGCATAACAGTATAGAAATATCTGCTACCAGCTACCAAATGGTAGTAATGTAGAGAGCACAACTAGCAATGTGAGATTAGTATACCCACATTTACATATACAAATCAATCTGGAAGTGGATAAATAATCATTTACAATTGTTAGGAAAAAGGAATTCATCATAGCACGAGATTGTAATCAAGGACAGAGGTGTCTAAGTAACATGGCAGGAATTCCGGATTCTTTTTTCTGAATTTGAAGATTAATCAGATGAATACTGAATTTGCAGATTAATCAGATGAATACTGAAAAGATATATTGGGAGGTTGTTTTTGGACCAAAAAAACCATTATTGCAACTTTGTAGTAACTATTTTTGCCAAAAATTAGGCAAAACTTTATAAGCAAGTAAGGATTAAATCTATTAATTCATAGTGACAAGAAGATTAATGTCGCAAATTTGAACAATGCTCCAGAACTAAAGTATAGACAGTCCAGCTTTTGCAATCACAATAATAAGTCCAGTCGCTGACTGAACCATGCTCCATCATTTAAAGCTACAGGAAAATGGCAGAAAGCACACAAGGAAAGATTGGATAAATGAAAATGTTCCTTTCCCTAAATCTTAATTATTCCTGCATCATGTGAAAGCAATTCTCTTCTAATTCATTACGGGCATAAACACAAATCTCTACGCGCGCATACCTACATGTGTGTGGAATCTTCTCAAAAGTGCATTAGCGGAACATATACTAACTTCAACTTCCCAGGCCAGCAAACACAACCATTAATGAGTCTCACAGTTCTATCTTTTATATTAAAGAGGTGAAAGGTAATCACGGCTCTAAGTCCGGTCATCTGAAAAGCTAAAAAATTGGACCCAAAAACTAGAATAGAAGGCAATAGAACAACTAGTTCTAGATCCTAAAAGATCCAAATAACTATTTAGCAAGATAAAATCAAGCAAAAGACAATAAACAAAGGTATAACAGAGAATGATAAAGCTTTCCAACCTGACCTGACTTGTCACAACCTTACAGTTAACTCAAAAAGGTAATGTAAACCAGGTAGGTCAATTTCTTAAATTTACTGTTTGGAAGAAGTAAAAAAAATAAGAGACGGGTTCAATAAACAGAGACATCATATACTGGATTGGCTACGCATTAGCAAATGTAATTAATACTTGAAACATGAAGGTTCAAACAAGATACTGGAAATGTATTTGAGACATGATCTCACAACTTAATATTTTTAATGCAATTCCAAGAGAAAGATAATAAATTATGTGAAAAGTCAGAAACAACAAATCATTCACTTATTATCCTAGAGAAATTGTTTGATCCGCCGGTTACAGAATTATATATGAATTCAAGAAATTCTGGATAATATATCTGGCTCCAACGAATACGCTGCATATAATAGAAAATCCATGCATCTAGCCCAAGATCATCCTAACCTCCATTGTTATAGATTAATAGTTTTAATTATTCTAAAGCAATCAAATGTCACCATTAATCAACATATCTAATTGTAACCAGTTCCATAGAGTGATCTAACTGAACTGCTCCTTCAAAAACTTCATCTTTCGTTACAGTGCAACTCACAATTGCCAATACAGATCAAAATGATTAGACAAAACCCTAAATCTGTAGACACAAATTTCGGGAAAATTTCCAGAAATTATGAGAAAAACTACGATGCAAAGGCTGAGAAAGGAAACGAACCATCTTGTTCTTCTAGATCTCGGCCGCCACCAGCTCCGTCGTCAAGCTCCCGCTCTTTCTAACAAAAGGACGCAAACGGCTGAGGACGAAACCCTAACTTAGAACGGCGAATATAAAGGATTTAGGTTTAGGGATTCCATGGGAAATGACGAAAGTGCCCTCCATTGGGTTTCAGGTGATAGCTATGGGCTGGGCCGGGGGCCCGGGAATTATGACTTGAAACTAATGAAGTTAAAATTGTGTAACTGAAAAAGTAGAGAGTTTAAAGTGTTATTCGCACTTTAATACCCAAAAATTTCACACCTTCCTGACTTCGATATCTTGATATTCTATTATAACATTTTGATACCCTTATGTTTAACTTAACGTTAATTTTTTTCCAAAAAATATCATTTTGAAAAAAGTGATTGATGAGTAAACTTTTTCCCCCCTCCAGATTTCTGGTTTTTATGGTTTGGGAAAAGGAGGAGCAAATTTTTATAGATTTGACATATTAATTTGTCAACTTCAGACTGTAAATTTAGTAAATTGCGTTAGGTTTCAGCTCTACGCAGGTAAAAAAATTGAATCTAAAAGAATGACGGTGAGATGCAAGAAAAATTATTGTGAACAAATAGTTCGTTGTACCTATTGTAGATATATCAAATGGGCTTTTAAAGAAAATTGGTCACACAATTGTTGGGGAGGCATATAGGAGAAGGGTCATCCACAATGTCCCAGAAGTAGGCCGCAAATCACGTTAAATCTATATTGAAAGGATGACCCGCTTACTATTCAATTCATATTAAAAGCAAGTTGCATTACATCCCCTGTCACGGGAGAAATTCTTGCCTACTCATGGAGTAAGCAAGATGCCTACACCCCTCCAATTGGAAAGAGTCATGTGGCACTAGAGGGGAGAATGTGATATCAGATTATCCTCTCTAGTGATACACACCCCTCTCCTATTAGAGGGATGTAGGCGGTTAGGTGCTCCATGAGGACCTAAGAATTTTCCTGTCGTGGAGCTTGGTGGTGCAAGGAGTTTGCCCAACTTGATTTATACAGGTTAAACCAAACATTCATACACCAGCTCACATGGTGTACAAGAATAAAGTAATGAAAACTAACCTGAGTTAAGTTTCCATTTGTAGCATGAAGATTGAATATTTACTAGGTTATTTGTCTCTTAGTGTGCTTGTTGGAAGGATTTGTGGATAGACGATGACCTGTTATGGATGCCACTCAATCTTTGATAGGTACAAAAGATTGCCATTATCGCTCTGAATTGAAGTGGTGGAATGTATCTTATAGTTCAATTGGTGTTGTATCCTGAGACTTATTAAGTCTAACGAGCCCTTAAGAGTTGACCACGTATTGTATTAACGAGCTGAGTCCTATAATCTGAAAATCTGACCCGGGTATGAGCACCGCCGATCTCTCTAGTAGTTCGAGTTTGAGATGAGAGACGCCTTCAAGTCGGGATCTATCAAAGAAATCCGAGTCCGACACGAAAGACGCCTTCTAATCGGATCCACTAGTGAGAATGGCCTATTAGTCTCATCAACATCATTCGCATTTAATGAGTGGCCAGTTAGTGCCCATACTTCACTGCCTAGTCGCCATCGCATTAAATGCATTGCCAGAGTCATACTGACACCTCGAGCCGAAGTCATAATGACTCCTCGAACAATGCCCGCGCTTCCGCCATTCTGTTATTTTTGCATTAAATGCAAAGCCGACTCACTCAACCGATTGCCGACGGTGTAAAGTGGAGTCTAATCAACTGACATCACCGACATGGTCAAATTACCAATATGCCCCCACGAATTCTCTAGAAATGGTGGACAACACTACTACACTAAGGTACACTGAACAAAGACCTTGACTAAATTCTGCATTATGATAATCTGCTTTATCTATCATTGACTTGAACATCGAATAGCACACCGGGGAAAATCTCATCCGGCCCTCTAATGAGTGTTACCCCCGCAAAGATCAACTTCCCTCAGATTGATCGGCCATCAGAAAAGATTAAGGGTCATTAAACTCCTACAAATATCCTCCCACTCGTACAATTAACTTTCTGACATAAACAATTGAGAATGAATTTTTGTCAGCATTCGTGAGTTCACATTCTTTACAATCTTAATTGTAGAGAATGCCTATAATTAGTTAGGTGGTCTAATACTATTGGCTTATCTCAGTGATTTCCACAGTTATAGAAGATCATAATACTACCCCTTAACTTTGGATGATTATCAGAAAACCCCCCTTAAGTTTAGGGTTATCAGAAAATCTCCCTTAACTTTGAAATTTTATCATAAAACCTTCTACAGTTAATGTGGGATTTTCTTAAAACTCTAAAAGTTAAAGCACGGTTTTGTGGTAACCCCGATACTCGAGGGGGTTTTCTTATACTTTGAAAGTGTAGGGGGGGTTTTCCGATAATCGTCCAAAGTTAAGGGTTTTAAAAAAAATATTTATACTATGTAGATAGTTAGTATCACTCATGAGATCCACGGAGTTAAAAGGTTTGACTGATGAATTGTAGAGATTTTCTAGCCCTAGGGTTCCTTGAATGCCATTTAATCCCCAATACCCGATCTTTTTTCTTTGTTGGAGGGTTATTTAAAATAAATTCAGAAAAATACCGCCAATCAACACAAATTCGCATTGTACAGGGGTACATATGCAAATTCCCTCCCGCCCTTTCCCTCTCCGTTCACTCCATTTCTAAAACCCCAGAAAAACCTAAAAAAAACTGGGGGCAAAAATATGGAGCTCTCATTTAGCGGGAACGCCCTGAAGACCTTCAATCGCTCCATCACCTCCCTCGCCCGCGTCGGCACCGAGCTCGTTCTCCAAGCTTCTCCCTCTCAGGTCCTCTTTCTCTCTCCAAACCCTAGGTTTTCTCTTTCTAAACCCTAGTTTCTCTCTCTAACTTTCTCTCTTCTAGCTTCACAGCTGGTGTTCCACACTCTCAATTCGTCTCGATCCGCATACCAATCGATCACATTCAAGCCCGATTTCTTCGACTCGTTTCATCTTCAACCTAACGATCCGAACAATTCGAATGGTTCGGATCAGATTCAGTGCAGCGTCCTTTTGAAGTCGGTGTGCTCGATTCTTCGAACGCCGATATCAAATGTGGATAGACTCTCTGCGGTCTTGCCCGATGCCGAGGCGTCCAAGCTCCAGTGGACGCTTCAGTGCCTCAGTGGTAATTTCCCTATTTTATATTTGTCCGATTTGTTGTTTTGAGTCATTTGTTGTTGTTGTTGTACATGGAGTCTTGTCTGTATCGGATTTTCAACTTTGGGATTGCAAAAAGCTGTAGCTTTTGGCTCTAATCAATAAGCTAGGAAAAAAAAAGTGTTACTCGCAGTTAAATACACAAATTTTACACTATTATAACTATGATACTGCTAAAAAGAAAAATTTTGCTCAAAGAATACCCACAAAGTTAAATTAATTTGAACTTTGAGGTATGTTTGGGGGGGAAAAACTTCTGGGCATCAAAGTTAAGAATAATATAAACTTTGAGGTCTTTCAGAACAAATAACCCTAAAATATCAATTTCCTTTTTATTATAATATAGATTGCAGGTAACATGTGTTTGTTAATGTCTGCTAAGCCTTTGGAACTTTATATTGGAGTCATGTATCTTATCATCTGATATTGTTCAGAAGGGTAAAAAGAAAAGGTAAAAATTATAAGTAAGAAAACAAAATAATAACTGTTAATACTTCTCCTTGTCACAAAGGATGACATTTGATTTAGCAAGTTGAAAGTATCTAAATTTATTGTGAAAGTTAGGAGCTTCACGGGAAAGTTCTTAGCACGTATCGCAACCTATTGTTTCCCTGATAAATTTATGAAGTCATCAATGATGGAAATGATTCGAAGGAAACACGTATAAGGCTTAAAAGACCTGTAAATCGTATTATTCAAGTTAGAGAGTAGTTATTTTAAAGTTAAATACTTCCAAGGAGGTATGTATCCAAAAAGTCTTTCCTTTTTTCAGGTGTGAAGAAGACATATTGGATTAGTTGCAATGTTGAACCTGACATTCAACACTTGTCCTTGGATCGAAGAAGATTCCCGAGTAGTCTTGTCGTGAAGCCTAGAGATTTGACACGGTTACTGTCAAATTTCCAGACATCACTCCAGGAGATCACTATCATTGCTACGGAGCCCTCGGCAATGCCTTCTGATGCTGCAGGAGAGATTGGGGGAAAGGCAGTGGAGTTGAGAAGCTATATTGATCCTACTAAAGGTTTGTTTGTCTTTGTGAACTTCTGCTATATGAATGTTGTAATCAGGTGTGTTCATGTTGTCAAGGCTGTTAAAAATTTCTTCCATTTTCTATGTGCAGATAATAGTGATGCAGCACTGCATACACAGCTCTGGATTGACCCTGCTGAAGAGTTTTTACAGTATACACATTCTGGCGATCCTGTTGATGTTACTTTTGGGGTGAAGGAACTGAAGGTGATTCAAATTTTTTTGAACTCTGGACAAGTTTATAGTCAGACTAAAGAACTTTAAGCTAGAGAACTGTAAAAGTAAAGAAGACTTTGGTATATACCAAATAAGAGACAGTCTTCAAACCCCGTTAGCATTCTGAACTGATTCTGTGACATCAAATGATTCCCGTCGCTAACAGCAATGACATCAGATATTTCATGTTATCACTTTTTATTCAACAGCAGCATATGTTTTATTCCTTGCCCAATGGTGGTATCCTAATTCCATCCTAGATGTTGAATATCTCAGTATTGGTTCAGAAAATTAAACCAGAAGCTCATAGGTTCTCAATCTTAAGACCTGATGCAGAAAAACTGAATAACAAGGATATAAAATAGTACATAAGCTAACATGTGAAGGAAACCAAAAAAACTGTTGGAGCTCACACAAGCTAATATCTGCACTCTTATAAAGCTGTCACATCCATGTGCTCCGGTTGACATCAACAGTAGTTTTTTCTTGTCTTAGTTTTATTTTGCCGAAAATCTTGTACGTGTTGTTACTCTTAACATTTACTCATCCTTTATCAATTGATGAATTTTACTTGTGCCCTGCTTGCCTAATTTTCTCCATTTGTACATTTTAGGCATTTCTTTCATTTTGTGAAGGATGTGAGGTCGATATACACCTGTTCTTCGAGAAAGCTGGCGAGTAAGCTGTACAGTTCCTGTTTGATTTGTCCATCATTTATTCATTTGTAGATGTTTCCTTGTAAAATTCACAGAACTTATTATGATGCAATCAATACATTTATTTCTGTTTCCGCAGACCCATCTTAATGGCACCAAGATTTGGGTTTGATGATGGGTCAAACTCAGACTATGATGCAACTCTTGTACTTGCTACTATGCTTGTTTCACAAATTGCTGAAGGGAATGTAACAGATCAGCAACCAGCTGCTTCAGTACCTCATGCCCAAAATGCTCGAGGAAATGCTTCGCAGTCAGAAAGAGGTAGATCTGGCAACGGGCCAGAAGTTTCTGAGCATCCTTCCGATAACACCAAGATTTGGTCTGACCTTTCAGGTGCCTTTTCTGCATCAAAAAGTATCAACTCTAATAATTAATTGAGGATAGACCCCTTGTACTATCCCCCAAGTGAGGATAGACCCCATGTCATTCTATTGTTGCAGATCGACCCCCCTGAATGAATTTCTTTGACTATTTTACCCTTAGAAGGTCCATTTGGCAAAAATAAAAGCTTTCTCTGAGGGTAAAAGAGTCAAAATATTACTCAAGGGATCTGTCTGCAACATTAGAACTGCAGGGGGTCTATCCACAATCGGGCAACAATATAGGGTGTCTATCTGCAGTTAACCCTAACTTTGATGTTAGCACAACCTTCTCCGTCTCATCCAACTTTCTTTTCTAAGCAGGAAGTGCTGCTAGAAGCTCTGATGTAAACAGAGGCAGGCCGGCTCAAACGGAAGGAAATCCAACTGTGCAGCATGACATGCCAATGCCAGACATGATGAATCCGTCAAAGGAGCTCCCTGCACGAGATGAAGCTCCTAATACGTATCCTGATATATCCTCTTTTCCCGATAACTTCTGCGGTTTAGTTCCGATGCTTTTAGATTCTGTGCATGCTGCTGTCAGCTTTTCTATCCAGTAATAATGTTCCTCAACTGAAAATAAACTCATTTGCTGGATACCTCTCAATTTAGAAAATGAGATGTGGGCATGAAATCTTTATGAGCATACGTTACCTTCTCCAATGGATTATAAGATATGGTTTTGAATCATGTTCAACTCAATACGTAAATTGGTATAGCATATGCTATCTGGATTCTGGATTTTCATTTCCGCTGTGTTTGTTGAAAAGATGTATCATGATAGTGTACTTTTTTTGTTCCTAAAACTGGATCGTGTCTTTGACCATAAAATTCTCCCATCTTCTACAGAAGTGTAAAGAACACTGCACTTTAATAAGTCTTGCACTTTTATGTTTAGCAATTTTTCTGAAATAGGAATTGGATAAGAATCATGTGGAAACTAGTCACTAGAGGGCTTACATTTAGATTAATCATGTGAATAACCTGAATTACATTTTTGATATTTAGACAATTTTAAATATGTCCATAGTCTGAGTTCTATACTAGCAGAGAGTATTATATATCAAGAAGTTAACCTTTTCTAATGATTATAGACAAATTAAAAAATTTAATAATGACTTCCATATGGTTTATGCTTAATGATATTATGGCCTGTTTTCCTTGTTTTCTCCGGACAGGAATTTTTTTATTATGTTGTTAATGACCGACCTACTTCGAAATCGCCCTAAACGCAGATATGGTCATTTATTACATTACAACTTGTAAACCTCTGAATATGGCCAGCTAAATTTGCTTCTATAAGTTTTATTCCTCTAGGGAGTTGTATAATCTCGTATTTTGCATGTTTCTTTCATATGGTACTTGGTATATGTCAAACCAACCAATTAAATTTTTTCCAACCAATGAAATTTTTTGGCAGTTTATCACCTTGACTAAGTATTGTAGACGACAATGCATGGAAACCGATCATCCGGGTGAACCTCAAGGTTAATTAGCATTATAAACATATTTTAAAGTTTCAATACCTTATTGCAATAGCCAGCAATATTTACCTCTGTTCCATGCAGGTGGGACTGAGGTGAATGGCAATCCTTATTCACAGCATCACCCTAGCAATTGGGTAGATGCAGGTGATGATGAAGACGAAGATGATGAAGGTGACTTGTATGTTCAGTCAACACCACAGTTTTATGATTAACAAAAGAGCTGCGGAATCTTTTATCTGACTTCCGTAAGTAAGTCTCTGTTTATGGTTGTAAGCTTGTGCTGAAGATTTTTTAAGCTTCATTTTAGCGGGTGCCCATTTCTTGTTCATTAACAGGTTGAAAAATCTGAGTTCGTTGGCCATCTCAGTTTGCTTTTCCAAGTTTGATCAACAAGATGCGAGATGTTCTGTTCCTGTTCAATCTTAATATTGTATTTGCTAACAATGTGAGTTGTCTACTAAGCTGTATATCCTAGAATTCTTTTGCAGCAATTTGCGCGAACTGTTGGTATATAACATATAACATATCGGAAAGTTCTTTTCGATAATTCCTGGTTTGTTTCTAACTAGAAAGAAAATGTTCTAGAACCTTTATGGACGTGAAACAAATTGTGGTGTTGTTGTAGGCTATAAGAATTATGAATGCACCTGTTGTTTGTCATTTCTTACATAACAGGAGGAACAATTGAATATAGTCCATGTGGGGATCTCGTTGCGATCCCATCCTTTTTCCTCAAATAAACAGAAGGAACACTTGAGCTTTCAGAGGTAACTGAGGTGATTGTGTGAACATACACACTGCAGTATTACAGTTTTCCAATGACATTTATCATTTATGAAGATACATGATAGATCATCTACAAGATTGCAATCATAAATTACCACAAAGCTTGAAGCACTGCATCGAATAATTCTGGTATGCAGGTATTGTTCTTTGAACCTCTGAACTATTCATCACGACTTTTCACTTTCATTTCTTCTAATCTTAGCCACGTAATAACATCTTACATGTCTATTTGGAATTGCTAGTTTTGAGAATGCTTTTGTTGTTTTGTGTTCATCGTTCTCTATCTCAGTATATACAAAACAATCCTTCCTTCTTATTGATAATTTTTCTGCCTAATTGCATGGTATTGCCTTGAAAATGTCTTCTACACCCCAAATAAAACACAGTGCTCAATTTGCTAATCCTAGAATTTGTTCAATCAACCACGAGTTAGCAAATATTGACCCAAAAATTTTCCGATTACGAAGCAAATTAGCAGTAAAGCAATAAAAATGATCAATATTAGGAAGATGAAGGTCCACAACCTAAGTTCCCCACGTCTCAATATGTTAATATTGCATGAAGTGGCAATCTTGAAAGATGTAGTAAAGACAAATACAGTAGGGATTCACCAACAAATATATACACTTTAAGATACAATGTGACATTATGCTTATTTTTATCTACTGTGAATGATAAGCATAACAAAAATTACATTTTATTAACTGATCACAAGAGATGTACTGAAAAAAAAAAGCTCTCTTTCCAAACATAGCAAATTGTAGACTAATCAGCTGAGATCCCTCATACTCATAATTCACATGTATTAGAAGAAAGACCTGGTATAACAATACATGATATGGTACCCTGTTTGAACTATAATCGTTCAATAAGGTAGTAACATTAATTCTCCTATGGCTACTGGTGTTTTCTTCAAATTCCTTGTGTGTGCATGTGCTAATGCATGGACGTAAGAGTACGTGCTCTTGTACATCTGTGCATGTGGGTGCTTATGTATGTCTATATACGTGTATCAGTGTATGCACATACACA
Organism: Asparagus racemosus; assembly: GCA_037177215.1. Classification (NCBI taxonomy): domain Eukaryota; kingdom Viridiplantae; phylum Streptophyta; class Magnoliopsida; order Asparagales; family Asparagaceae; genus Asparagus; species Asparagus racemosus. Next base: position 14,436,707 of record JBAKGM010000233.1, read on the forward strand.
TGCTTTTGAGGTTTTTCTGGAAGGTCTTTGTTAACAATATTTGGATTAATCCTTTTTTTCCTTACAGAAGCTGAGTAAAACCAGTTTTGTGGGATCATGATATTTGATAGTGGCTATATTATGGATATCAGATGGCTTCCATTAGAACATCAGAGGGCCTGTAATACTGCTAAACGTTGTTTTCATAATCAATTGAAACCTCAACCAATTGTATTAGGAACTGTTTGGTTGCATATTTAATCATGGACTCAGCTTACATATCATGAGTCTCATGATCTATCAATTTTCTAAGTCTTGTTTATGAACTTCAGTGATCGACCTATTACTTTTTTCTTTTGCCTTCATACCATCACCTAAATAGTTGGCTGTCTATTAGTAACTGCCATGAAATTGCATCAAGAATTGTTTTTGATTTTATGTCTATTTATCTTATGAGATTATGCTGCAGTATACATTAATCTGCAAGTTTTGTCTATATGACATCTCACTTGGTGCCAGTCTCATGAGCTCATTCTGCTAATATTTAAATGCAAGATCAGACATAATTACTTCTTGTTTCATTGGATCTGCAAGCTTCGAACTGGCACATATATACCGCCCCCTCCCCCCCACCCCCCCAAAAAAAAAAAAAAAAAAAAAAAAAAAAAAAAAAAAAAAAAAAAAAAAAAGCGAAGAGAAAC
>JBAKGM010000233.1:14443212-14453472 GCA_037177215.1 Asparagus racemosus
ATCAGGGTTTTTGGTAGGTTACAGAGTATGGGTCCCTCAATCTTCTTTGTTGGCTGCTTATTGAGTAGAGGACTTGATCTTGCACACAAACAATGCGTAAGAGGGTCATAGTTGGGTTCTCCAGGCGTTTCTCCAAAGATCAAGTCAGTATTGATCTTAAGTGGAGGTAATATGGGTATGTAGGCTTTAGAGCAGAAATTGTTTACCTTCATGGAGTAGGCGATGCACCTATTTACAGTAGAATCTAATGGGTGTTTGTGTAATCTTTGCCAAGTCCATGTAGTTGGCTTAGTTAGTTGGTACCGTACAGGTATCGACATCGGGTGATCCGAGTCATCCCCATATTTATTGTAGTGGCTATGGAGGGGCTACGGTGCCAGCGCACTCCGATGAGTCATTATCACTCTTTGGGAGATATAATGATGGTTTTGACTTTGCATTTAATGTTATGGTGGCTGGCTGTCGGTAAGGGGTTCAAGAAAAACCACCTTTCGTCTCGACTTTTTGAGGAGGCCAAGAAAAGACTCCTTTCGATTTGGCCGCTCGGATGAGAGGGCTTCTCGACTCGGTCCACTAAATGACAATGCACGTCGTTAGTTTTAGTAGCAGGGTCCGAGTGGAGATGCCTTTTGACTCATCCTTCTAGGAGGGGGCTGAGTGATGGCATCCTTTGGCTCGACCTTCAAGGAGTCAGGTTGAATCAGTGTATAGTTAATCTAGGGTACGTGTTATCTCTTGAGATGGGATTAACACTTAGTCATTTATTGATATAACATTGGCCCCTTTCACTCGAACTTGGGTGGCCGAGTCCGAGTGAAATTAAACCGTCACCTGTTAGGATTTCGAGACACATTTATGAAGGGTCATTGATGGGTCGCTATTGACATGATGTTTTGACATCAAAGCGGATTGTGTACCGGTGTTGCTTTAGTTTCTGAGCGGGAATTGCATGACAGTTAAAGAGAGTGGCGCTTTGTTATTGAGCCGTCGCCTTGAATTTCAAAATCCTTTCTAGCTGTCCATTAATGAATACGTCGACCGTTATGATTTCGCCATGTGTCCACCTCTTTGCCTATATATATGCTAGCTCTTCCGAGGGGATAGTTTTACTTGCTTCAACACCCCAGAATCTCCTCTGCAATCGAGCGATTTTTGATCATCTTTGAAGTTCTCTCCGACAATCTTATAGAAATGGCGTCTTCTACTCTAGTTGTTGCTGCTCAGAATGAGGCTCGGATAAATCATCCATTCTAAGGTGCACTCAACGGTGCTGGATACTTATTATGATCGGTTTGACATTTCGAGGGCATTTACGTTGTTAGTGCTGGAGAAGACCCAGGCTATGTATGAGCATGGTGGCAGCATCACTTCAGAGTATATCAAGCACTTGGAGTATGGTTTGCGCCTTCTGCTCCACCCTTTCTCCACTACACGTTCGAAGCTTTGGGGTTCTCGTAGTCTCAAATCAAGCCAAACTCTATAGCCACGCTGGTGGGGTTCATTGTTATCTATCATCGGGTGTGAGTTGAGCTGACTCTAGGGATTCTCAGCCATCTGATCAATATCAAGGGCGGCAAGAACGAGGGCCACCTCTACTTTCAAAACCTGGGTAGCTTTAAGGTGGTCTCAAACCCTCCTGAGTCGAACAAGGACTGGAAGGGTTCGACTCAGGAGATGTTTGTATGGGTCTTCAGGGCGGATGTGGTCCTAGCCTACTCAACTTGGCCCGAGATCAAGTTGGGTTTACTCTCGAATGAGGGGAGGTGGGGGTTGATAAGATTCAAGCTCACACCATGTCTCATCAGAGTGAGAACTTGTTCGACACCTCAGTCTTGTTGGTAGTCGGCATCTCCCGAACTCCCCCGACCGAAGCAGACAAGGCTCGGGTTGCCGTATTAGCTCTACGACAAGAGGAGCCTGAGGCGTCTCAGGCAGGATCAGCGGCGAGGCCCCAAAGGTACATTCGTTCAGATTTAGCCCCTGAGGAGGCTGAGGAGATCGCGGCGAATGTAGCAGAGTTCGCAACTCAACTGGCCAGGTCGAGTTCCACTACTGCTAAGGTGGAGAGGTCTGAAAAGAAGATGAGGTTGAGGAAGGTGGGTAGCCGAGGCCTCTCTGGAAGTACCGAACTGGTGTAGGACAAGGAGGGTACTACGGTGGATAGGGGTGAGCAAACAGTCAGTTGGCCAATTTTTTACCATCTTCTATAAACCCGAATGAAACTAAAACTGATGACCGCACTGAACTGACTTATTTCGATTCGGTTTGGTCGATCACCAACATTGCCATGAGACTCATTACCTAAGCAGCTAATGCGCCTACTATAGCTACAATCCATAGAATAAAGGCTACTATTATTAGCATAAATAATAATAAAAACAAAAATCAATGAATGGAAAGCACCAGAGGAGTAGAGATAATGTAGATGGGAGAAAAACATCAGTTGGATAATTCATATTTTTAAAATGATGAGGAAGGAGATAGTGTTGCTTGAAGCTTTAATTGGGTACTAAATCCATCATGTGGGTGGGCCCCACGAGGTACATGAGAGAGAGAGAGAGATTAAAGGTGTGTTAGTCATTTCCCAATACCAAATCCCTAAGTAATTATGTTCGTCATTGTGAACAGGAATCAGTCGGGTCGGTCAGTGCGGGTTGGAACTTTGTCCACCTTCTCTTTTAGAGCTTGATGTATGCATTTGTTCATGGCTTCTGCAAGCCCCTTGCATTTTAAGTGCACAACTGAAGTGAATTTGAGTTGAATTTTACATTCTTCACAGAAGCTACGGAAGCCCTTGTTGTCAAATTGAGTGCCATTATCTGTGATGAAAAATGTAGGTACTCCAAATCTACAGATAATAGATTTCTACACAAAATTAGTGGTGTTGCTTTTGCCGATCTTGGCCAAACACTTGGCTTCTATCTATTTTATGAAATAATCTAAGGCGACAATTACAAACTTTCATTGCCCTGACACTATTGAGAGAGGTCCCAATAAATCCAATCCCCATTGAGCAAAAAGGATCGGGGTTATGAGAGGAGTGAGTTTAGTTGCTGAAGCTCATGGTGTACTTGAGAAGAATTGGCAGGACTTGCACCGAGAGACGACTCTCTTAGATTCAGCTAAGATAGTGGGCTAATAGTAGCCTTGCCGAATAGCCTCTTGGGCTAGAGTTCTAACTCCTGGGTGGTTCTCCCACGTTCCTTCATGAATTTCCCTCAGGACATAATTTGCTTCTCTTGGTCAGAGACATTGAAGATAGGTCCCACACTATTGCTGGTGTACGAGATCCAATAAAGCTGGTTATCGATCATGAGATATCTCTGAGCATTTCTTTGTAGACTCCTTACTTCAGTAGCGTTCCCCGGCAAGGTCCCTCCTGTTAGATACTGAATGAGTAGGTCTATCCATCAGGGCTCCGTTGAGGCTTCAATCTGCATGATTGAGTCGGTTGTAGCCTCCATGATGCTAGGATTTTTTTAGGGTGTACATATACACAGGCCACTAATTATTCCCTGAGCTGGATGACTCGAGCTTCGGTAAAGCATCCACCCGTGCGTTGAGGGCTTGGGGAACTTGGCTGACTTTAAACTCTTTAAAATTGCCTAAGAGCTTTTTAACCACCTTCAAATATTGGATCATTCAAGAGTCTTTGGCTTCATAATGTCCCCTTACTTGATAGACGACAAGTTGGGAGTTGGCCAGGATAGATAAGCTCGACTTTAATTGCTAGGGTGGCTCGATGTCCTACCAAGAGGGCTTCATACTCAGTCTCATTATTCGAAGCTAGAAATTCAAAAGCAATGGAGTATTCATGTGTTGACCCAAAGGGACCACGTAGAACTACTCTCTAGCTCCACTACCTCCTTCTCCAGGTGATTCGTCCACCTTCAGTAGCCACCACAAGAAACATTTAGGCAAATCATGCTTGGGAGTACTATGTTTCTGAGAAGGAAGAGCCTTGGTCGCCTTGTAGACTGAAACATCTAGGAGAGGGACTATTATGAGGAGAGATGGGTCCGCGTTTGTGGTGGATGACTCTAATAAGATGTCAACCAAAGCTTGAGCTTTTATGGTCGTTCTGGACTTGAATTGTATATCATATTCACTGAGTTCAACTGACCAGTTGATCATCCTTCCAGAAGTGGTAGGGCTGCCTAGTGCTTTCTTTAGAGACATGTTTTTCCACACCACTATGGTAGGAGCTTGAAAATAAGGGCGAAGCCTCCTAGCCATAATTATGATAGTGAAGGAGGCTTTCTTGATGAGGGTGTAATTGAGTTCGGCCACCTTCAAAATCCAGCTGACATAATATATAGACCTTAGTGTATTATCTTCTTCTTGAATCAAAACAGAACTTATTACTTCCCGTGAGATTGCTAAGTAGAGATATTAAATTTCTCCTTTTCTGGGTTGGCTTAATAGGAGTGTGGTGCTCAAATATTTCTTGAGATAAGTGAAGGCCTCACTGCATTCCATCGTCCAGCCAACACCTTCCTTCAACTCCTTGCTTCATCTCAAAGTTTTGAAGAAGGGGAGACTTCTTTCAGCCAATTTCGAAAGGAACCGGCCTAACACAATTGTCTTGCCATTCAGCTTTTAGACGTCCTTCAATGTGCGAGGCTCCGACATTTGCTCTATGGTGGCTATCTTCTCGGGGTTAATTTCAATATCCTGTTGGGTAATCATAAACCTAAGGAATTTGCCTGATTGCACACCGAAGGCGCACTTGGCTAGGTTGAGCTTCATGCAAAAGTGTTGGAGGGTGGAGAAAGTTTTTTCAAGGTTCAACACGTGAGATACTACTTCCTTTGATTTCACCAGGATGTCGTCCACATACGCCTCCACATTTTAGCCAATCTGGCTAATCTAGGGTTTGAATATTTTGTTCACCAATCTCTGATAAGTGGCCCCTTCATTCTTGAGACCGAAGGACATCACCCTATAGCAGTAGGTACCTTAGTCTTTGATGAAAGAAGTCTTTTCTTCATCATGTTTTGCCATCGTGATCATGTTGTATCTAGAGAAAACGTCCATAAAACTGAGTAGTTCATGGCCAGTACTCTCGTAAACTAACTGATTGATCCTTAAGAGGGGATAGCTATCCTTCGAGCAAGCTTTGTTCAGGTCTGTGAAGTTTACACACATTCTGCACTTGCCAGTAGATTACTTGACAAGCACCACATTGGATAACCACTCCAGATATTGAACTTCTTAGATGAAGTCGGCCTTGAGTAGTCGATCAACTTCTTCTGTGGCAGCCTTCTGTCTCTCAGGGTCGAGATGCCTCTTATTTTATTGAACCAGCTTCCTATATCAGTCTTACAACTCTTCTACGGGGGTCGTCCGCTCCCGTTTTTGGTCTTTTCTGCATTTAAAGTTAGATCTTCTCGATTCGCAGGATCTCTAAAACTTCTTTTCCTTTCATTGAGAGCAGATGACATGATCTAGTCTCTCGCTGATTGCTTCTTACAGAACTGACTCCTTCTGCGGTCGGGAACTTCATCATCTGATGATAGGTTGATGGGACCGCCTGTAGGTTGTTCAAGGAAGTTCTGTCGAGAATAATATTGTAGGCGGACTTTGCATCCATAACAATGAATTGGGTTTGAACTGTAGACTGGCGAGGATATTCACCGACTACTAGGGGAGTAGTGATTAGTCCCTCTAGTTGAACTGTGCCTTGACAACTCAATGAGGGGACTTGGGCAAGGCCGTAAATTTGACTTGTTGACCCCCATTTAGGCATAAATTGGATGTCAGCGGAGCTCTTGGTATCCACTAAGATTCATTTGATTCAAAAGCCATTAATCTCAGCTGATATAATGATGGGGTCATCATGGCGGGTCTTTATACCTATTAGATCAGCGTTACTAAAGGAAATAGGCTGATCTATCCTGGCTTCTTCTCACAGAGTTTTAATTCCAATGCTCGTCGAGCATACTATTTTGGGCATTGTTTGACATTCCTCCTGCTACTGGACCACCGTTGATGGTGTAGATGACACCTCGACTACCTACCTCTCTGGATTGGTCATCTTGTTGGTGTTGGTGATGGAGCTATCTCGATCTAAACCTTCTTCTCTATGACTTCTCTGGAGTTGGTTCCCCTCTGTCTCGTCGAGAGAAAAGCATTTTTAGTAGCCCCTTCTGTATCAAGTCTTCAATGTCTCTTTGGAGGACTCTACAATCATCAGTGTGATGACCGTGATCTTTGTGATATAGGCAGTATTGCTTGGGATTTCTGAATCGAGGGTCTAACTTCATGTGGGGAGGAGTAGCAGTAAGGTGCCCTTTTCTCTAAATTAAGTAAAGAGCTTGTGAGAGAGAAGTGTTGAGGGAAGTAAGAGTGGATTTCTTGGCCATCTCTTTCCTCTGATCTCTCCTATCGGCACGGCTTGGCTTGGAGTCAGTTTTACGGGAATCCTTCTCTGTCTTCTGTTCTTGAGAGGACTCTGCTTTAGCTGTCGCTTTTCTGGCCACCTTCTTATGTGCTTGACTATCTTTTGCATCCATATGTCCTCAAGCTCTGGCCATTAGCTTGTCAAAGTTAGTCACACAATCTATATGAGTGAGTCAGACAACTTATCATCTTCCAGCCCTACAAGAGATCGCGGTCATGGTGACCATGTTGCCAGGGTCTTCAACTTCCATCCTTTTGGCTTGGAATCTATTGAAATAGTCCCTGAGACTTTCCCCGAGTTCCTATCTTATATGCAGCAAGATGGAGGAGGGTGCCTTCTGCTTGGAGTTGGCCAAAAACTAATGTACACATTTTTGGCTGAGTTGTTCGAAGCTGTGGATGCACTTTTTATCCAATGAGTCCCACCACATCTTAACGCTTCCCGTTAAGGTGATCGAGAATGCTCTACAGATGATTTGATCGCTCACTTGATGCAGCATCAGATCATAGAAGTTTTGCGCATACTTCACTGGATCTCTGTCGCCTTTGTACTTCTTAATATGTGGCATTTTGAACTTGGAGCATGGAGTGTTCATGATGCAATCAGTGAGCGGAGTGTTCCCTTTGATGACATCTGCAACGGTGTTAAATGTCCGGTCGTAACCAGATGCAAAGTTAGTGGTGGAATGGCCTGGACCAGTGTGAGGATATTTGGCACTATGTGACGTCCATATGGCGTGCTCATGGCTAAAACTAGGACTCTCACTAGTTGCCTCCATGTACTGTGGTGATTGTCAGGGATGAGTGGCGAAATGAGTCTATTGGCGAGACGGAGGAGAGGTATATTCAGTGTGTCCCTCCTGCGTTCATTGTTCAGATTGGTCTCAAGGGGAGGAGTGATGAATGATGAAGAAGGTTGCTGGGCAGGAATTTAGCGGAGAAGTTCATTTGTGAAGGAAGCAAACTGTTGCTTAAGAGATTGAGAAATTCTTCGGGTGGATTCTTCCAATTGGGCTTGAGTGACATAGCCCATGTTATGTGCTTCTTTAGTAGGAGGAATTGATGATTGGTCTCGATGGTCACAAGAAAAAGAGGCCCAATTGTGGGTGCCAAACTGTTGATGTCAGATTCTTAATAGTGGGGTTTTAGGTAGGTTATAGAGTGCTTAGGGTCCCTCAATCGTTTTTGGTGATTGATTATTGAGCAGAGGACTTGATCTTGCCCACAAACAATATGTAAGAGGGTCGTAGTTGGGTTCTCTGGTCATTCCTCTGACGATGAAGTTAGTATTGATCTTAAGTGGAGCTAATATGAGTACCGTAGGCTTTAGAGCAGAAATTGTGTACCTTTATGAAGTAGGCAATGCGCCTATTTATAGTAGAATCTAAAAGGTATTTATATAATCTTGGCCGAGTCCATGTAGTCGACTTAGTCAGCTAGACCGTATAGGTGTCGGCATCGGGTGATCTGAGTCATCCCTATATTTATTGTAGCGGTGATAGAGGGGCTGTAGTGCCAGCGTGCTCCGATGAGTCATTATGACTCCAGAGGAGATGTAATAATTGTTTTCACCTTGCATTTAATGATATGGTGGCTAGCTATCGTTGACGGATTCGAGAAAGATCGCCTTTCATCTTAGCTTTTCGCGGAGGCCAAGAAAAGACGACATTTGATTCGGCTGCTTGAATGAGAGGGCTTCTTGACTCGGTCCACTGAATGACAATGCATGGAGTTGGTTTTAGTGGTAGGGTCCAAGTGAGGAAGCCTTTCGACTCGTCCTTCTAGGTTGGGGCCGAGTGATGGTGTCCTTTGGGTTGAACTTCGTGGAGTCATGTTGAATCGGTGTATAGTTAATCTAGGACACATGTCATCTCCTAGGATGGGATTAACACTTAGTCATTTGTCATTTCTATGATATAACAGTATGTATGTATGTACATCTACACACACGGAGCATATAACTATTACTTCAGAAACCATTGTTTCGCTTAAGTCTTTGCCACCTCCTTTTCCCTTTGGGTTTTGGAAAAATAAGGGGGAGAAAGAATGAGGGAGAGAGAGATACTTGGAGTTTCCTGTCATCCTCTTCACCTTGTGCTCATGTAGATCAACTTGATGGAAATTCTATGGAGGAGATAGCTTGGAGTTCATCAGATGAATCGTACTGCAGGATTTATGTCCTGAGATCCCCTAGGTAAGTACTACTTGCTCATCTTTTTTTAATTTCAGAAGTTATTACTCGGATTATACATAAATCACATTTTTAATTATAGTTGTGATGATTAAAACCTAGAAATTCATGTAACATATTATAGGTTCATAGTTGAAATTTTTCGAGATTAGCAAAGTGTGGTAATTTCAAATTAAATAGGTTTAATCCCTTATAAACATGTTAGAATCGATTGAATTGTCAAAATATGCATGATAGGTGTACAAAACCCTAATTCTTGTAGTAATGCCCTTCTAGACCTAGTTACATAGTTTAGGAAGTTCCAAATGGTTCCCTAAATATGCTCAAAGGTGTATGCAAAGAATGGAGGTGAAATGGTAAAGAAATAGCATCGAACGACACAAATTCATACAAAACAGCAGCAGATCAGACGTCTGATTAAGGTTATCAGATATCTGGGTGTGAATCAGATGTTTGTTCATCTGACAATAGGCGTCTAGTTCGGGTTTCAGCTATCTGGTTTAGAAACTAGATATCTGAGTCGCGTTTCAACAGAAACCCAGTTTCTGTGAATTGTTAACAGAGACGTCTAGATTTTAGGTAGATGTCTAGTTTTGGATTTTAGCCGTGTGGTTAGACTTTTCAGCCGCTTGAAAACACGCACCGTTTTGTGCATGGATTTTTGGAAGAATGTTAGATATTGTATATCTTTCACATGCTATTAGATGTCCCTCGAGTTATAACCACACTTTTGAACATGTGGATTGGATACATTTATTTATTATTTAGAACTTTTCGCCCTCACATTCAAATATGGAAATTGAGGCAATATATCTAACCAATCCTCTGCTTGAGTCATTTTATGACATACCTTTGACTACAAATATATAGTGAGCTCTTAGGAGTTGTTAATTATTAGAAACACTTGTTATTGGATCAGTTTTATCATGTTGGTTTGTAAATACCAATATCCAAACATTTGAGGATAGTTGAATTGTAATTGAGCATATCATATTAGTATTGTTTGATATAACTGTTAGAGCTACACTAATCAAATGAGGATGAGATATTATTTAAACTCAAAATAGAGTTCTCTTTTTCCCCACAACCCTTTCGAGGAATGTTGGATGATTTTTGGTTTTTAAATCCTCTGATTTTGCTCGACTAAGTATTTCTTTTACAACTAAACTTGAGTTGTTACATAATTGATTATTCAAAAGTATCCATTTATGTCTGAAGAGACTCAACACTTAAGAATAAATGAGAAATTATCATATTATTACAAGTAATCTGACTTGAAAGAGTATTTAATTATTTGGTCAGGAGGAGTAGTTCTATGTGATACCTATACTTTATTTTGGAGTATTTTGCCACTCAAATAACTCAGCATATCAAAATAAATTAATAAGCATACTTGTAGATGATTCAAATGACTTTATAGCTATTGTTACAAGAGGAATAGCGTTGACTATTGATGATTGATAAGATTTTGTGTGCTTAATCCTTTGATCATATAGATGGGTTTAGTAACCTGCTCCTAGACTATAAGCTACTTAAACTCCTAGGTTAAGGATTAAATACGTATGGGCCAAGTGGTTACCAACCAACTATGAGGTTGACTAAGGTATATAGTGCTTAACTAGTTGCATGCTCAGTACTTCGAAAGATTGAGATTTAGCACATAACAT
>JBAKGM010000233.1:14453572-14470299 GCA_037177215.1 Asparagus racemosus
ACGCTGTAATTTTGTAATTTGTTTGCAAAAGATAAATTTGTAACAGATTTATTTTACAGATTAACGAGAATGTCTCCTGCAACTGTTTTTCCCGTCGAAACTGTAGGAAACTCTTTCCCGATCCCAGAAGAACCTCCGGGCACATGTCTCTGCTCAGGTTCTGAAGGCATTAGACGTTACTTCTTTGAATGCTCTTGCAGAAGATGGGCTTGTAACGGCATCTTTCCTCGAGCCCCCCTTCCTCTATAGGGCACTCCTTAGTGAACTGCAAATTCTGACAGTTCCCGAATACTGACACCAATTGGCCTTTGAGGAGAAGGCTGCTCACTCAGTTTCTCCCAATCCTCATTTTTTGGCACACCTTTTGCTAGAAAATCTTAGAGTGAAGGAGTTTTACTCTTTGAACCCTTCCTAGACAATTCCTTATACTTTCTGGTGATCCACGGTAAACCTGTTTTATTCACTTAAAAATTAGAATTAGGGACAATCACCGTGCTGTACCACTTGCAGAACCCTAATGCCATATAACAGTTAGGTACGTGGTGAGGAAGTATGAACTTGGTCCCAATAGCTCCGGTAGCAAAATGATATCAAGAACGAGCACCGTCCACCAGGCTCCTTGTGTGTAACAACCATGTATTCGGATTTCCGATATAAAGTTGGTCATACCTGAACTGCCGAGCTAATCAGTAAGGTAAGTATGGCTTAATATAGTACTCAGTTCCATTCAATCAAGTAATGAGGTGACCCAGCCTGATGTTGACCAGCTAGTTGAAGCATTCGCTGGTCAAGTAGGTGAATCCTTCGGGACCTAGACTGTCTTCAAATTCATCCCCATGATGAGTACCATCAATCTTAGGAAAATAACAATAGTGCGGTAATGATCTTTCTTCTGAAGAACACGACAGAACCCCGCAAGGTACTTGACAGTCCATTCGGAGAGCTCATACCTCTGAAGTAATGAGACACCCTCTCCATTCAGAGTAGTAGTCGACATCAATGAGGAGCAGTGTGAAGTATACAACATCAAGAGATATGTGTATGGTAACTCCACTCTAGGGTTCGGGACCTGATCTCTCAGACTATTATCCTCCTAGCTGAAGTACTCAGTGGCCAATTTTCTTAGCCTATGATGAATGCAACTGACGATTGCTAAAAGTAGGGCCAAGCTATATTGGTGGTGAGCATTGCAGCAGGGAATAACATCCTAATAGAAATGTGGTCTTTTGGCCGGGAAGGCACAATGCAACTTTTCAACCAGATCGAAAGGAATCCTGCGAACAAAACCAATTCAAATATTAGCTATTTGGCGTAATGGTGAAAATTTTTGAATTAATCCCTTGCATGGAACCCACATTCATCTAATTTGGTTGTATGAAGCACTTGACCATCCTTGAAGATCTGGGTCTCAACTTCAGCTTCTGACGCTAGATGAATTGAATCGACTTTTCCCTTCTTACTAATGTTGGGGAATATGTATTCAGCCCAAGGAACATGGGTAACAATGAAATCAGGCCCAGTGTTTGTAATGATCCTTTGGCAGATATGGAAGTGGTAGACCAACACCCTGAATACCTCTGTGAGATGAGCGTTCTACCTGAAGGTGTCCAACTCTGTGTTGGTAGGGAAGAACTCATTGTACAGACGGTCTTCCATCGGTAGCCAAGACACTTCGAACATTTAGTGCAGCGTTATCCTGATTTCACCCACTGGAGTGAAGAAAATATTGCTATCAACATTATACAGCTTCAAAATGTTGTACAGTATTGGCACGCAAATTTCCACGCCATATTTTGAGGTTCTCACCGCAGACTAGAGTCCTAGTCTTCTCAAGCTCTCGTCAAAAGTAACGAGAGCGTAATCTACCAAATAGGTCCGCCATTGGGTGTCCGTTGATCTGACCCAGCCAGGGAATCTGGTATCTCCCTCCAGTTACTATGCATCAGTTTTTGCAAGTTCACTTCTGAATACGTTCGGGACTACAGGAACTTCGTTAATAGGGGCGTCCTCTTGGACAAACCCAAGATGCAGACCTATGATGTTAACCTGAATTCTCCCTTCTTGACGAAAACCACAGTCATGCTTCAAAGAGCCCCCTTCACACTATCTTCTTTGCTGGTAAGGGCGAAGCACATTAAGCGAGGCACGACAAGATGCTGCAAGTACATAAAGGATACCTGATGCTCGGTTGCTAGAAGGTAGTAGCGGTGGTCTCCTTAGATATAATACCAATGCTCCTTCACCTAGTTGTAGGTGTTGAAAATTGCCTATAAGTGCTCGAACATGACTCGTGACGATGGATTGACGATCGACGACCCATCCGACGGTGCAACGGTGAATCGCTGACGACGTAATCACGCCGCAAATGCATAAAGCGAGTTGGCAAACACATGAAGCAAGTCGACAAGGCGTACAAGCCAGCGAAATGATGAATCATAAGATAAATCCAACGGCGAAGTTTCAGATCAGCGAATATGGATGAGATGGCACCAATCGGACTTGAACGTCGATGAATCTAAACCAATCGGACTAGAGAATCGATGAAACTGTTCGCGGGGAAAATAGTTGCGGATGACATTCTCATTAATCTGTAAAAGAACCTGTTACAAATTTATGTTTTGATAACAAAATTCAAAATTACAGCGCGCCTTTTTATAAGGCTCTTACAATGGGAATATTAAAATAAAAATTACAATTTTTTTTATTTTTCCGCTTTTGAACAAACGCAGGGCCCATTTATCGGACCCTCACTTGCGTGGGATCTTTGCCTGTGCCGGGGACTTCTTTTTTGTCCGTGGACCACCGAGCAATCCTGATCTTTGATCGATCTAGGTGCTAGGACTGCAGATCTAACGGGAATCAACCCACGAAAGGGGAAGATAACCGGCGCTGGTGAGATCTACGAGGAGAAATCACAAGCGAACCCTGATTCTAGGACGTCCTAGAATAGAGGGTACCCTGAGTCTAAGACGCAGCTTAGACTAGAGGGTGAGTTAGATCGCAATACCTAACCTGAGATCCGCGGGTGTGAACGTCGACGGTTGAATTCGGCAGCGCTCCCACGTAGATCCGGGTATTTTTTCAGAATTTTTGAACAACAGCAGTATTAGCTTGAGCGTCAAAAATTCGTCAAAAAATCCAACCCTTAACTCAGCTTGTATGGGGAACTCCTCGTTGACCACGATGACAACTTGAGCTGACTTAACCAGAAATGCCTCTGGAAGGGGGCGGAGGAGATTTCGCTTTCCTCAGCTTCTTTGGCAGGAGTAGGGGTGGCCGCCTCTGCTGCGTCCCCCTCCTGGTCCTGCGCTAGTTCAGCACTGCAAAAAAGACCTTGGCTGTCCACTTTCCTTAGCCGCCTCGTCTTCTCAAACCTCTCAACCTTGGCAGTAGAAGTACTCAGTCCAGCCAACTGAGCCGCAATCTCAGCAGCTTTCGCTGCAACTTCCTAGGCCTTTTCTGGGGCCAAGTTAGATCTAAAGCATTTTTAGGGCCTGATTGGAGCCCATACCTAAGATGCATCCGGTTCCGCCAGCAGCAACACCAGTACAGCCGCTCGGGCCTTGTCCCCTTCAGCCGTCGGGTATCTAGAGATGCCGACTACCGGTAGGACTGAAGGAAGCTTTGTTTAGGTCTCTGAAGTCCACGCACATTCTCCACTTGCCAATGGACTTCTTGACCAGCACCACATTGGATAGCCACTCTGGGTATTGAACTTCTCAGATGAAGCTGGCTTTGAGCAATCAATCGACTTCATCTGCGGCCGCCTTCTACCACTTGGGACCGAGATGCCTTTTCTTTTGTCAAACCGGCTTGCAATGTCGGTCGACTAAGAGTTCATAGTTCACCACTTCGAGGGGAATTCCCGACATGCCTTTTAATAATTGGAATATACTTAACAGAATATTTCTCCATCATTTATAACTCCAACTAGCCAAAGGGAGTAATGTATAATTTGAGAGACTAAATTAAAATATGAAGACTTGAGGGACTAACATAAAATTAAAGATTTAAGGGACTAATATCGAAATACCCAAAAAGCCCAAGTAGGAAGGGGGAAGGAAGATAATATATTTTCCGATCGTTTTTCTTCCTTCTCTCTCTCGATCTCACGATCGGCGACTGTGAATCGGTGATCGATACGGTCGAAATCTAGTGAAGAAAAATGGTAACCATCAGTCCCTTCTAATTTTCTTGTGATCAAATTAGGATTAGGGTTAGGGTGTCAACCAATTCGAAGGTGAAATATTTTGTTTTGTTTTCCTTAGTTTATCGAGCCTAAATTTGATACCTTCCAGCCTTTTGTTGATGAAGTTCTGTTCTTCTATTAGGAGGATTAGTCTGATCCACGATTGGGGTTCGGGTTTCACCCAATTCGCATCTTTTTTTAATAAAAAATTTCTTAGTTTATTTGCCTAAATTTGTCCTGTTATATTTTTTAGGGATAATATTTTTTATATATTTGATGAAATCGTGTTCTTCTATTTGGAGGGTTGCTTTGATCATGGATTTGGTTAATTCTCCTTTTGAATTTGATGATTATGTTGGGAAACTTATCTGATGCGCTGATTAATTTGATTATGCCTAAATTAGACAGGATGTTTCATTTTTCTGCTTGGGTCTATCTGAAGGTTTTCATCTTAATTAGTGCTATTGTGCAAATTGATGGCCAATACTGTATTACTACAACTGCTTTCTGAAGTTCATGCTACTTAGGGCTAGCCTTTCACAATTTCACGTTTTGAATCAACAAAAGTTGGGGATATGGTATACAACGTAAATTCTTTCCAAGATGATTTCGATTTTTTAACTCTTGATTGTTTTCGAACAATTTCTTTTATTTTGTTAGAATTTTATTTTTTATAGAAATAAAAAATATTTATAAGATTAATAAAAGTTATGTGCAGAATCTGTAGGTTTATGCATCTGCTTTTGAGAGGTTAAATTTTTTAAATTTCTCTATTCAAACTGGGAAGTACCGTTTTGATCTATTTTGCTTGACATTTCTTTGTAAAGGCTTTATAAATTAAAATTTTTACTATGCATAACCAAACTATTTCCTAACTTGCAACGTTTTTTTCGCAGTC
Organism: Asparagus racemosus; assembly: GCA_037177215.1. Taxonomy (NCBI): domain Eukaryota; kingdom Viridiplantae; phylum Streptophyta; class Magnoliopsida; order Asparagales; family Asparagaceae; genus Asparagus; species Asparagus racemosus. Next base: position 14,458,660 of record JBAKGM010000233.1, read on the forward strand.
TTCTCTTGCAGCTGCCAGAGCAGATAACTTTTATTATCCACCAGAATGGGAACCAAAAAAGGTATGTCTTGTAGTTTTGGTTCTTATTTTTCGATATTGGATTTTTCATAGTTGGAGAAACTTGAGCTGTTCTAATGGGGGATTATATTGCTTACACCTGCATTCAATTACTGACTTTTCTTTGCAATTTTTTTCATTCACTTCTAGGGTGGTTTGAACAAATTTCATGGTCAACATGCTCTGAGGGAGAGAGCAAGGAAGCTAGACCAAGGCATTCTTATTATAAGGTAATATTTTCAGGAGAAGAAATAATAATCAAAATTTACATAAGCAATATTTATGATTATTAGTGTGCAAATAAACACTGAATCAAGGCCATTTAAGTTGTTCCCTTTTAATCTATTCAGTTTTTTGGACACCTTTAATGTCTGTTAATGTGCCAATGAAACTCCATCGTGATGTCCGCTATGAGATATCCTTTCAAGTCTTTATTTTCATGCATGTGATATAGCAAGCGTGGGTGCACAAATACAAGCATAGTTACACGTCTATGATTATAAACCACAACTTGTCGTCAGATCCGATCCAAATACTTAGATTTATCAGTTAATCGTCTTATATGCTAACAAGCTTTGTTAGTTGGAAGCCGTTGGATTTCTTATAATTTCTAGTGTGCAACGTTCACCTAAATAATGTACTCCTAGATAGAATGACATGAAAATTAGTGACTTAATATAATCAAGGTTACTTTTTTATGGTTAAAGGCAAAAGAAATTTTAGAGCCTAAAAAACTTAGAATAAGCAAGGGGAAAAACACTGAAAAATTGTATCAAAATTTTGTGAAGGAATACGGGTATGTTTTATGCATTACTGCAAGTAATAGTAATACCTAGGAATGATCAATTTAGAAAATGGAAAAAATATGGAGTATAACTTATTTCAAACTTTTTTGGAAGATCTAAAGCCTAAAGGTATACTTGCACATCATTGGACACAAAATGCGTAGGAATTACTAATTATCTGAGCATCGTTCATTGGGGTTATAAGATTGGGAAGAAACTTGTCTAAACCATTAGGCAATGAGTATGTCCTTAAAATTTATGTAGCTGAATTGAAAATGTTGAGATGGTATGCTACATGTTAAAACATAGCCCATATAGGATTGGAATGAATGCACTTTTAAGAAGTTATATGTAGTTGCTACTACGCATAAATAAGGGAGAATCGGTTAGATGGTTTGCAATATGGAAGATGAGGTGTCAGTTTAAGAGAAGTGATTGGATCTTAGTTGATGTTTCAATGGAACTAGGGTCGTGGGTATACTTAACATTCTTGACACAGTAGAAAAAGATAATGCAATTGTTAGTTTCATGATGAGATACCCTTAACAGAGATAAACTATAGAATAGATCTTTGATATTACTGAATACTATTAGGTTGCAAATAGCTTAGTCGAAAAAAGGATAAAACTAAATACTAAAATTAATAATGAGATGCTCTCAATAGAGCTAAACTATAGAAAAAGTCTTTGATATTCCTGAATAATATTAGGTTCCAATGAGCTTAGCTAAAAAAATGATAATACTAATAATAGAAGTAATAGCAATAACAAAGCCTTTATCCCAATTATTTGGTATCGGCTAGGGATCTCCTCCATTAATTTAATCATTATCATATTCTTCTTAATTGTTTCCAAGTAAGGTCATGTATGCCTACCTCTGGTTTTTCTTTCTTTAGAAACTATAATCTTATTACTCCTAACTATTGCATTTAATGGCTTATGATGCATATGATGAAAACATCTCAAATGATTCTCTCTCATTGAACTTGTCAATTATCGGCCTTAAATGCTTGAAAAAAAGTTATATAATCAATTTAATCATTATTTTCCTTCTTTTATTTCTCAGATTGCTTTTTATATGCATGTAGATTGGAAAATGCACTATGAATTGGTATACGAAACTCGATTGCTGTTTGTAGGTGTGGAGTGGTTAGGAAACACTTGTTAAATTGTTCTCAAAAAATGCTCAACAGCATCATTACAATGTGTTGGTGAAGTCATACCAACTAGAAAAGAGCACGTGTACATGAATGAAGAAGCAAACTAGCTTTTTATCTTTAGCATCAATGTCGTTTATTTAAAATGTATTCAATGTCCACCATGGTTTCAAGTCACTTAAAGGTTTCATTTACTTTGTCCAAGATTAGGAACATGGCAATACTGTTTTGGTAATTATTCCAGGTTGTGCATTTGATTAACTTGTGGAATAGTGGTCAATGCAAGAAAAATGTTGCTTTGTATGGGTTGCAATTTTTTTTAATGTATTACAGCAAGTTGTAGGTCTAAACATACTACAATCAAACATCCATGAGAAAAGAGAATGCAGTGGTGGGAAGAGAAATATTTAGGAGAACTTGTAACATTCGTGCACATAAAAGGGCATGAAACGGGGAAAAAACAGAAAGAGTGGATAAAGTTATGACTCATAAACAATTTAATAGTAACTTTAATAAATATGGTGAGGAGGGAAGACCATAGGATGGAGAAGAGAAAACGAAATATTTTTTAGGATAAATTGATAAATACGAGGAAAGAGAGATCCATAACGTAGGGAAATTGTAGAAAGAGAGGAGAGGTATAAAACATATTGAAGTAATTTTGTAACACTTTTATTGATTAACGGTCAATGCCCCAGAGGAATTATTAGGCTTTATAAACAAGAAACGTAGCAACTAACAAATGTACATATGCATTTTCATCTGTCGATAATGAGGATAAGTTGTGCTGACCTTAAGAAAAAGTCACATAAGAGATAATATATCCATCAGAATTCTGGAACGGTTGTTGGTGACGGTCCACATGGCTTCTACAAATTCTTTTTCTTGGTATTTCCCAATATTTCTGTCTGGCCTTTGTAACCATTGCACTCATCCGACTCTGCTTCTTTTCTTTTTCACAGAAGATATCTAACACTTGAACCTGCATAAGCTAACTTAAGCCTTAATTGAAGTTCTTTTTTTAATTTCAGTTAACTTGGCTTAGTTGAATTAACCTGTGGTTGTTTCTCTTAGTTTCATTTATCATCATTATTTTTTAATGACTCTTTAACAGCTGAAAGTAACATTTGATAATTATGTTTTTGACAATATGTGTCTGTGTGCGTGTGTGTGAACAACTTGCTTCCATTCAGCCTCCTGATCATTATTTAACCTCCATTTATGACCAGATGAACTTTACAACTCTAGGCATTACTCTTATAGCAAATTCATTGGAACACTTTCATACATGGATGACTTCAATCTCTCTTGCTATTTAAAAGGAAACTAGCATATCGGCACATGCCATGCATCTGCTTGTAACAATAATTGTTGTCCAAATAATTATTTGTTGTACATATTACTTAATTTAAGGTGATTTAATGCATATAAGTTACTAGTAGGGTTCGGTGTAAAAAATGCACCCTAGATTTATTATTTAGTAACTAAACAATGGATGATCTTAATACAAAATTTTGACTAGTTTATTTAAAACATTGTAACTGGAGCATGTGATATAAAAAAATAAATAAAATTTTATAATTAACTCACATTTGGATTTTGTATATTTCAATTCAAGTTTGGCCGGTTGTTATTACTAGTTGCAAAGCCATTTTGATGGGTGAAAATACATTTATAGTTAGAGATATTATCATATATGTTATTACTTATCTAGTTGGTAACATTATCTAGTTGGTAACAACGAATGTTGTGTTATATAAATTTATTATTTAATAATTTTTGTCAATTCTAATTACAAATAATACAATTTAGTAAATTACTAAAGACATTATATATATATTAAAAACAAAAAAGGTGTGTTTAAATCTCTATGTAAAAGATTTTATTTAAAATAATATTTAATATTTCTGTCATCTTCTAATTGTTTTGCTAAGATTATTTGAAAGAATTATGCTACCATTTAAATGAGTGAGAGATATATCTGACATGACATTTATAATATTATATATGAAATTACCATTTTGCTCATCACTCTTCTACATGATGTCCACCTTTCATCCATTTTGTCTACCCTCATTATTTCCATTATATAGTAGCATAGATGTTAAGTTCAGTAATTCATTGTAAATCCATGTCTGTCCAAGAGAATGGGATTCCAAATGTTTAATCCCCAAGATCGCATAGAGTGACCAGGGTGGACAGTAAGAGTGGTGGTCTCTCTCATTCTCTCTTTTCAGGAGACTGTGCTTGATCCCAGTTCCATATTTTCATAGTTGTTTATAGCTTTCTGTCAAGGTTGAGCTTGTCTGCACTGACTAGGTTCTACTTGGAAGTATGTTCTTCCATGCTAGCTTCTCCCAAATGAGAACAAATGCAACTGCTTAGGCTTTAAGGGGTGCTCATCTTCTTGATTTATTGGGTGCAAGGAACCTTGGCTTAGTACCAACCAAGTAAACCCTGGGGTCTGGGCCCCTTTCACTGTCCAGACCCAGGTGAATAGCACAAGTGTTGTCATGCCTAATAATTAGAAATTGAGGATAGGTAATGCCATAGACACGGGTTGATCATTGCCCTTTTGAGCCAAGACTCTTAAGCCCCCAACCAGTAGCTACTTGTGGGGGGTACTCATCTTCTTGATTTCTATAGATATATGTGGAGATCATGGGTTTGAGGTACATAATATCTTCTTAAACTATAATAGGAGAAAGTTAGGAGGATAATTTCCTTGTGTGGACCTTGATTTCCATTATCAATCTCACACCCTACCCACTCTTCAAACCCCCCGCTCCTGGCGTCTCATGGGAGTGAACGAGCAGATGAAACCGCTGTCACTAGAATTGCATGTTTTGTACTTAAACTGAGCCAGTCAGGGAGAATTTATAAAGCCAACTGTTAGCGTATGAAAATTTCCTGATCAAAGCCGAATTTCTTTTCGCCTGCCTCTTTGCACCCACTTAACTGTAAACCAGAACACCCCCCCCCCCCCCCCCAAAAAAAAAACCATCCAAAAAAAAAAAACAAACAAACAAACAAACAAAAATGCACAACAACAAAATGCAAACTGAAAGTGAGATGGTGGTGAGAGAAAATGTTTAAAAACGGATGAAATTTGCTGAAACTATTTAAAAATTACATGTATTGAGAAAATATATGAAGTCGACTGTTACCTGCAAAATATTTCATGACATGGTTCAGAAAGTTTTGCCTTGTTGTATTCATTTCACTTGTTATAACGTATGGCATTCTTTTGACTTTCAGCTTTGAAATGGCATTGTTTAGAAAATTTTGCCTTGTACTCATTTCACTTACTATAACTGTATGACATTCTTTTGACTTGCAGGTTCGAGATGCCTTACAATATATGGTGTGGTGGATGCAATTCCATGATTGCCAAGGGCGTAAGATTCAATGCAGAGAAAAAGCAAGTTGGAAATTATTATTCTACAAAGGTATGAGGAATGATGGTTTTGTTTACAATTTGTTTAGTATGTCAAAGCAGTACGAAACTTGTCTCACTATAACGGATTGTATATTTTCTATTGGGTTGAGTCAACTTAACTGCTTGATATCTTCTCATGAATTTTAAGACTTGAGCATGCAGTTTCTAGTGGATATGATCTTGTAGAATCAAGTGTGAAGCATAGAGATGAGTCTATTAGAATTAATTACTCTAGAACTTTTCAAAGTTGCTGCTGTCTCCAAGCTTGACTCATAGATTTTACCATTTTGACCTGTTTTCTATTAATCATTGGTATCATGTACCCGTTTATAGGCTTACGAAACTTGTGTTAGTAGCATTTGTCTTGGCTACTATATTGTATTTTAAACATTTTTTTTTCTGTTCTTCCCTCCTTGATTAATAATATCATCTTGATGCTTCTGTACAATTAGATATGGAGCTTCACAATGAAGTCAGCATGCTGTCAGCACGAAATAGTCATACAGACAGACCCAAAGAATTGTGCATATGTGATTATTAGTGGAGCCCAGAAGAAGACAGAAGATTATGACGTTGAGGATGCCGAAACATTTGCTCTTCCAGCAGATGAAGACAGAGCCAAGCTGTCAGATCCCTTCTACCGTCTTGAGCACCAAGAAGAAGACCTGCAAAAGAAGAAGGAAGCCGAGCCGATGCTAGTTCGCCTTCAGAAAGTGTCCGACAGTAGGCATTCTGATGATTACAATCTTAACAGAGCCCTCCGTGCTCGTCTTAGGGTAAGTTTTAGATGATTATGTGTTTCTTCTTACATGTATTGAGTTTTCTAAGTATGGTGACTTCTGTTTATTGCTTCAAGATTGCATAAGCAGAAAAAATAATTAAAAAAAGGATAATACTGAAATAAGGGGCATAAATAGCTTGCAGTTAAAGTAGAAAGTCCAAGTGAGAAAAAGAAAGAGTAGATTTTGAAGGTGCTGAGTTTGATGCATATTTAATACTATATATTTAGAGCACAGGTTAAAGAAAATAGGCTAACTTATTTATCTTTGCCTTTTCTTTAGCTTGTCTTTGTATGCCCTATCTAGAGAGGATAATAAATATGTACTATTACCTGCATGGTAAAAACTTGGTAATAGGGTATGTGTGTTAAGTGACGGACAACAATCTGAACTGCAAAATGTATGAAAACTTGTGTGGGAATTTAATTGTAAATGGTTGGCTATTGGGTCTCAACCTTTTTATTGCATACGTTTATAGTAGGTTTAAATGCTTCTACAAGAAAATTACTTTATTTTCATAGTTTATTGTTACACGGATTAGTGAAAATTTTCTCCTCTGATCAGTGAAAAAGAATAAGAAGCATTGGTTGCAAGCTAATATTTTAGTTGTTAAAACTTAAAGCCCCCCCCCCCCAACAAAAAAAAAGAATCCACCTTTAAAATAGAGTCATTTCACAGAAACCACTTTTTACTATCAATTTCTTCATAAACCACCTTTAAACGAGTTTTTGTTGCAATCAACCACCTCTGTCTGCTTTTCGGTTAAGTTTTTTTTTGGGGGTATAATGATTAGCTATCAAAAACCAAGTATACTAGAGACATGATTGTTAATGATGGTTAGGTGGGGTCAATTATTGAAAAAACTTAACCACAAAGTGGGCCTAGGTGGTTGATTGCAACAAGAAATCGTTTAAAGGTGGTTTATGGTTAAATTGACAGTCAAAAGTGGTTTTTGTAGAACGAGTGGTTTCTAGGAAAAACCCAAACTTAAAATCATGACAGATGAGGTTTGCCATGTAGGTTAGAAGCATGCATTTTCTAACTTTGGCTTTAAGAAAGGAAACTATATACATATGTCTTCGAAAAAGGAATAGGTTTACTACATTGTTTGCAAAAAGGTCTTCTTTTTCTTTAAACTTGTCTAGGCAATTAATCAACTCTTGTACATTGACATTTTAAAGGGTAAATTTCACAAAACCCTCTAGAACTTTATATATCAGACAAAATCCTGTGATTCTTAACTTCTATTTATGTAATTTTACTCTCAGGGCCAGAAGAAGAAAGTCACTCAAGAAGAAGAGGTTTCAAGAAAGATGGGTCTAGGAATCCGACTTCTCCCTTCATCGTCAGAAGATGCAGCAGTAGCCTCTGGCATGAGATTCTCTTCCAAGTTTGAGAGGAACAGGAAGGATAAGCGAGCTGCCATCAAAGCCTCCTCAATCTTTGGAGAACCATCTACATCTAGAAGCAGGATGTTAGAGCTCGAGTCAAAGAGGAGGAAGATAAAAGCAAGTTCTGCATCAGCTTTGTTGGCAGGGAATATTAAGCCTTCGTCATGGACTCAGAGTCGGAGTGGTGGACGAAGATAGTTTACTTGCATTGCTTGATCTTTTTCCTTCTGTCTATATTGTTGTAATGGCTCTCATGCATTTCTGAAAGTATGGGTGAAATATTTGTTTATGTTGGTTTTCTGGCTTGCTGGAGGTGTATTTATGTATTTGGTTCATAATTAGTTTGAGATGACAGGCTTGAGCGAAGAAAGTATGGAGACTCTGGATCTTGTTTTGTACGGTGCATGTTCAACGCATAATGGGATATTGTTTGTAGATTGTCTACCTTCATCTTTATAAGTAAAATGAAAAGTAGTGTGCTACAGAATTTGGATTTTCTCTAAAAATCTTATTTGACAGTTAGATCACTATCAAATCATAAATGTTATGTAGAACAGGATATGAGAATAAATAGCACTTATATACCCTATTGTTTCAACTACTTTCACTTATATGCCTCTACTTGTATTTGGTAGCAAAAAAATATCTTGAAGTTTTTAAAACTTGCACGTATGTACCCTTGTTTTTTTAGCGGCACTTAAATACCTTAATGATTTTACAGCTAGCATTTAAATACCTTAAAGTTTTTAAAACTTGCATATAAATATCCCCAGTTAAATAAATTTTGAGGGTATTGAAGTGCAAGTTTTAAAAATTTTAGGGTATTTAAGTGTCAAAATTTAAAACTTTAGGGTATTTAAGTGCAAGTTTTAATGACTTTGGGTGTATATAAGTGCTATAAAAAAATTGTGGGGTATATAAGTGCAAGTTGAAAAACTTAGGGTATTTTCTTGCTATCAAATACAAGTGAGGGTACATAAGTGAAAAGTAGATACAATAGGGTACATAGGCTAATTAGCCTATGAGAAAAACCACATAATATTAAAAAAAATATTGTTTATATGTTACAAGAGAGTTCATTAATATATTTGTTACATGTGAAATCCAAACTTTAAATCTCTTGATCAGTAAAATTATCCTCAAAAGATCAATACAATTGCAACTGTTGATGTCAGATATCAAACAGGGGGTTTAGTAATGAATTAGTGTAGAGTTAGGGCCCTCAAACTTCTTTAGAAGTTCAGTTTTGGAGCCTGATCTTCTCTCCTGCACATAAAAGATCGTGAAAAGTCGAAGTTGGGTTCTCCGGTTGTTCCTCCGACAATCAAGTTAGGGTATGAACTTGAGTGGAAAAATGAAAAGTAAGTAATGAGTAGCTATTCAAGGTAGTATGAAGTCAGAATAAGTCACCCCATGTAGTGCAGCTTCCTTTTAAAGTAGATCAGAGGGGCATGAAGGTAACTTTGGCCAAGTTCATACGGGCAGCTGAGTTGACAGATACCTTTCAGGTGTCGGCCACGAAAGAAAGAGGGTGAGGCACATAGTCATTTAATGAGGAAATGATAGCAGATGTTTGGAGCTGACTGGGTCCGATTAGTCATAAAGATTATGGGGGCTAGAGCAATGATGATTTTGTCAAAGCAGTTAATGCGAGAGTAATCGGCTGTCGGTGAGGGGCTCGAGGTAATTATCGCCTCTTTAGCTGTCGGGTTGAGGGCCGACAATCACTGCCTTTTTAATCTGCTACTTGAGTTGTCGGTTAGAACAGTGGGCTGAGTGCTGGTGCTCGTGGAGTCAATCTGGTGGGTAGGTCGACAAGTACCGCCTTTTTAGCCAGCCGCGCGAGTTGTCGGCCAACAGATATAGGGATAGATCGAGTCGCTTGGACTCTAGCCACATTTGATTCGGCAAGGTGACACGTCCCGGCCTCAGAAGGAGGATTAAGGCTTAGTTTATTTGCAGTCCGTAACAGCAACTGAATGATCAACTTACATGCAAATTTTTGGATATAGATTTAGATATTTTGCTATATATCTGTATCCACAATCATATCATATCATATGAGATATAAATATTCAGGAACAATATACCAATACATAAATATCGCTGTTTTTCGGCAGCTCTGGCCGGAAGTGGTGAGAAGTGGTGAGGTTGTGTTACTATCTCACGCAATGGAAACCACTGAGGTTTCATTAATGCAATAAGACCATATCTAAAGGGACTTAACTGCAAAAAGAAGACGACAATAGTAAGTATACCTTCATAGGCGTCATAAATTAACCTGAGATTTTCGAATTTAGTCCGCTAACGTTCAACTTTGTTTGTATATCAAACAAAGAGGAGTGGACCCCACAGAATGAACTGCCAGATCGCAACAAATTTGAAAATGCCTCTCCAATTTCCTATTTGAACGAAACGAAACCCTAAAACGGTCACATTTCGAAAAATTTCGGTTCGCAGAAACCTCGCACTCTTCTTCGTCTCTGGAGTTCCTTCGATCTTGAAGGAAGCTGGAGATCTTCTAAGGTACTTTCCAAAACCCTAACCCTAACTTCTAGGGATTGATTCCATCTGTGATTTTACTTTCTTATTTCTTATTGAATGAGAATTGAGGGTTTTGTGGATCTTTATTTGGTTACTTTACTATGTTTAGGTAATTTCGGACTCCGGTATTTCTACATTTGGAGCTTGATATTTTTGATTGATTTTTTTACTTTACGATTTTACTCCTTATTTCTGATCGAGCGAGAATTAAGGGTTTTGTGAATCTGGTTACTTTACTATTTTTTAGGAATTTAGGGATTCGGTGTGAAATTAACTTTCTAGATTTGGAGCTTGATATATTGATTGATTTTTTCCCTTATTTTTGTTTGTTTCCCTTTTTTTAAAAAAAGAAACTGAGCTGGTTCTATATGTATTAGATTGTTTTTTCTCACAGTTCGGATGGAATAAGCAGCAAATAACTTGGGGGATTGATTTTTTATTAAGCCATTTGCAAGTTGGATTCTCACTAATTTATACTAATTTTGAGACTGCAAAGTGAAAAGATGAGAAATTAAGGCGAAGAAATGGAAAAACAAAATAAAACCTCTAGATTCTCATTAGAGTGTGGAATCAATATATTTTGATAATTAAATACGGCAAGATTTTGTTACTTTCAATAGAAGTGCAATTTTTAGCATAATAATAGTAAGGAAATAGTGCAGGTTATACTTTCTACTTTCCTTTTGATTTTAGATGTATGTTTTTTCACAGGAAAGAACATGCCATTTATTTTAGGCATGTTGTCCTTTGGCCGTTAGTAATTAGTATGCATTACCACTTGGGGCCACCGAATTTGGATCAGGAAGTTAGAGATCACAACCATAAAATCGTGCCTAGGTTAGTTATGATTCATTCCAAACATCACTACCACAACGTGCCCCTTGAAACACTTTTTCCCTTTTCTACTGAAGACAAATCACTAAAGTTCACTTAATGATAAATGATTCTGATTGAAGAAGTGGACTCTTAATTCATTATGGAGAGAGGACCCAAATTTGTTTCCATCAATATTAGTTCAGGCTCTATAGTAGTGTGGGAAGCTGTTTCACCCCAAACTAATTTCTCAGGTTGTAAACATAACATTTTCCCGAATATTGTGGGAAGTTGTTTCTCCTCAAACAAATTTCTGAGGTTGTAAATGTAAGATTTCTCAAATACATGTTTCAGAAAAAGGAGGAGGAAAAGAAAATCCATAACGCTTACTACTTTTATTTGCTTAAAAATGAAAGGAGAAATAATGTAACCTAAGTTAGCTGGACACCTCATCTCGGCTGCCGTGTCCATGCTCAACACTTCCCATATCTATATATATACATACATACATATATATATGTGTGTGTGTGTGTGCGCGCACGCGCGCGCGTGTGTGTATGTATGTGTATATTATGTATGTATGTATACACACACACACGCACACACACACACACACACACACACACACACACACACACACACACATATATATATATATATATATATATATATATAT
>JBAKGM010000233.1:14504871-14524173 GCA_037177215.1 Asparagus racemosus
GGGGGGGGGAGGAGGATGTATCAGAATGTATATTCATGAATGGCATTTGAATGACTTATATAAGGCCAAATTTAATGTAAAATTTTGGGGATTGAATACTTCAAGCAAGTGCAACGTACCACTTCTTTAAATCTAGTATAAATAGGAGAGGGGAGAGAAGATTCTCACAAACTTCATATACTATTATTGTGGAGGGAATGAGCACGAGGCTATCCACGGCTCACGGCGATGCTAGATTTTCATTTGAAGATTTTAGACTAGAGGCACAGAGATCGATCCCATCAAAGTCCTTAATTTGTAGGTAAGTTAGGTAATTATAATTCAATCTTGATCTACTTAAGCTTAGTTTCGTTTAACTTTGCCTAATCTCTACTCCCATATATGAATAATTTTATTCAGCTTCATACAGTATATGGTCAATCTCTTCTCTAGAAGATTATTTCTTTAATGCTTTATTTTTGTATCATCATTCAGTTGGGTTATTAATGAATCTGATTCATAGAATTCAAATCTTCATCTAGGCCATCATTTTCATTCCAATAAATTGGAGGCCCCTACTTTGTTGTGATACTCTAAGAATAGCTAAACTGTTAGGTATTATTCCAAACTACTACTTGGAAACTAATAGACAAATATGATGATGATGGTGATCCTTTTTTCTTTTTTCTTTTTTCTTTTGTGGGTGTGTGTGTGTGTGTGTGTGTGTGTGTGTGTGTGTGTGTGTGGAGGGGGAGGGGGGACTAATTTTTAGAGGGTTGTATCATTGTATCTCTCCTTCCATCTTAATTGGCATGTCATAAGAATCATAACAAATAAACTTTTTACAGTCTTTAATGATTATATGCTTTTATTTATTCATTAACCTTTGCGAGAAAACATAATAATTCATGCATGTTGAATTCTTTTTTGAGAAAATATTACTTTTTTCATTCTTGTTTAGAAACTTCTTACACTTTAATGCAAAAAGTGTCTTCAAATCTCAAAATAAGAAAACCCCCTTTTTTACACAAATCTCCATCAGTTATGATTGTAGGTACGCATGCATAAATAATTTTTTGTTTCCTTGATTTCAGTTTTAATTGACCAATATTTTATATGGCTTTTAAAAGTAATTCCATTGATAGTTGATTATTTATAATGCCTTTTATATGATTGATTCTTTATAATTTCAAGGGTTAGTGTTTATAGCAAGCTTTTTGCGATGAAAATCTTGATTGACATAATATACTTGCATTTTTTTCTGTAACACTAATTCATATCATCCTTTAGAAATATTTATCTCAGACATGATCAAATTAAGATATTTTATAATCCTGAATTGAATCTCAATATCGAATCTTATAAAATTATGATTGTCTTAAAAACTTTCTCTAACAACTTTTCCATCATAAACTATTTTTATAGTTTATACTAATCACATTTTCTCCAAGAAAGAATTTCTTTTCGTGTGTGTGTCTGTGTGCGTAGATAATGAGAATAACATAGGAGAGTGAGCAAATGGGGTGATCGGTGATCCTTAATGACAAGCTTTTTATCCATTTGAATTACTTCGTATATGTTTCTACTCTATGTCTACTATTAATTTATATAATAACTCAAAATTCTTTTCTTTTAGAACCTTTATTACAAAGACTGATGAGTTTAGCTTGGAACCTCTCCAAGTCTTGGTTCGAGAACAAAAGAACACAACGAAAGGCATGAATTCTGAACTTTCCTCACACTAAATATCGGTGATAACAATATCTTTCAGTTTTATATTTCTTTAAAATTATATAATGTTTCATGAAAGTGAAACTACAGTGGCAAAGCAACACTCAATCGAACAAGAAAGAGAAAAATGTGATGACCGCGCATTCAGAACTCAAGGTTGAAGGAAGAGTTGAGGTTTCCTGTGTCTTCGAGGGAATGGTTCTCAGAAAATAAACCTGACATTGAAGATTTCAACTTTAAAAGATGGTATGATGATTTTAAATATTTACATATTTTATTTTTATGTTGTTGAAATTCTCATTTTTGTTTTCTTTTGAAATTCTCATTTTTGTTTTCTTTTGTTGCATGAACTAGATAATTAAGGTGTTGTTTACTCAAAGGATAACAGAGGTAAGTGGCTAAGTTTTGCTGTCAAGGTTCCACAGGTAGTGCTCTGGATGGGCGGCACAAGCGACAACAATGAAGATCTTGGGGATATCTATGGATTAGTATAAACATCAAAGTAAAAGAAGTTCAAGCCATGGATGGTCAAAGTTTTAGATCAATGGCTAACGTTGATTGAAGATTATATCAAAATATAGGTAGTAGATTTAGAGACTCAGAAGCCTTAATCTATATTTTGGTATTATGAACAAAATGATCCGTGTGGATTCAGAAAATATTCTATTTGCCTTAGATTGTAGATTATGTAGAGATGTACTATCCAATGAAAACTTTCATCCACTAAAGTTTTGGTAGTTTGTAAACTATGAAACTGTTGCAGATGTTTTGGCTGTTATACTCTCTAAAACCCACGTGACATTATTTTTACATTATGTTACATGTCACATGAGAATCAAGTGGCATTAAATTACTTCTTTTATCATAATTTACTAAAAAAGCTAAATAATTGCCCTCTGAACTAAGGGAAAAAATGTAATTCATTGTCACAATATGCTCACGTGACATCTAAGCTAATGGGGAAAATAATGTCGTCTAAAGTACAGGGAATGTCAATGATAATAAAATAATTTGAGGTATAGGTGGCTGAAAACACAGTATAAAGGGTGCATTTGCAATTTGCCTGAAAACTAAAACAGATTTTAGTACAACAGCAAACTAGGGCATTATCTTCATCTTAATGTTTTTTTAAGTCCATGATTTACAAAAGAATGTTTGAGATAGGTTTGGCATTTTCCTTAATAAGATATTTGCTCTATTCTAACATTATGAGATTAATGTGATTAGAAAAAGTTCGCATCACATAAATCTATTGGACTTTAATACCTAGATTTATTAAAATTATTATAGATTTAAAACTTCATGATATATACACTCAACACAATTATGCCCTTCCAATACAGTAGGGGTTCACAGCTTAAAGAACCAATCACAACAAAATTATGTAACAGTTTTGTATTTCACACACTTTATATGATTAAGAAAAGTAATGTCATCTTGTACTTCTATTCCTCTTACCAATTTATAGGGCCACGTAATTTCCATGCCTGGTTATTTTCAGTAACACATTGCATATACCACAAAGATCCAGCTCAATGAATAAAGTAATTGGGTTATGAGAAGTCCAAAGTTCAAGAACAGGTTATCCTTACTCCACAAAGAAAAAAGTGAAATACCAGGGTAAAAAGTTTGTTTTGTTATCAATTTCCTAAGTGAACTATGTCCTAGTTTTGAGAGGAGAAGGCTTGGATTCATTGGTTAACAACTTAAAACACATCATTATTGGTTTGGGATTCTTAAGTGAGCCACGGAATTTACAATTACAAGGAAAGCGAGTGAGTTCACCTCATGCAATTTATATAAATAAATCTTCCTCTTATAATAATAATCCATTAATTTGATGGTCAGGTGCAAATTGAAAGCTGAGCAGTGGTAATTTTAAAGATTCCCCCGGGAAAAGTAGAGAAGTCTCCTACGTTACTTATAATATGTGGAAGTATCGACATATTTTCATAGTCATTCGGTCTGAACGCTACATGAAGAACATAACCCACATGACGGAACGGGGAGACCTAGGATGTAGAAGATCATACATGAGTACATGAAACATCACTGATGAATTGAAGTGGAAGAGAGGCCTTTCATGGGGATACAGAACTCATCTTTAGTAGCCAAGGATGACTTGTCTGTACTCTCTTTAGAGATCTAGCAAAGTTTAAAAGACAGATCACAATGTGGATTCATAGGCAGTCGGCTTCGCTAAGTTAAGTGGCTCTTATCCTTCATGCTAGACTTACATCTGTTCCTGTGATCATAATATGGTTTCTAAGGCGTTAGCAAAGGTAGGACAAACTATGTGGCACTCAAATCATTGTCTGAGTGAATATTATGTACATATATGTACAATTCACAGTACTTGTTTGTATTTGGTGAGCATGTATATCCAGTAAATACTCATGTATAACGCAGATACTGATATAAGAATGAGGCTTCATCTCATGGTTTCACGCATAAAGTTCCCGTGAAAATTTCAGGTAAATAGGGTACCTTGCCATGTTTATTTATGGGCATTTCTTGACTACTTTTAACACTTTCACTGCATTATCACGCATTTTATGCAGAAGTTGTACTGTAAGCAAAACACATGTAACTAAATATATGAAACCAATGAAGATGTGCACAGTTGCTATCTTATTTTCTTGCCTTCTCAGGAAAAGCTTTAGAACTCAGTTCAGAAAGATGGAAATCATGAAGCAATCAAGAAACACTCAAGATGAAGAATATTAAGAAAAGAGAAGAAAAGAAAAGGGTACAAGAGAAAGAAAAGAGAATATCAAGCTTCCGTCCTGCAAAGAACTGTATGAACTTATGCATTACACGAAAGTTTTTTTAGATGTTCAGTTATTTGAGCTTAATAGTTATTTGAAAGAAATTTCCCTCAATATGGTTTCATGTGTACCTGAGATGTGTGATAATCAACAAAAAGCATATACAGCATGACGTAGCTGGACACTGGAAGCGTTACCTAAAAAATAATAACATTTGGATGCTATAAATATCCATTCACTCGTCCAAGCAATATGACAGTTTGAAAAAATAGAAAGCTGCAAATGATTAACTTATGTAGCACACAGACCATCATTGAGAATCACCATCGTTGAGAATCCTGAATCAATGAGTGTAAGCACCGTAGGTATTGTTAAAACAGCGTGCAAGAAGAAAGAATACAGCAGTATCATTTACTTGAAACTAAGTCTATGACCCTGAGCAAAGGAGGAAAAATCAGTTAAATATTGAAGGAATAAAAAAAGTTAATAACCTCTCACCAAAATCCAAACCCCAAATACATCCTTTTAACTCTCAATGTGAAAATCCACTATAACCTTAATGAAGAAAAATAGTTCTTCCTAATCACTTTACAATTTTCATCAAATAACTGATTACTACAATACAATGACATCCTAAAAATAATTAGATATCTCCATAAGTAATATTACTAATAGATTCCTAAAACATCTCTAAATAGCTCCTAATTCATGAGTTTTCAACTTGATTTAGGAACAGTCTAAATTCCTGGCTAGCAGGTTGACTGGTCAACCAATTTGATCATTTGAATTTTCAAGAGAGCCAATGTATTATGAAAGATGACTATGTCCAGTTTAGCTTAAAACTGTGTTTCTCTTGTTCAACTGGACACAGTCCCACTGCTCAGCTGAAATGGAGAAATCAGCTGAAAGGGAGAAACAAGTTTTCAGCTGAGCAGTGGGACTGCATCCAGTTGTCAATGATCATCCCTAGAATATGCCCCAAGAATAACTGAATCCTTGAACATTTTCTTTTCTTTCATCCAGGAGATGAGTCCAATCCAAAGGAGGAATCAAATATTTAATTAGTTCAATGTCGATCCTAGACAAATGAACATGTTACACAATAGTTGGACTCTTGTTCTACATGCTCGCATCTAAAGAACTTTAGCATGCTTTCTCAGATGAGAAAACTTTTAGAGTACCATATCATGCTACCACAACCATTGAAAGAGCTCAAAAGAGGAAAATTCGGTTATATTTATAGGTAACTACGCTTAGAAAGTCTATTTGTTACCACAAACATGTTGCAACCTTAATCTACCTCTTTACTTTATTGGAATATCCCTTATGGCTTATGTGATGAAGAAATCATCAATAGACTATTAAACAAAGATGGATTTGACGATACGAAGGTTTCTTATAAATAGTGACATGGAAAGTAAGAGCTATAAACACCACAAGAGAGAGGAATGATCCGGTACTACCAATTCCTGAAAGAGTCACATAATTCTGTTTGATGCAGGGCAAGTTATAAATATTCAAGGAAACTAGTAAGCAATGCATAATCAGTGACTCCGTTAACACTTAGCCACATTATCAAGAATTTCATGTAGAAGTTGGACAGCAAAATAGCCATAACCGTAATGAAAACCAACGAAGAGGTGCTCAGTTGCTCTCTTATTTTCTTGCCTTCTCAGGAAAATCTATGAAACTGGGGTAAGATGGAATTTCATGAAAGCCATCAACCACGGTCAATATGAAGAATATTAAAAGATGAGAAAAAAAGAAAAAGTCAAGCTTCCATCCAGAAGAGTCATGAATTTTAAGCATTATATGAAAGTTTTCTTTAGATTTCGATAATTTGAGTTTAATAGTGATATGAAGATTTTCCTCAGTAGAGTTTTTATGTGTACCTGATTTGTGAAATAATCAAGAACAAATTGTATACATGCATACTATAAAAAATGGATGCTGTAAATATCCTTTCACTCGGTTAGTCAATAGATGGTTTAACAAAAATGCAACAATTATGAGCACACAATGAAATAACCTGACTGGCTTTGTGCCTACCTAATTACAGATAAAACAGAAAGCTGCAAACAATTTTGTAACAGATGAAGCACATAGAAAGTTGTTGAGAATTCACATTCAAGAAGAGAGAAACAAAAGTTTCACATAATTAAGCACTAACAGCCTATGATCACGAACGGAGAAAAATCCGCTAAATTTTTTAGTACAGAAGTTAAGAACCTTTCATCAAAACCAAAACCTCAAATATATCCTTAACTAGTCAATGAGAAAATAGAGAGGAATCCAATGGGGGGAAAACCAATTTCTTCATAATTGCTTTACAACTTTCATCAAACAACCCATTATTCAAATAATATAGCAACATCCTAAAACCTCTCCAGAAGATACAATTAGATACTTCAAAATGGTGTGGATTCCTCAAATATCTCCTAACAATATGTAAATATTTGAAATATCTCCTATACCATGACTTTAACTTGATCTAGGATGCTCTCAATATGAAATAGAAACTATCATATGCAGTCTAAATTCACCGATTAACTGAACAACTTATTCGATCATTCTAATTTTCTGCATAGCAAATGCATCGTGGCAGATGGTTCATCGATTAGTCAAGCATGACATCTTGCAAAAGAGTGAGGATTAAAAAAAAATCAACAACTTCAACCGCTGGGTACAAATATGACAAGTACAGAATCTTCTCCTGAAACTAGCCCCATTTCCCCTTTTCAAGTTACCAAAATAAGCACACACAAAACCCATTAAGATATTACACATTCTAAAATCCATTAAGAAATTACACATTCTATGTTTACCATGGTTTTAATTTTGTCGGATGTCGGGTTCATGTCGGACAGCTGAAATTCATGTCGGATAACGGAAATCGGGGATATGTCTGGGGACATGTACTAAATATCGGATTGCCATATCAGATGGATTTCTACTCAATTTTGGTCACCAAGATGGAATGCACTTGTCTTGTTATAGCTTATCCTACTTGAGTTGAGTGTTCATCATCAAGACACGAGTTGTTTTCCATTTCTTAAAGGGAAACAATGGAATATTATGCCAACAAATAAACAAAATACACATTGTCAAACTAGAACTTTCGAAGTGCCTTGCATAAAATTAACATAAAGTAAAGTGCCTTGCATAAAGTTGACATAAAGTGTTAAGACTTTGGATTGATTTCAAGCTACGGTTCAAACTTATTGTTTACATCACGCTTTTATGAATTTGCAATTTCAATCTGTAGAGACGACGAGGAACGAGAGGAGATCGCCGTGGAAAAGAGAGCAACATTTTTTTCTTTGCCCTAATCTGTATTATATGCTATCGGGTTACTATGGGAACAAAAGGCTAAAAAAAGAATTAATTGGGTATGGGTTTTGAGTACTAGACCCAAACCCCAATACTTATCAAATCAACAACGAAAAAACAAAAAAATAAACGAACAAACAAACCAGCCGATTTTTCAAGTCTAAAAATTGGCCGGTATGTCCGCAATATCCCCCGACATGGACCTCGAAACGATATCCGACTTGAAATGGCCATATCCGTGTCGCTCTAGCCTCTGTCGACATTTAAACCATGATATTTACTGATATGTTCTTGACATCTATGTCATTTCGTCGACAGATCCTATTATAACCATCTTACTTGAAATTGTAGCTATTTTAAAATTAGAAGCAAGAAAAATATGATAAGTATTAGTGAATTAGGATTTAGGAAATGCTCACACTTATCAAGAAAAAATCATAGATGTCCAGTCCATTCTTATCTCAGCTGCTAACTAATCATTCTTTCAAACAAATCCAATTCAACTATTTCAGAAGAATATTAAGAATGTCAGTGACCAGAATGTCAATAGCCACTCCTATGTTAAAGGCATTGCCTAAAAAAAAAGAATATTGCATTGTCATTGTTCCATGCTCGGGTGGCAGAACATAAGTCCATCTCAATTTCAGAGAACAAAAGCTTCACAAAGTAGACATCTACTTTGGTATCATTGACAATGAAAACTTTTTTTTTCCCAAACATCTTTTCTTGTGTATCAGGAGAAGAAATAATCTGAAGTATAATTTTGTCGCATCATGACTTTTGACAGTGCTAAGAAGAAACATTGGTTAATCCATAGGAGAAGAATGGTGAAGACAGTTCTAACTACAACGATATCCTCTTATCCATTATACATAGGCTGACCTCTTTAAACCATGAGAATATATTCTTCATGAAGCGAAGATAAGCATATTCTTGATAGACCACTGAAAAGTTATCTATGCAGCTTTCTGAAACAGATATAGCCAGTCTTACAAGTAGAGAATGTGAAGCAAAAAGTATGTGCATAACAAACTGCAACCTGACTTAGAAGAGAGGCCTTACATAAGGATAAAAGCCTAGCTTTGGTAGCCAAAGATGACTTGCCTAATTCCTAGATGAGGAACTTAATTACCTTCAGCGAGCTCGAGCTAGCTTAAAGGACAAATTGAGGTCTCTATGTGGGATCATAGGCAGTCTCCTTGGCTATGTTGAGTAGCTCTTAACTTTCATGTGAGGCCTACATTTCTTCTGTTATTGCAATCTATAGTGTCAATTTTATGATCTAAAGGGATATAAAAAGGTACGACATTTTATTTTGATGTATGTGAATCCATGTATGTCCTGGTTTGATTGAAGATGTAAACAACCTAATGTCAAGTTCTATGATATTGTACATTTGTATTGCACAAAATTGTCCTATAAATGCTTTATAGTTTATATTCATCTATATTGAGTGTTCGTTAGCAAACTATAATATAGTTATATTCTTCATAGTACCAGATGATAATACCTGAATGAAATTAGAAATTTCCTCCAAATATGTTCTTCATTTTCATATTATCTCTTGAGCAAAAGTTTTCATGTTATCACTATGACATTTATGCTCATTCTTCCGTGTTGATCATAAAGTTGTTTTTCTTTCTTCTGTCGACTTTTGAGTTCATATAGGATTTTAATCGCATATATTAGGAACCAAGGTCAGTGTAGCTGTGTTTACTTTTGAACCAAAATATAACCAGATGTAATTGATGTTTAGTTTCCTAACTTGATGCCATTGGGAGTTTGTAAGACAATTTATGACCAAATTGAGCTAAACCTGATCTCTTTGTGGTTACCGCAATTGGGGAAATTGTGGGTCCTGGTTAATGAGCTGATTCATGCACATACAGAGGTGCTTCTGCAAAGATTCCTGTACATCCAGTTAAGAAACATATACATAACGGAGTGCAGTGTTAGGAAAAGAAGAGAGGATGTATCAGCACATACGTATATGAAGCCATTTGAATGCATTAGGTAAGGTCAGATTAATCGAAGATTTGGGAAATCAATACTCTAAGCAAGTGCATTGCACCAACTCCTTAATTCTATTATAAATAGGAGAGGGGGAGAAGATGTGTTCTCACAATAAAATGATATGGAAAGCTTCCTATAATTCTATTCTGGAGGGAAGAAGCAGGAGGCTATCCATGTCGCCTAGCGATGCTAGATTTTCCTTAGAAAAATTTATGCAAGAGGCACAGTGATCGATCCCAACATAGTCCTACCTTTGCAGGTAACTATAACTAATCTTGAACTATTATCTTCTTTTCGTTTAACATTGATTATCTCTTCTTCCATTTATTATTAATTTTTATTTAGCTTCATACATATATATTGTTAATGTCTTCTATCTATAAGATTTTTCCTCCAATGCTATTTATTATTTCAATCGGGTTATTAATGAATCAGGATCATGGAATTCAAAATATGTACTGTAGTACTCTTCATCTAGGCCATCTTTTTCATTTGAAGAGAATTTGGAGGTCACAACTTTGTTGTAATTCTATCGATACAACAGTTTAACTATTAGATATTATCCCTAACTACTAGTTGGAAACCAATTTAATCCATTCTGATGTGGGAGATATCACACATGAAACACCAATCGATGAATAAGATGATGATGGAGGAAATGATAGATGATGATTGAATTAAAAGTTTTGGAGATTTGTATCACTCCTTCCATCTTATTTGGCATGGCATAACAAATAAAGTTTTTGGGGTCCTAAATGATTATCTATTTTTGTTTATTTATTAAACTTTGCGGGAAAAGATTTCTTTTTTGAGAAATTTTTTATTTTTCATTCTCGTACAGAAAAAATCTTCGTACACAAATAAGTTTTTGTTTCCTTGATTATAATTTCTAATTGATCTAATATTTTATATGGATCTTAAAAGTAATTTCCATCTTTTGTAACTAATTGATTATTTATTAAAGCCTTTTATGTAGCTAATTCTTTAGAATTTTGGGAGTTCGTGTTTATAACATAAAATTAAGAATGTCTATGATACCTAATTGAATCTCTATACCGAATACTATAAGATTATGATTGTCTAAGAAATTATTTCTAATAACTTTTCCATCATAACCTGTTTTTATAGTTTATACTGATCGCATTATCTTTTTCAGAAAAGAATTTTTAATACATACATATTTGTGTATGTAAGATAATGACAATGACATAAGAGATTGAGCAAATGGGGTGATCCTTAATGGCCGGCATTTTTATCCATCTGAATTACTTTGTATATTTTTCAACTCAATGTCTGTTATTAATCTATCTAATAATTCAAAACTCTTTTCTTTTAGCACCTTTATTATGATTTATGAAAACTGAAAAGATTTAGTTTGGAAACTCTCCTAGTCAAATTTGGTTTCAAAACAAGAGAACACAACGAAAGGTATGAATTTTGAACTTCCCTCACTCTAAATATCAATGATGACCATACATTTGTCTTTTAGTTCTTTGAAATTCTATAATTT
The DNA here is from genome assembly GCA_037177215.1 of Asparagus racemosus. Lineage (NCBI taxonomy): Eukaryota > Viridiplantae > Streptophyta > Magnoliopsida > Asparagales > Asparagaceae > Asparagus > Asparagus racemosus. The sequence continues at coordinate 14,516,203 of JBAKGM010000233.1, forward strand.
TTCATGTATGCAAAACCACAAGGGCAAAGCAAAACTCAGTCGAACAAGAAAGACAAAAGTAACAACTTCACATTCAGAACTCAAGGCCGAAAGAAAAGTTAAAGGGTTGTTGTCTTGGAGGGAATAGTCTCACAAAAATAAACTTGGCGATGAATAGTTTCAACTTAAAAAGACGGTGTGATGCCTTTAACATTGAATCTAAGGTGTTTCCTTAATAACATATTTCCCTTTTGAAAATTCTCATTTTGTTTCTTCTATTGCATATAACAGATAATAAAGGCGTTCACGATAACAGCGGTTAGTGGCCAAGTGTTGCTCCATCAAAGTACCCGGAGGTAGTGCTCTGGTTGTGGTTGGGGGGCATAGGCAATAATGATGAACATCTTTGGGGATATCCATGGGTCAGTATAAAAATCAAAGAGCAGAGAAGTTAGAAACATGGATGGTCAAAGATTTAGATCAATGGCTAAAGTTGATTGGAGGTTATATTAAAGTATATAGGTAGCAGATTTGGGTGACTTAGAAGTACAAATCTATATTGGAGTGTTATGGACAAAATGATGTAAATTGGTGCATTTCTCTCCACTTTCGATGATTAAGAAAAGAAATACCATCTTACAATCCTATTTTCCCTGGTCTACAAGTGTTAAACAATTTAAGTCCCTATGTGTTATTACTGAAATACAGAGCCAATATTACACAAACTGCATAGATCTTTGGCCAGCTCCCAAAGGAACAATAACGTTTGGCATGTCGGAACAATAACGTTTAGCATATGTCACTGAATACTGGCTCACCGATAAAGAGAGAAATCAAGTAAGAGAAGTCCAAAGTTCAAAGATGACCACCAACATTGTTCCAAAGGAAAGTAAAATACCTATGTAAAGAAATTTCTAACACACCAAGGCATGCATACATGGGGTGAAAAAGATAAATTTTATTTTGGTATAAATTAACAAAGTGAAACATTGAACTAGTGTTGAGATGCGAGAGAGTGGATTCTGACTTCTTTGGTTAGCAATTTAAAGTGTCATTGGTTTTAGATTCTTTAGTTAGACGGAGACTTTGTTCCCAATAGGACAGTGTTTAGGTTTGGGAATGGAAAATGCTTAAATCGTACTCTTGCAGTCATATATGAACGAGTCTTCTTACTTACAATAGTAAGCCATCAATACAACCTAACTGTTATTACCAAAAGATCATGTCAGTATCAAACATTTGACTAGCCATAAACAGAAGAAATATATAACGTCAAGTGCAAATGATTAAACTTATTTCACCTGGAGTTTACCCTTTCACACTATGCAAATCTAGTTTGAAACTAGTCAACCAAGAAAACAAGGGCAGGGTATTTTATTCTCACAAGTAATCTCTCACGTTTACTGAATTCTTAACTGCTTGCTGCTCTTTGGCGCTTTTGAACATCAAACTGGACATCTATGATACCTAATATACCTGCTGTGATCTTCTGGCCAGCTCTCACAGGACCAACACCCTGAGGAGTACCTGCATAATGGTGATAGTGGTAAATTAGGGCATACATACATGAAAATGAAATAAATCTTATTTTTGTTTGAAATGCCAAAACAAACTCATGCTAATGGTACAAATGAACCAGAATTAATACTCAAAAACCAAAACCGGTTTGGCAACAGACATTCTCGCTCAAGTTGTTTTGATTCCTCAAGAATCATGCCAGTTTTGGCAGGGAAAGAAAGCTTGATTCACAAATTAATTGTGAAACCTGCAAAGCAAAGGCCAGGGGAGTCAACCGCGTACCTAGCAAGTCATGTTAACTTGCAAAGCAAAGGCCACGGGAGTCAATGGTGTACCTAGCAAGTCACTTTAACTTGCTGACTGACATTATCTTGACCATTTTGCTACCAAAATGTCATGAAAAATAGGTATCTATTTCGGGGAAAATATACAGGACTAAGCCAGTAATTTGAGCTCATAAGACCAATCTTTTTTTCCATTCAATTGCAGAAGCAACAGGATCAAAAGTAGTACGAATTGATTTCAATCAAAAAATAGTGCCCATATCTTCATTAAAATTGGAAAGGTACAGTAAAAAGTACCATAATAACTACACAAAGTTCTCCAGACTACGAATTTTATGTTTTTATAAACTCGTATGCGTCACGGGGTATGACTAAATAGTTAATGAACTAACACTAACTATGTATTAGTAATCAATGCTAACAGTAAATGATGACAAAGTTCAAGTTTAGCACACTGAATCTAGCTGGTTTATATACTCTGTCCAAAGAAATAACATTTTATAGTCAATCACTCAAGAAGCATTACAAATGCCAAATACATAATATTTTATAGTCCAAATTAAAAGAAAGAACATCTTACTTAGTCCTATATATTTGAAGAACTAAAGGTCAATAAATACTTCAAGGGAAAGGCCCTTACCAGTCAGAATGACGTCTCCTTCCATAAGTGTCATGATAGAGCTGATATGACTAATGAGGAAAGGGATCTTAAAGATCATGTCCCTAGTAGATCCTTTCTGCCTGATTTCATCATCTACCTGGGAAAAAGACTGCTTATTAAATACTTTTTAAGGAACAAAAGGACCGCTCTTATAAGTTATAACATATGTGGAAAGGAAGGGAAACAGTAGGAATTTAAGCACCTTTAACCATAACTCAAGATTGTCAGGATCTCTGATTGCTGATTTTGGCAGCTGCAAAAGACAATTAAATAAACAAGAATAAATTCAGAAAGATTAATATTTGGTATATAATATTTGATAGTTGGGTTGGACTTTGAGTCCATGAAAACTCTCGCCCATCTATCAATTATGCATTTGACCTTCTTCTTAGAAACTAATCCCTTTTTTTCTGTCTATCTACCGACTATGTAGTTGACCTTCTCCTTAAGTCTTGTGACGCAGGACAAGATGTGAAGGGATTATTAATGCAATTTAAATCCAAGCAAACAAGCAATGAGATCTATAGTCATTACAATCAGAATAATTATGAATTCCTAACAATCTATAGCAATGCAAAACTAATCAATGGAAATTATGTTTGTGGTTAGAATTCACCTGAGGGATGAAGAATCCATATCCAAACCATATAAAATCTATATTCAAATCTGAAATTAATTAGACTTCTCGACAATCAATTATGATCTTGCATAGGAACTGAGAACAGTCGATTCAATTACTCAGATTGACTCTAACAAGTACCAGAGAACACAAAGACAACCATATCCAGAAATAATATAAAATCAGCATAATAAATCTGTAGTGAGACAAACTGAGTGGTTGAGAAATGCTTCTAATGTCAGCGAGGATCTTGTTAACTAGAGTCAAAGTCGTCGAGGTCAAGTTGGGGATTTGAGAACTCTGTTGAAGACCCCGTTCACGTGAACAGTAGTCAGAACAGGTCGTGAACAATAAAATGTATCGGGTACTGTTCTCGTGAACAGTGACAGCGAGGGTAAATAGCAACTCACATGTCTTAGATGGAATTGCAACTCACATGCAAAATAGGTAACAACTCACATGCCAAAGTTTCTCTCATAGAATGTATCATTTCTCAAAATTTATAAATCATCGTCTGCCTCTTTCAAGAGAGATACAAATATTTATAAGAAAAGAAAACTAATCCTGGAGATAACAAATAATATCTACACTGAGAATATTATCCAATCTAATCCTAAAGCTAAGATCAAATGATCCCTAAAGTTGAAATCTTATCCAAACAAGCTGATAATCCATCAAACAAATAATCTAACTAAAAGATAAAATCTTATCTAAAGATATCTGCAGCTGTATCTACAGCTGATCCCTATCAATTCTCCCCGGCTTCAAAACATTCGTCTATGATGAATGGTGGCGATGAAAAGTGAAAATCTACAAGTTGAGCTGAACTGTCTTTTCGGTCCGTGAATCATGCGGACGTCCATGCCATCGAACCAAGAAATCCTGAATCTCGTCACTTGCCGTTTGTATTATCTCGAGTGTAATGTGTTCCTTCTGCTAGCAGGGTGGTGGATATGATAACAATTGCACTTTTGTTGAAAGCAGGGTTGTTATCTCTGAAGTGGTTTTTGTGTGAATCACATGTACCTAATAAGAAATCAATCTTTTGTCGCTAGAAATCGAGTTAATATCAAATTCTTGTGAGGTATCCAACTGACAGGCATGGAATCCAACTTTTCCCAAAGCTTCCTGCAGATCTATATGATGGATAGTCATAGTTCCTTCCAGGAACCTCTCTAAGCAAGATATAATCACAACCATGCCTTCAACTGAAGACTCCTGCATTTGCTTATTAGATTCTATAGAAAACTTGTGAATTATATCTTATCTAAAGAACTTGTGAAGAGTCTCGGTGAGTGCACTGATTTGTGCTTGTGTCGTTTTGTGAATCCGCCATAGTGCTCCTAAAGGTCCTACCATTGCATAACATGAACAGATCTAGTCTAGTCTCTGATACCAAACATGACGTAGGATAGGATGCGGGATGACACGAATGCAAAGAAGGCAAACAATCACATGGATGGAGATCCCTAAAGTGAGCTACTGCATGCACTAGATGCAAATGCAAACTAATCAACAAATAACGAAAGATGTAGTGCAACTCTAAAATGACAATGGTGATGAATCATGTAAGGAATCACAGAAATATCAGTACTCAATATACTTGTAAATTCTCTATAATTCTAAAGAGATTGCAAGATTAACAGTAGGAAATTGATGTCCTGTTTAGAGTTCACCTGAGGGGTGTAAGGAATTAACCCCCAAATCGTCAAAAGATCTGAATAAGGACTGAGTTGAAAGACTCTGTAGTGAACTTGGTGAATAATCCACGAAATTGAAGGACCAACTAGCCCTAAACTTGTTAGACATATTTAATTGCGAGTTTATTTCAGATCTAAGTTGATTGCTTTGTGGATCAATTGTCTCTTTGCTCATAGATGTGTGGTAAATTCAAATCCAAGTAGTGGAGGGCTAGTTGGTTCTTCAGTTCCGTGGATTAATTCACCAAGTTCGCAACGGAGCCTTTCAACTCAGTCCTGATTCGAATCTTTGATGTTTTGGAGGTTAGTTCCTTACACCGCTCAGGTGAACTCTAAACAGGGGATCAATTTCCTTTTGTTAATCTTGCAATCTCTTTAGAATTGTAAGGAATTTATATTTACATTTAGTATTGATATTTCTATGATTCCTTGCATGGTTCATCACCATTGTCATTTTAGAGTTACACTACATCTTTAGTTATTTGCTGATTAGTTTGCATTTGCATCTAGTGCATGCACGTAGCTCACTTTAAGGATCTCCATCCGTGTGATTATTTGTTTTCTTTGCATTCGTGTAGTCCCGCATCCTGGCCTGCGTCATATTTAATTCATGGGGATCAGCTACAGATTTCTTTAGATAAGATTTTATCTTTTAGTTTAATGATTTGTTTGATGGATTATCAGCATGTTTGAATAAGATTTTAACTTTAGGGATCATTCGATTTTAGCTTTAGGATTAGATTGGATAATCAGCGTGTTTAGATAAGATTACAACTTTAGGAATCATTTGATCTTAGCTTTAGGATTAGATTGGATAATATTTTCAGTTTAGATATTATTTGTTATCTCCAGGATTAATTTTCCTTTCTTATAAATATTTGTATTTCTCTTGAAAGAGATAGATGATGATTTATGAATTTTGAGAAACGATACTTTCTGTGAGAAAAACTTTAGTATGTAAGTTGTCACCTGTGAGTTACAATTCCATCTGAGGCATGTGAGCTTCAATTTACCCCTGTCGTCACTGTTCACGGGAACAGTAACCCGAAACTGTTCGCGTCGTGCTTTGACCACTGTTCACGCGATCTTCTTCCATCTTCTGTTCACGCCCTACTCTGACTACTGTTCACGTGAACGGTGTCTTCAACGGAGTTCTCAAAACCCCAACTTGACGTCCTGTTTTGACCACTATTCACGCGATCTTCTTCCATCTTCTGTTCACGCCCTACTCTGACGACTGTTCACGTGAACGGTGTCTTCAACGGAGTTCTCTAAACCCCAACTTGACCTCGACGACTTCGACTCCAGTTAACAAAATGCTCGCTGACATTACAAGCATTTGTCAGCCACTCAGTTTGTCTCCCTACAGATTTATTATACTAATTTTACATTATTTCTGGATACAGTTGTCTTTGTATTCTCAAGTACTTGTCAAAATCAATCTAAGTAGTTGAATCGACTATTCTCAGTTCCTGTGCAAGATCACAATTGATTGTCGAGGAATCTAATTAATTTCATATTTGAATATAGATTTTATATGGTTTGGATATGGATTCTTCATCCTTCAAGTGAATTCAAACCACAATCATAATTTCATTGATTAGTTTTGCATTGCTATAGATTGTTAGGAATTCATAATTATTCTAATTATTGTGATAACTATAGATCTCATTGCTTGTTTGCTTGGATTCAAATTACATTAATAATCTCTTCACGTCTTGTCCTGTGTCATCTTGTTTGTCTATCAATTATGCAATTGACCTTCTTCTTAGAAACTACTCGTTTTTTTTTTTCCTTTAATGAATACACATACAAAACATATACACATATCAAGGTACAGCTTACTCTTGCACCTACAAGACACTTTAAAACGATGAATACTAATATACTAGTCTCTTCTTCAAAGACATGTCTTTATCTTTTCTTACACTCAATTAACAAGGTCATAAAAACATGAGTTACTTTTACAAGGATTGACGCCTATATTCATATGAAACTTAAACTCAAATGAGATATGCATCCAAAATTTATGCCTTAGATTCAGCTGCAAACAGGCTAGTAGGTTCACAATTTTCTTTCCCTCCCACAATATGCATAGACAACCTTAACACTGAGCATAAAGTATTGTTAGATTTCTTACAACTGCACTAATAGGAGTGAAGGTATCTTGCCCTTTGGCCACAGTCCATGGAAGACCTGCAGACTGTACATGAGAGAAGAGATCCAAGGATTAAAAGCGGATTACACGAGACATTGATTGCTATACAAGCATGCCACTGATAAAAGAATCTACTTTAACTGCACAATTAACTAATCTGCAATTGACAATGCATCACATTCTCTTGGAGGTCACAGAAGGCAGTATTTCTCGCACACCCACACTGGACCACAAGTCAACCCGCCTACCATTGTGAATACACACAAGGAAGAAAGGGAAAAAGTAAAAGGGAAAAAATAAATAAAAAGAAACAAGAAAAGAATATGACAAAACCTTGTTGACTACTAACGGAACAAAGTTTCTGAAAAGATGATAGATACATGTACCAAGTGATAGAAGCCAGCAGAAAATATATATCAGATGACCAAGTTGAACAGAAACACCAGAAGACAATCCAAGTATAAGGGCTAATAATATGCCCTTGTTAAAAACTGACAAAGATTAATACAAATAATTGAAGTTTACACAAAACTATTTTGATGTTTTCTTTTAGCTCATAACGTTTATATCTCTCCAAATCTTCAGTTGAAGTTTTGGAAAAGCAAGAGAAATCACCATACATATTTTTAAGGAGGTGCACCTGCAACATCCAACACAATAAGGTATTTTGCTCTGAACATATAGGCATCCATGTATCAGCACATGGTACCACCTATGGCTACAATAAGAGACTGTTCCTATTAGCCACTAGTATGAGTTTTTTATGAGTCCATGAGAACAATGTTCATGGTTTATTCACACATGATGTCCCAGCTTGCAAAAGAATGTTGTGCTTGTAGCTAAACCATTTTACTAACCCATGAAAGTTGACAAGATGAATACAAGATCCGTTCTGCCCAAGTGTATCACTTACATCTGCTATACAAATTTTAAGTTCTATTTAAAGATAACAATGGAAGTGGGTTGAATGAAACAAACAAATGAACCACAAATACATGATTAAATGAATATATATATATATATATATATATATCTATATATATATATATATA
>JBAKGM010000233.1:14533612-14551691 GCA_037177215.1 Asparagus racemosus
AACCCCCCCCCCCCCCCCCCCCCCCCACCACAAAAAAAAAAACCCCCAAATGCAATATTATTCTGTTTTGATATGTTTTTTGCTGCTTTTCATTGGGAAGTATGTTTGTTGCTGAAAACCCATAAATTTCCATACTTTCTTTCTCAAAAGAGATCAGTTCTGATCTGGGTATTTCGTGCTCATCAACAGATTATGCTCATCCAGTTCAGATTTCTTCATCATCACCATCACTAAATAAAGCCTTTGATGAGCTAGTCTGCAATGTGAGGAGCAGTGATTTTAGGGGGGAAAATGGAAATCTTCAAATTTTCTTGCTTCCTACTGTTGCTTCTTCTGACTTCATCCTCTGCTCAAATAGATGAAGCTTCAGCTCTCCTTCGATTCAAGCAAGCATCAGTCAAAATTGATCCAAATGGGTCCTTAAACAACTGGAGCAATGCCACTGCTCTCTGTTCTTGGGCCGGCGTTGTCTGCTCCGAGCCCAACGGTGTAGTCCACGGCCTGAATCTCAGCAGCATGGGCCTTGTGGGCCGATTAAACCTCAACAGCCTAATGGCCTTGCCGGAACTTAGAGACCTCAATCTCCACGGCAACTATTTCTCTGGCAATCTCTCTTCATCATCATCATCCTCCAACTGCAGATTTCAGACTGTCGACATTTCATCCAACAACTTCTCAGAGTCCATCCCGGGAAACTTCTTCGCCTCCTGTCGCAACCTTGTATCGCTGAATTTGTCGAGGAATTCAATCTATGGTGGTGTTTTCGCTCTTGGTGATTCTCTTCAAGAACTGGACTTGTCTCGCAATCAGATATCGGATAATGCCTTGATGGCCTCTTTTCTGTCGAGCTGCCGGAGCATAAGTTACCTCAATCTATCAGATAACAAGTTCACTGGTAGGCTGCCAGGGTTTATATCTCAGGCCTGTGTCAATCTCACAGTTGTTGATTTATCCTACAATCTCATATCTGGCGATGTTCCCGCTGAATTTGTATCGAAAATGCCACCATCTGTAACACAATTAGACCTCTCTCATAACAATTTTTCAGGAGATTTCTCAAATTTTGATTTTGGGATCTGCAAGGGATTGAGGGCCTTCGACATTTCATCGAATTGGCTCAACGGGACTGGCCTACCAACGAGCCTGGCTAACTGCAAGATGATCGAGAGAATTGGATTATCTAACAACAATCTCAGTGGTCCTCTGCCTAGATTTTGGGCTAGTTTTAGGAACTTGACGCATGTTTTTTTGGCCAACAACGAGTTTTCTGGCCAAATACCGACTGAATTGGGCCTGACTTGCGGGACCTTGATCGAGCTTGACTTATCGGAGAATCAGCTCATTGGTGAACTTCCGACGAGTTTTAAAGGTTGTCGTTCTCTTGAAAGTTTAGACCTCCGCCATAACCTACTCTCTGGAGAGTTCGTCGATGGGGTGATCAGTACTATTCAATCGTTGAAGTATCTTTACCTCCCTTTCAACAATCTCACTGGTTCTCTTCCTCTAAAGGCATTGACCAACTGTACTTCTCTTCAAGTGATCGATCTGAGCTCAAATGAGTTTCATGGCGATATACCAACAGGGTTTGGATTCTGTAAGTCACTTCCTTCTCTTAGCAAACTCATGTTTCCTGGCAACTTTATCTCTGGTCAAATTCCATCTGAGCTCGGTGAGTGCATTAACCTCAAATCAATTGATTTTAGCTTCAACAACTTGACTGGATCGATCCCCACCGAAATCTGGTCACTCCCAAAACTCGTAGACTTGGTAATATGGGCTAACAGTCTCACTGGAAAAATCCCCGAAAACTTATGCAGTGTTACTAATTTTGAAACCCTTATCCTCGGCTACAACAATTTGTCTGGCGCAATTCCTCAGTCAATCACCAACTGTACAGAATTGATCTGGGTATCGCTCTCTGGTAACAAACTCACCGGAGAGATCCCTGAAAACATTGGAAATCTCGGGAAACTTGCGATTCTCCAATTGGGTAGCAACAATTTATCGGGATTGATCCCACCGGGGCTTGGCCAGTGCCGGAGCCTGATATGGCTCGACCTGACGTTCAACTCCCTGTGGGGCCCGATTCCAGGAGAGCTGGCAGCCCAAACGGGCCTAATCATTCCTGGAGCCGTCTCTGGCAAGCATTTCGCCTTTCTTCGAAACGAAGGGGGTAACATTTGTCCTGGTGCTGGAGTCCTATTCGAATTTGAAGGGATTCGACCAGAGAGGCTCGCAATTTTTCCTCCTGTGCATTCTTGCCCGTCGACCAGAATATACACTGGGACAACTGTGTATCCATTTGCAAGCAACGGTAGCATCATTTACATGGATTTGTCGTACAATCATCTTAACGGGTCGATCCCAGTTGAGTTTGGGCCGATGGATTTCCTGCAAGTTCTCAATTTAGGGCACAATCGGCTCACCGGAGAGATACCGGAGTCCTTTGGAGGGATGAGGATTCTTGGCGTTCTTGATCTTTCTTACAACCATCTGACCGGATCGATCCCTGGATCTCTTGTGACACTGTCATTTCTCAACGATATGGATGTGTCGAACAACAATCTCACCGGCCCTATTCCCGCCGGAGGGCAGCTTATGACGTTCTTGCCATCAAGGTTCGCCAACAATTCCGGCCTGTGCGGGCTCCCGTTGCCACCTTGTGGGTCCCAGGACCGTAATGGGACCCACGGTTCGGATTCGAATTCTGGCGGGAAGAGGAGGAGGCTGTTTGGTGGGAGCATGGTGGTCGGGGTAACCCTAGCTGTTCTCATCATATTCTCTTTGATTCTAGTCCTCTTCAAGATGAGGAAGTATCAGAAGGCTGAGGCCGCAAGTGCCTACGTGGAAACCCTCCCTGGCTCGTTCAGCGGCGGCGGTGGTGGAACGTCGAGCTGGAAGTTCTCTGGTGAACCTTTGAGCATCAATGTGGCGACGTTTGAAAAACCGTTGAGGAAACTAACATTCGCCCATCTCCTCGAGGCGACCAATGATTTCAGCGCCGAGACCCTCATCGGCTCTGGAGGCTTCGGTGAGGTCTACAAGGCGAACCTCTCGGATGGCTCGGTCGTCGCTGTTAAGAAACTCCTCCGTGTAACTGGACAAGGTGATCGAGAGTTCACCGCCGAAATGGAGACCATCGGAAAAATCAAGCACCGAAACCTCGTCCCCCTCCTCGGCTATTGCAAGGTTAATGACGAGAGACTACTCGTCTACGAGTACATGAAGCATGGGAGCCTCGATGTTCTCCTACAGACCAAATCCAAGATCATCGACTGGCCAGCGAGGAAAAAGATCGCCATCGGCGCTGCCAGAGGTCTCGCATTCCTCCACCACAGCTGCATTCCTCACATAATCCATCGAGACATGAAGTCGAGCAATGTTTTGCTGGATGAGAATCTCGAGGCTAGGGTTTCTGATTTCGGCATGGCGAGGCTCATGAACGCCCTCGACACACATCTCAGTGTCAGCACTCTCGCCGGTACTCCAGGATATGTGCCGCCGGAGTATTACCAGAGTTTCCGTTGTACAACAAAAGGCGATGTGTACAGTTACGGAGTCGTGCTGTTAGAGCTTTTATCGGGCAAGAAGCCTATCGATCCTTTGGAGTTTGGGGACAATAATTTGGTCGGATGGGCGAAGCAACTGATGAGGGAGAATCGGAGTGATGAGGTATTCGACCGTGAGATGATTGGAGGAAAGAAATCCGGAGAGGTTGAGGCTGAAATGAATCGGTATTTGAAGATTGCTGGCGAGTGTTTGGACGATCGGCCGTTGAGGAGGCCGACCATGATTCAGGTGATGGCAATGTTCAAGGAGCTTCAGATTGATTCTGACAGTGAGTTTTCTGATGCATTTTCAGTTGGGAGAGGGGTTATAGATGAATCTAAGGAGAAAGGGCCACGATTTTGATTCTGGGTCTTGATTCTTTTGAGAAATTTTGATTATGGAGATAGGTTTGTTGTACCTCAGGTTATAGTTGATTACTGTAAATAGAAGGAGAAGAATGTAGAGTAATTGGAGGGAAAACTTTGTTCATTGTATTTTGAAAAGTTTCCTTTTTAGATCTTAATTGAGTGTTTATAGCATCTCAATTCCAATGGATGGAAATCTATTCAGGCAATGATCATAAGATAAACTGTTGGTATTGTTCTTTGTTCTTTCCAAAGTTTTTCCAATGGGAAACTATACTTGCACGTGAACGGGCAATATAAATTTATAAGGGTTAATAATTTTCAACATGTCACCCTTTCTTCATCCTTGTTTTCTTATCTCAACTAACCCTCTTCATTATTCATTATCTACTTGATTGTATCGTACATGACATGTATGAACCAATTGACATAAGCTCTTTGTGCAATGGATCTATCTAAAAATATCCCACATCCCAACCAAAAGCTAGTTAGGAGATGTTGTCACCCATCTCTTAATTCTTATACTATGGTTCCTACCAAAGCTAACAATTATCCTCATGATTAGTTTTTTTAAAAAAAATTATGATATTGAGAAGGATGGTTGACACGTGCGCACAATCTCGCACGTGTGGTTTACAAACGTTACGGAATTGAGAATGATCTACATTAGGAACTGGTCAAGATTAGGGCAGGCCATGGATATTATTTCCCTAGCAATCAAAAGCTCAATGAGTGACATATGTTTACACTCAAATGAGGCATTAGGTCTCCAATAAGACAATGACCTTTGCTTCTTTTCTTGCCATCTTTTTTGACAAATAAGAGTTCAGGTAGAAAAGAACTCTAATGAGATAGAGAAGGATTGATTTTAAGGACTTTAATCCATTTGGTCAACAAGGGGATTGTAGAATCCAAGGGATAAAGTGGACACTTATAATCACCTAGAAGGTCAACTCTAAGAAATTCTTCGTGGTTGTTATGTATAATATGTCACTTTGGTTGTTTTATATGAAATTATTTTAGGACATTAGTGAGTTGTGGGGCTCTAGGAGGATGTTGAGATGAGTATATCGATAGTTTGCTTTGCTTTCTTTTGACCTCATTTATTTCTAGCTTTATTAGGTTTTTTTTTTTTGGGGGGTAACCTAAGAGTTACAGTGAGACCAAAAGAAATTTAACGTTTAACCAGAGGGGCAATTGCTAGCAGATGTCGGGTACAGAGGAAGAAAAGAGTTTTGCATTGAAGTTATTAGGTAAAAAATTAACCAAGGAATAGTCTCCGTATTAGGGTAAATTAAGAAAACATTTATGTATGTAGTATCATTTAGCAAAATAAATTTACAAGAGATAAAAACGATGAGTTCCACATATTGTCATGTGATTAATACAATGAATCTCACCTCTGAGTTATCGCTTAATAGTTTAGTAAGCAAAATGAATTGTTATTTCAAATTTACTTTTCATATACATGTATACGCACTGGAAAAACCATTCCCCATTTAGTACTGTCATCGGTTAGGAACTTGATGCATCAGGCAGTTGTTGAGCGAACAAATCGGATGAGTTGTTGATTGCGCGCATGCTCTTGAAGGGAGAAGGGATGATAAAAGGGCTACTTTACATGTATACCCCTCAAAATTCCCATATTGCAAATCGATTCCTCGAATTTTGATATTTACAAAATTACGCTCTAGTTTTCTATATCAAATTGTTAACCTTCCAACTCAACAATATTGGTTTTTAAAATAGGGCAATGTAAAAATTTTCAATAATTTCCAACACTATTGCAATATTTTCCTTTTAAAAACTAACACCGCCAAGTGGGAGTAGTTAGGAAAACTCAATGAGAGGAAATTCAGGAGTAATTTTTCAAATATTAAAATATAGAGGGTAAATTTGCAAATATGACAGATTTTAGAGGTATATATTTAAAAACCCAAAAAAATAATAAACAAGAAGAAGAAGAAAATTATCAAGAAGGATAATAATAAGGAGAAGAAAAGGGAGGGATTGTGAATGCCTACGAATTTTTGAAGCACTAGGCAGTGGTTGGTTGCACGAAACAATAGAGCTAAAATTCATTTCATTTCATAATTAAACAAACCGAAGTTTATCTCACTTCAGACTCTAAATAATTTAAAATTTGATTATTAACGTTGCAGGATACAAAGTAAATCACTTATTATCATTCTTTTGAGAATGTTATATATATGCAATGAACCAATTGCAATATCATTGAATACTTTTCCGTTTAGCCCGTGAACTCCATTTGAATGACGTAACAGTCCTACCTAGAAAGAGTGATAAATATTTATTTTCATATAATTTGACCTCCATGCACTTTTGTTATTATTCAAAATGACATCCAGGAGTAATAAATTTCATTTGCACCACATTAGAATTTAACTATCAACTTGTGAAATTACAGAGTTAGTCACAACTTACAATTATGTTATACATAATTGCTCTTTGGATTTAACCTACCGTAAATATATGAAAGGTCCTTTCCCCTCATGCGTATTCGTATGGATCCTCTGGAAGGGCTGAATGGGCCCCGTAAGAAATGGTTAGACCTAAGGCAAGTCCACACCAGCCACAATATGACCACAATATCAGGCGTGGTTATGTTAATTGGGCTGGCCCATGGAAGCTTTTTCACATGAACAATAGAGCAGGCCCCCAGTATCGTATTACTTGTTATGTTAATCGGATTATGGACTAATGGGGTAATGCTGGAGCTTAATAAGTTGCTTATAACTTCTATATAAACTGTTTAAAAAGCAATTTAGTAATCAAATATAAAAAATTACTTAAAAGCAACTAATGTGCTTAGTTGAACTGTGCTTAATGATCATTGTTAAAAGATAAAAGGTATTATACGTTATATAAACTATAAAAAACAGAAGCTGCTTTTAAAAGTATTCTCAAGTTGCTTTTAAAAGCACCCCCTTAAAAGCAGAAATAATTTCAATAAGAATGCCAAAAAAGCTTTCATCAAACACCATTATTGGGTGCTTCTTGAAAAAATAAACAAAAGCACCCTAAAAAAGGTAATACCAAACTGGCCCCAACTCTCTTCATAGTTTATTTAGCAAAAATGAGTTGCCAAGAATTAACAAATGAAGAAATACAAATGTTTGAAAGAACTCGAAGGCCTATTTCCCTCAAACATATAAGAGAAAAATCTCTAACACTATGGGTGAGGATGTAGATATAATCACAATACATCTGCCATCTACAATATCTATACTACTCTATAAAGGCAATTGGAAGGCATACAAAAGTGGAGGAATGTGGTTTTATTCCTTCAATTTCATAACTAATTAGAGGTTACCTTAATAAAAGATGAGGATAGTTTAGTCATTTATCAATATCTTATTGGTTCCCTTACTCTGGATGGGCCTTTCTCTAGAAAATTTTATTACTTTCAATTCTCCATTTCCTTTTCAAATTTGAAAATTTGTTCCCTTCTTTTTAGAAGAATCCATTGCTTTCATTCCTCCATCTCCTCAAATTTAAAATTTCATGCATGGCCTTCTTAAAACTCATATGATTTAAAAAGATAAAAAAGCAACACAATGTAAACTAGGTAGCAACATATTATAAATAAGAGTATTAATTAACATGTACGTAATGTATAACTAAAAATATATTTTATAACTAAAAAACACATTTCATAACTATGTTATCATAAAACTAGTATATTGGCACGTGCAAATGCATGTGCACGTAACATTAAATTTCTATCTAAACCGTTCTCGGTCCTCAAAGTCAATTACGTTATTATCAATTAATGTTTAATTATGGTATTTTAGTTAAAAAATACATGATATCAAAATAATAATAATTTATTAAAAAGTATATGTATATATTTTATGCATCTTAAAAATTATTATTGTATCCTTCATTTTAATAAAAGAAATAAAATTGAGCTTATAATTAATATAATGGTTTCTTATTGGATCTAAATAAAATAAAATTTATTTGATTTATTTTTCTATAGTACTTAGTTTCTCGATTGTAACATGATGATACATATATTAACTTTAGGTTGAAGCAACAAAAGCTATTATGCATAAGGAAATTAATTCAAATTAAAAAAAATTTATTATAACATAGTTATGAAAAGTGTTTTTTAGTTTTTAAATATATTTTAAAAATAATATATTATATACATGTTAACTAGGACTCTTATAAATAATATGTTGCTACCTAGTTTATATTGTGTTGGTTTTTTATTTTTAAAATCACATAATTTTTAAGAAGGTCATGCACGAAATTTTAGATTTGAAGAGATGGAGGAATGAAAGCAATGGACCCTTCTAGAAGGAAGAGAGTAAAATTTCAAATTTGAAAAAGAACTGGGTAATTGAAAGTAATAGAACCTTCTAGAGAAAAGCTCTTCAAGAATAAGGGAACCAATAAGATGTTAATAAATGACTCAACTACTCTAATCTATTATTAAAGTGAGCTCTAATTCTTTATGAAAATGAAGGAATAAAACCATTATCCTCCACTTTTGTATGCCCTTACAATTTCCTTTATAGGGTAGTATAGATTTTTAAAATTGGGTTGATTTTCTTATGTAGAATACTAGCTTTTGTTGCTGCAATCTAAAGTTAATATATGCATCATCATGTTACAACCGAGAAACTAAAAACTTCACAAAAATAAATAAAACAAATTCTATTTTATTTAGATCCAATAAATAAACCATTATATGAATTATAAGCTCAATTTTATTTTTCTTATTAAAATGAAGGATACAATAGTAATGTTTTAGATGCATAAAACATATATACGTTTTAATAAATTCTTATTATTTTCATGACGTGCATTTTTACTAGAAATACTATAATTAAACATTAAATGATAATAACATAATTAAATTTGAGGATGGAGGATGGTTTAAATAGAATTTTTTTAGTGGGGGTTTAAATAGAAATTTAAAATTGAGAAAATCCCTCTCAACTATGAGTGTCTCACAAAATCCCCCTAATCTTTCATACTCTTCTCACTAAACCCCCTGGCATTGTTATTTCAAATATAAAACTACTAAAATACCCTTTTGGAATCAACTCATTCTAATTAAAAAGAAACCTCTAACCAATTAAAAAAAGAACTCGGCCAATTTACAATGGTTTTCTCTTTCTCTTCTCCTCTCTCTCTCTCTCTCTCTCTCTCTCTCTCATCAAGCAGAAAATCTAGGTAAATTTTTTATGATTGCAGGGTATTTTGGTCTTTTTAGTCACCTATTTTTTCATGTTACATGTTAGACCTAACAATGTCAGTTTTCACGGAATTCATGAGAAAAGTTCAAGGAGTTCTTCTCATGTTTTGAAATTTGAGGGGTTATCTACAATATGATCAAACTTTAGGGCATTTCCTCAAATTAAAATAGTTGAGGGGTTTGTAAGACACCTCCCATAATTGAGGGGGTTAAGTGAGAAAAGTTCAAGGGTTTTCACAAAATATGAAAGTTGAGGGGGTTATCTACAATATGAGCATACTTGAGGGTGATTTTCTCAAATGAAAATATTTGGTTGGGAGTTTTGGTGGGGGCGGGGAGGGGGTGGTGTTATGAGATAGCTTTGCAGTTGGTGTCTTTCTAAAATTAACCCAAAATTTTATCTTGAATCACTACTATATATACAATAACTAAAACTGATTCAATATCAAAGTGCAATTTAGATAGCTAAAACTAATTGGTGTAGTATAAATTTTAGCAGTAGCTCTGAAATATCCAGTATCCCTCCCACGACAAAAGCTGTCGTGTCCCTTTATCTTATGAGATGTTAGATAATTGGTGGAACTCCTAAAGTAAAAAAAACTTGCCATGTGCCATATCATAAAGACAAAAAAATTAACATGTGCCATCATAAGTATCCATGTGTTCTTCTATTCTATCAGAAAATGACATGTAAACATCTAATCTTATATTAACCTTAGAATCTTTATCAAATTAAAAATTTTCATAATTAGTAAACTCTACTAGTCAAATATTTTGCAATCTTTATCAAATTGTAACTATCCATAATTTAAAAAAAACTCATAATCATATATTTAAATATAGAAATTAAAAAATACTCATGTAGAGAGCCTCTCTACATAATTAAAATCACTGGTTAATTGTAGGACGCCCCTCAACCCCAAAAATGGGGGTGCCATAGAAAACCCCTCTCAACTATTTGATTTTGAGAATCCCTCCCAAAGTTTGAGCATATTGTAGATAACCCCTCTCAATTTTAAAATTTGGGATAACCCCATAAACTTTTCACACTTAACCCTCCTCAAATATGAGGTGTGTCTCGAAAAACCCACCTCCACTATTTTAATTTGAGAAACCCACTCAAGTTTGAGCTTATCATAGATAAGCCCACTCAATTTTGAAATTTTGAGAAACCCCATGGACTTTTCTCACTTTACACCCTGAAAGCTAACATTGTTAGGTTTGGCATGTCACATGACAAGTAGGTGATTAAGAAAAGACCAAAATGCCTCTCGATCATAAAATATTACTTTGAGTTTTTAAGATAAGGGAAAGAGAGGAAAGAGAGGGAAAAAACAAAATAAATTGATCTAGATCCTTTTTTATCAATTGGGGATTTCTTTGTAATTGAATGAGTTGATATCAAAAGGGTATTTTAGTTATTTTATATTTTCAAATGATGTTTGGTGGATTTGGTAAGAAAAATGTGAAAGACTCAGGGGAGTTTTGTGAGACACCTCATAGCTTTAGGGGGTTCTTTAGTTTTGAAAGTTTAGTAGGATTATCTATAATATACCCAAACTTGAGAGAGATTTTCTCAAATTAAAATAGTTGATGGGCGTTTTGTGAGACATCCACCATAGTTGAGGGAGTTCTCTAAAATTAACCTTAAAATTATATATGCAAAATTATACATATGTCAAAATATATTTAAAGTTGATAGATTAGTCTTCTTCTTAAAATATTATTGATGCACTGTGATCAACTTTTTTTGTTATTTATTGATTTGATACCACGTCTTTGCTGATTTTTATAAAGAAGAGTTATTGTCTCACTTATGTCTCTCTTTATAATATTAATAGAACACAAAGCACTATAAAAAACATATAACACATAATGATATATTAAATTAAGAAATTTCCTATAGCAAAAATATTCTTTGTGATCTGAAAAATTTTAAAATGGAAGTCATCCACCCCCTTATTTTTAATTTTTCTTTTAAGTTTCAAACTATTTAAAGGAAAATGTCCAGCTCAGATTATCTAGTTTTCAATATTCCGTATGCCACAAGTTATTGGTATAAGTCATTTGGTGCTCATAACCATAAAATTTGGAGTATTATAAAAAAAGAAAATAAAAAGGAGCAATTTTGAAAAAAATATGTTCAATTCAATTTAGAAGTACATGCATATGACAAAAGAAAAAACCCATAGAGACCAAACAAATCAGACACAAAAAATTCAAACCCCTAGCCTTCCAAGCTAAGGTTGCAAGTTCAGTTCCCGCTACCCACTCACTATTATTTATTCTAGCACAAACAAAATACTTTTAAAGAGAAATTGGTAACTTTTCGTAAAGGCAAAAAAATGTTATGTGCCAAAAATTGCCACATGTCTATATATCCTACTAGAAAGTGACATGTGGACACCTAATCATATCTTCAACTAAGAATTCTCATCAAATTGAAACTATCTATAATTAAAAAATTCTAATAATCAAAGTACTCCTTTCCAATTCTATCTTCACCTCGGAATCCTCATCAAATTTAAACCATCCATACAAAATTTCTAATAGTGAAAAACCTCCTTTACATATAAACAGGTTCTTCAAGATTAGAAAATTATCAATAGTTCCAATTGGAAATCCAAAAATTACAAAAACCTTCTAAAAATCTAAAAAATTACAAACAACCCACTGAGATCCAAAAATTGCAAACAACTTCTTAAAACTTTTAAAATTCCAAATAGGCCTCTGCAAAATCACAAAATTGCAAACAACACAGTAATATCTAAAAACTACAAAATATATAACACTTACAAATAGCAACATAAAACTCACAAAATTATAAACTGTCACTCTCAAAATTCTAAAATTACAAACAAAACCTTAAAATTCTCTAAAATTTCAAATAGTCATTTGAAAAGTCCTAAACTATGAATAGCACCCTAAACCCCTAAAAGTTTTATAGATAGCCCGTTAATGTTTTGAAAATTATAAATATCCCCTTAAAAATTTTATAAACAACCCTTTGAAAATTTTACAACGAGCCCTATGAAGGTTGTGAAAATAACAAAGACCCTATTTAAAATTTCAAAATATTACACATAAATCCCTAAAAACTTTAGTAAAACACTTTAGAGTTTCAAAAATTACAAACACCCAAATTTCCCCATAAGTTGCAAAAAACCCCTTAAGTTTAAAAAATTAAAATAAACCCCTTAAATATTCAATAATTAAAAAAATTTAGAAAATTATAAAATGTCCCCTTTAAAATTTAAAAATTACAATCCCTAGAAAATCCTAAACTTACAAATAATCCTTTAAAAGTTCAAAAAATACAAACATCCCCCTTAAAATTTTATAAAGAACCACGCCTAAAAATTTTATAACTTGCTTCTTTAAAGTTTCGAAAATTAAAATTTACAAACAGCCATTTGAAAATTTTAAAACTAGCCCATGAAAACTGTAAAAATAACAAACACCTTGCTAAATATTAAAATAAAAACTCCCTAAATTTATTGCAAACAACTAATAAAAGTTTCAGAAATTACAAACGTCCCCTAAAGAAATCACAAAAACTCTTATGAAAGTTGTAAAATTACAAATAATCCTAAGAAACATTTACAAAACCGCCCCCTAAAATGTTTATAACCATTCCCTTAAAAAAGTTTGAAAATTTACATACCACCCATAAAACTTTGCAAAACTACAAGCAGCCCCTTAACTGTTTCAAAAACTACAAATATCCCACCAAAAGTCTTCAAAATTTGAAACATTATCGTAAAATTTATAAAATTATACCCTGATTTAGCATATTAGATTATAATGTTATAATATATTTAGTGTGAGGGAATGCATCAAGTGGAAGGATATAATAATCATGGAAATTCTCATGTCCTTAATAATAGGGGATGGTGGAACTTCCTACCATTCATTTTGGGGATTAGAGGAAAGTTGAAATCTTATTTGTATCCCAACCCCCAGCAAACAAGCATGAGACTAGATTGAAAATCTTGGGACATTGAAATCCCAGCCCCTTTCCTATAGGGGACCGAACATTGCTTATGTTCTTTTCTAATTTATCTCTTTCTACAAATTATTAAATATTATTGTATATCATGTTCTTTTAGTTTTAAAAATTTTAAATTTTATTTAGGTTTATAAAGAAGGAATTGATGGCTAAGTTATCTTGTTCTGAATTTCAAATATAATATTTTAATTTTTCTAGGAAAGTCCCTACAACTCGAAATGTCTCCTTTAACTGATAAAAAATCTCTATTTTTCTCAAAATATAGCAAACAATGTTACTCATTGTCTCTTCCTTCATAAGTATTTAATGTACTGATTAATAAATGATTTTTAAGTTATAGTCTACAAAGAAATATAATCAATCATCTATCTTATTACATTAGGTAGCTTAACACATTCGAATGGTGTATAAACTAAGCTAAGTAGCACTTAAATGTTAGTATGATATGCCCTAGAAACCAATCATAGAGATAATTATGCTTAGGTTATATTTATGTAACTTCTATGAATAATATGTTATTCAGTCACTTGAATAAATCACTTGTTATGAATCATTAAGTATGTGACTTGAACGTGAAACTCTGTAATTAGATTGTGATATTATTCTAAGTAGTCCTTGTCTTTTGTCATTGGTTAGGACGCTAATGATTTTATAGGCAGCATGTGGTTGATTGATGATCATGTTTCGCAGATCATGGATATAAGATATCAAGTTAATCACATGGGTATATGTTGGTGAACATGATATTGGATTGACCCATTATGAAACATTGCATGGATTATTTGTGTCATCAATATGTTTCATGCAATGGTTATGCTCGGTCTTTTGACC
The DNA here is from genome assembly GCA_037177215.1 of Asparagus racemosus. Classification (NCBI taxonomy): domain Eukaryota; kingdom Viridiplantae; phylum Streptophyta; class Magnoliopsida; order Asparagales; family Asparagaceae; genus Asparagus; species Asparagus racemosus. The sequence goes on from JBAKGM010000233.1 coordinate 14,547,597, forward strand.
TGAGACCATCATAGTTTTCTACATGAAGATTGTATACTTTGATGTTACCAAATGTTTCCCTTAACCGGATAACAATAAAGGTATTAGTCGGGTATTCTATGAATCATGCAGAGGAATATAAATGGTCAAGATGGAATGTGTCCCTCTCGTATAAAGGAGAGTATGATATCTCTAGGTCCCTCGAAGAAGATAGACTGAGAAAGTGCATGGTCATGCCTAATTAGTTGATAGTTAACTATTGAGAAGTCAGTCTAATTTCATGTGTGAGAAATTAAAGATTGAACTGTATAAGGGTGACATGTTTCTTGCATTGAGTTCAATCAAGATATCTAGTGATGAAGAGACCAACATATGTCCATTATGGACAAGGTTTTATTTAAGATGACATTTACGTGATTTGGGTAGTCATAATGTCCTGTTAGGGTCAGCTTATGACTTGTGGGCCGAAAAATATTTTGGTCCACTACCAACAACATGTAAATGGGTCGCACACAAGAACATGTTAGAGCGTTATTGAGAAAGCCCGCATAAATTAAGTCATATAGAGATATAATTAGATGTGAGACAATTGGGTAATCAGATAATGAATAGTTTGACAAATATCAGTTAATTGATCTCAGTCGAGTAATTAGGTAATAAATGATTTGACAAATCTCAGTTAATTGATCTAAATTGATTTGATCAATCATGTTTGGGAAAAATACTGACCAAGTTCAATGAACCTATCTCCTAACAATCAATTGATATGATCAATCACGGTTTAAAGATATGAATTGATTTGAACAAATCTTTTTGAGAAATTGTCTGATTGGAAATCTGATCTCTTTCCGGTTTGAAAATCCACCTCACAGCCCTAAAAAAGGGAGCATAAGATGCACCTTTGGGATCAATCCAATCTAGTTTCTGAAATCGTGAGGGAGAGAGAGGAAACTCCAGAGACCGCCGTCTTCGAAGTGCTAGCACACCGATGAGCGGAGTTCCAACAAGTTCGTGTGGATACCAATAGAGGCATCGCTGCGATTGCTGCGCAACATCTCCACGAGTACGCAAATTTCTGTTGCTTATCTGCATGCTTTAGGTAATCTTCTATCTTGGATCTTCTTCTACGTATGGATCTTAGGATGTAGGTAGGTAAAAATCTGATTTTTAATGTTTGTTAGCCCTCCTACTTTCCTTCACATTGGTCGTCGTATGCCATGACCATGTCACCTTTCTAGTTTTAATGCAATCTCATCACGAATTCTGAGATCCTCCTCAACTAGGGATCTCGCCTTCGCTTGAACTTCCTGCATATACTGTGTCCTTTTCTCAAATATGGACTGCCAATGTCTGAGGTTCTCCTTGGCACACTGGACCAATTATTGCGTTGTTGTGATATCCACCTCACGAAGGTCAACAGTGCTACGGACATCCTCTGGTTGAGCCTTGAGATTGCCAATGGCGTAGGTGCACGCACTAATCTTCTCTTCAATTGTAGCTTGTCGTCCTCAGATTTCATTAGATAATTGATCATAAAGGCATTCTGGGAGAAGTTTAGTGCCTGACATTCGCAACTCCCGCCACTCGACAACCTTAGCGATGAAGTCATCTCAAAGCTATCTAAACAATTATTCAAGATACGACATAAGTTGTTTGGTCTAAAAGCGGTCCTCGACACAAATAGGAGGCATCGCTTCATGCCAAAGTCATAGATGGATTTAGTTGTGAATAGGCAATTTCTTCATCCTCATCAGCTGAAATGGGAAGAGGAGGTAGAACTAGTCATGGACTTTACGGCGTGGCAACATAAGTTGGTATCAGAGGAGTGGCACCCAACCCAAAACTAGACGAACCAGTCTCAATAGACATCGAGGTTCCCCCAATTGCAATTATATTTTCAGAAGGAGTAGAGGATGATGAACCATTCTCCAAGCATGGGATTAGAGACCGCTGCATCGACTAAGTCATGCCAAAAGTAGAAGGCACCTCCGGGGGTAGCCCTAGGGTGGTTTTCGATGAGCGCCGATGTCCAAGCTTCTTCCACAATCGAGGAACCGGAGGTAGTACCTACAACATGGGATTATGATATCAATATCAAGGCCTACCACAATATGTACATAACAACTCCTGAACACTTACTCGCAAGAGGCGTTGGGGATGCAATGATAGTAGAAGATGGCTCTGTGACGTGTTCCGTCAGGATAGTCTCGAACACTACTGGAAGAGCACCCCGGCAATTAGAACCTCATGTTCCCCAGCCTTGTCAACACTCGCATCAACAGATGAGGACTCCTACATGATCGTATCCTCCTGAACCTCTACAACTTCATCATCCTTGGTTTCATACGCATGGTGACGACCGTGCTTGAAGATCCATCTACTTCATTGCTGGCACCTTCAATTGGAATGACCACATCGGGAATAACAGCTAGCTCCTCGGCTATTTTCTCTTGCTCTTTGGATGTTGGAATGCCTATCTCCATGACTAAGTAGAGATTTATCACTGAAATGAATACCGGGATGCTTTGGTACATTGAAATGTAAAGCAGGTAACTCACTGCTAGCAGATCCTCATTCTAAATCATCTCCTCTGGAGGCACTTCCTTGACATGGTGACTTTCACCTGTGACATGTCAAGAAGTTATAACTCAGAGCCATTATGGGCAAGGGACTAATAAAAACAAATTCTTCAACAATAAAGATGTATCCTGAGGTGGCGAAAGAACTATGTGGTTTCCCGCATCCAACACTTCTTCTTGGTGGTCCATCAGGGAAGTTTGAGCATGTCCCTTCCCGAAAGCTGATTCACCACCCAAAGGCCCCTCAGATGGTTTAGCAGTAATCCGACAAACATGTAAAAGGGAAGCGAGAGGCTCACCATTTTCATACACCTCCGAAGCAGGGGTTGAATAGGAGGAACTCCGGCACGAGCCTGAAGACTTTATAGTCCACGATGCCAAGTTTGGCTAGAATGCTCTCCACCTACTTCAGTCTGTCTCCTGATTGGCGACACATTCCCATGGCTGAAAGTACCGAATGCCCCTTTCGGATCAGCATCAGCACATTCTTCGGACGAGAGATCAATCGCTTCATCACGGTTGGCCTTACAACACCCATAACCAGAAAGCCACTTGTCTAATGAATGCCCTGAGGAGTGGAATAAGTTAGTCACAAAAGAAAGAGACGTGTATCCAATGCAAAGAGGAGTGGATACCTTCGGCATCGCCTCCACCAATGATAGAATGTTCCCCAACCCTGTCCCCTTCATCATCACTGATATGCCAGTCCTTGAATGAGCGTCTTGAGGAGAAGAACAAGTTACTCACAGGATGGCTAAGACATAAACAACTCATATGAGGGAGAAAAGTCAGATACCTTATACTTTGCCCTCTTATCGGGACAACTACTACTCTTCCTCATCCCTTACTTCCACGGTCTCCCTCGGGGTTGGAACGGTTCTACTCCGAAGGTGGATTTCTTTTGTCTCTACGTAAGTCTCCAGAGTTGACAAGGCCCTGCTACGACCTTCAATTGATATCTTCTTCCTCTTCTTTAAGGCAGATCGGCTGGGTTCAGCCAGACATTTCCCCTTATCCTTAACCTCATCTTTCTTCGAGATTCGGGCCAGAGCACGACCCTCATCAATGGTAGTGCTAACGGTGGGATGATAACGATCAGGCTCATTACTCTCTTAGGTAGCCCGAGCCAAGCCAAGCAGAGGGAAACTAGCATACTGTAGGACACGTGAATCAACATCCTCCCCCAGAGAGGTCCAATACAAGTCCTCAATATCTGCATCCTCATTCGTCCTCTATTCATCCAACCAGGCCCTACGCCACCTTTTCGCTGATGCGCCCTCTTGTAGTCCTTCAAATCTTTAACACATCTATTCTTGGTGGACTTCTTTGAAAGTAGACGTTTATAAGCGCAAGGCATGACACCTTCTGCTGGTAATCTGAGTGTGACTGATTATCACATTTTAATTACAATTTAATACCCTCATTATCCATTTTATATGAATAAATATACCACTAATAAGTGTTTTTGTCTTATTTTGCAGGTTAATGGTGAAATTAATGAATAAAAGCCCAAATGACTCAACTCTCCAATTTTCTA
>JBAKGM010000233.1:14570308-14596610 GCA_037177215.1 Asparagus racemosus
TACATGGACTATCCACTTTATAAGAAGTGGGGCCCGGATCATGAGCGTTCGTTTGATAAGTTCTTTCTCCAAGCTCAAGTTAAATACATTTTTAATTCATAACTACGTACATTTCTTTTGTATTTGTACATGAATCCATCTCAAGAGTTTAATACATTTCTTTTGTTAACTTTGCAGAAAGATTATGAGTTTCTGCCTATAGATCCTTATTGTCCTCTCAACCTTCGTGCTATACATCGAGGCATGAAGACGAAGATGCAGGAGAGAGTCCGAGGCAATCGGAATCAGGTGAAGAAGGAGCGTTATGAACTATGGCGGGAGACTCCGCAAGATAAAAGAGATGTTCTTTTCAAGGAGGAAGTGTTCTCAGGGATCCAGGACCTGTGCAAGTTTTATTCTTCTGATAGCAAGCGGGTATATAGTTAACAAATGATTCAATGTTTGGTATGTGCTTATTTTTTGATCGCAATCTAAATCTTACATTTATGTGCAGGCCGAGGCAAAACGAAATAAGAAAAATCGGGAGTCAAAGAAGCGAGGTCGAGAAATCTATACGGGTGGCTTAAGGAGTATGGTTTGAGCAAAGCAGAGAGTGGTAAAATTAATCCTTGGAGTTTAAAAAATGCATTTCTTCATTTATGATACGATATATTATACTTATTTATATTTTGGTGAATTACAGAGAGCTCGTATCGAAGAATCGAGTGGCAGTTCAAGTGCATTGAAGGAGTATTTGGGTACCCACGCGACGTTAGTCGATCCAGCAGCTAATACATATTCATGTACATATCCTGACACCCAAACTCAGGAGTATTGTGTAAGTGTTATTTTTTGACTAATTGAAATAATTTTCTTGAGTATGTATAGAATAATATTGTTGGCTTAATATATGAACACTTTACGTGGTGTAGGCTCGGGTGATAGAAAGGGCCAAGTCATTAGGGGTCGACCGAGAACCCAAATCTACTGCAATGACCACGATCTTAGATGATGTAATGGATGGCATCATGGTGGTTATGAGAGAGGCATGGGTCACGGTGTCACCAGGCTTTATTTGAAGACTTCCTCCACTCTGACATTCAGTACTCCTCCTGATGTCCTTCGTGAGATGGCGGAGCTTAAGTCTAAGATGGAACGACTAACCCAACTTGTACGTATGCACGCAAAGTCTGAAATTATAACAACCATATTAATATACACACACAAGCATATACACGTGCACACATGCACACATACAATATACATGTGCACACTTGCACACATACAATATACATGTGCATACATGCACACATACAATATACGAGGAGGTGCTACCATTACACTAGAGGTTGTTGTTAGTTTAGGTTATTGAACAGATTATTTGATGTTTTAGATGATAAATATCCTTAATGATTTGATGTATGCCTAAGAGGTAAAGATGGATGGCCAGAAGCATTTTTTTGTCTGAGGATGGTAGCTCACCAAACCACTAGCTTTTGCATATACTACTTTATAGGTAAAGATGGATGTGCTCCTTGTGGTTAAATCCTCTTAATCGAACTCCCAGAGATCTACTTGGTGAAAATAACAGCAATAACGGTTAAACCCGTTGGTGCACATAAAAGCACCAACAGTTAAACCCGTTGGTGCTGTTTATTTTCTATTTTTAAAATTTAAATTAATTATTTACCTGCACCAACAGCGATAACCGTAGGTGCAGATAAAATAACCGTTGGGGCTGACTTTGCCTCAACGCGATTTGCCCAGTGGGCGATTTTTGTGCCCCAACGGTTCGAACCCTTGGGGCCACTATTTGCCCCAATGGTTGTAACCGTTGGGGCAGGTCTACTTTGTAGTAGTGTAGTAAAAATAGCCTAAAATCTGATTAATTTAAAAGTTCTTTTCAATACAAGTAATGCTAATTAGTTTCGGAAATCTTCCAATCATTCTGGCTCTGTCTCATAGAGAAGCATGAAAAACATATATCATTATGCCTCAAAACCCCTTCAAGATTAGAAGATATCACAGTTTTTTTAATGGTTGAATCAAGGATTAAACTAGGATCTTGTTTGTGCTTATTCTAATCCCAGATTTATGAACTTGTCTCTCGAGCTTCCTACATCATGTGGGTTTAAAATAGATAGGGATAAACCTTAGATTAAAGGCCAATACCTGCACCTTTAAAATAAGCGGGAATAAAACTTTAGATAGATTGAGTCTAAGAGCGGAAGTGGAGGGTTTAAAAATAAATTAGCTTAAAACGTTTTCGATGGGTTTTAAAAAAATGGGTCAAATAAGCAAAAATCTAAATCTACAGTTCGCGGTGTCTTGAGATCGGTGTTAAAAAAAGCAAAAATAAAAAAATAAAAAATAAAAAAATAATGATGTAAGCATTTATATTAAAATACATCATATACATAACTAGTTAAAATAAAAGTACTGAAAGTTACAATGAAATGTAACAACTTACAGTGTTTACCAACTAATAAAATCAAAGTGGTTTACTAATAGGATAATGTAGGGCTGACCACTCGGTCGGTCGATCATATTTTTGCCAAACAATATCAAACTAACACCGAACCGAATTGTTATTGGAACTGAACCGCACCATATTGATTCGATTTGCTTCGGGCCTAGTCAGTTTGGTCGGTTCTATGTAACTATAAATATCTTGCGTTTGGATCAGTTAAGCAAATTCACATTGGTAGGAAATAAGGAAGTTACACTTTCAAAAAAAGTAACCAAATGTTGAGCCAGACACAATTAAAGGTACCCCACAATTAATAGCCACATTTTGTATTTAGCATTTTATGGTATCCAGATATTTTATAGTCTTTTAGCTTTTGTTTCAATCTATTCGTAAATCACGCATCAGTTATGGTTTTCTTGATTTATTGAAAATAAATCGGAGAGATTATGACTGACTAATCACTTAATTGGTGTTACAATATGGTAAAACGCTATGACCCAGTTACCAACTGTAATACAATTACAATTTTCCGTCGGATTGGGCACTTTGGGTTGAATGTTACATTCATCCCAACCCAACCCGCAGAAGACTTAAAACCAAACCGAGCTGCCCAATTTTGAGCATCGATAATGGCTCACATCAAAGTGTGCTTACCTCTAGGATAGTGGAGTATTTGTTTGGATCTGGTGGAAGCCTGGAGGGGAGTGGGGGCTTGAATAAGGTTGCACAACTGTTTTGACAATAAATAGAATTATCACAGATATGCAATGTAAAAAACAAATAAAGTCAGGAACAAGCAACCACAATCACGTATCAAACACTACTTTAAAATACTTTCTATGATTAAGGAAAATAAATTGGTCAAATTTGAATTAAACCAGATTCGTTTCCTAGTCCAAATAGAATCTAACTTTATTACTAAAAATTGCCTAAAATTTGATTACCTAAAAAATTCCATATACCGGTGATTCTAATTAATTTCGAAAATCTTCCAATCATTCTGGCTCTGTCTCATAGAGATATCCATAAAAAAGTATATCACTATGTTTCAAACTCCTTCCAAATTAGAAGATATCACAGTTTTTTAATGGTTGAGTGAACATTTATCTGGGACCCTCTTTGTGCTTCTTGCAATCCCACTACTTTATGAGCTTGTCTGTCAAGACCCTACATCAGGTGGGATTAAAATAGATTAGGATAAACTTTGGATTTATAGCCAAGACTTTCACATTAAAAAATAAGCGGGCGATACGGATGAACTTTGGGTTTATAGCCAAGATTTTCACATTAAAAAATAAGCGGGCATAAAACTTTTGATAGACTATTTTGAGTCTAAGAGCGGAACTGAGAGTGTTTAAAAATAAATTAGGTTAAAACTTTAGGTTTATAGAATTTTTTTTCAGCGGGTTAAAAAAATGGGGTTAAAAATTTTGTGGCACAGGCAAAAATCCAAATCAACAGTTCATGATGCATTGACATCTGTGTTAAAAAAAAAGCAAATAATAATAATAATAATGATTTAAGCATTTAGATTAAAATACACCATATAACTAACTAATAAAAATAAAAAGTATAAAAAGTTACAATAAAATATAACATCTTACAGCATTTACCAAATTGATGAAATAAAAATAGTTACAGCATTTACTAATAGGATAATGTAGGGGTGAGCATTGGTCAATCGGTTCTTGGCCAAAAAAATGTCAAACTGATACTGAATCGAATGACTACTGGAATTGAACCACCCTGAGTTGATTTGGTTTGGTTTGGGTGTGATCGATTTGGCTGGTTCCATATGTTTATAAATATATTAGGCTTGAGATTTGTTAACCGGGGAGAAAAGTAGTTGTATTTTTCAAAGAAAAGGTAACCAAATGTTGAGCCAGATATAATTAAAGGCAGCCCACAATTAATAGTCGCGTTTTGTATTTAGAGTTTTATGGTTTCCAGATATTTTATAGTCTTTTAGCTTTCGTTTCAATCTGTTCACAAATAACGCATCAGTTATGATTTTTCTTGATTTCGTACAATTAAACGGGAGATTGTGATTGATTAATCATTTAATTGGTGTTCGAATATGGTAAAACGTTGTAACCTAGTTACCAACTATAATATAATTGTAATATTTGGCCTGTTCGGGCGATTCGGTTGAAATGTTTTTTAACCCGACCAGACCTGCAGAAGAATTAATACCAAAAACTGCCTAATTTCGAGTAGTTCTGTCAATTATTACAATTAGGACTGAGCATTCAATCGGGTCGATTAGTTTTTGGCAAAAAATTTCAAACCAACGCCGAACCGAATGGCTGTTCGAACCGAACCCCATCAAATTGATTCGGTTTATTTCAGGTTTGGTCAGTTTGGTCAATTCTATGTAACTATAAATATCTTGGGTTTTGAAGTGGTGAAACAAATTCGCATTGCCAGGAAAAAAGGAAGTTGTATTTTTCAAAGAAAAGTAACCAAATGTTGATTAAAGGTGGCCCATAATTAATAGTCGCGTTTTTTATTGAGAACTTTATGGTATCCAGATATTTTATAGTCTTTTAGATTTTGTTGGCAGCCCATAATTAATAGTCATGTTTTGTATTTAGAATTTTATGGTACTCATATATTTTATAATCGTTTAGCTTTCATTTCGATCTGTTCGCAAATCACGCATCAGTTATGGTTTCTTTATTTTTTGCAATTTAACTGGAGATTTTGATTGACTAATCACATAATTAGTGTTAGAATTTGTTCAAACGCTGTAACCCAGTTATCAACTATAATATAATTGTAATAATTGGTGTTAGAATATGGTAAACAGCTAAAACCATGTTACCAAATATAATATAATTGTAATTTTTGGTCAGGCCGGGCACTTCAGCTTGAATGTTACATTCAACCCGACCCATCCTATTGAAGACTTAAACAAAACCTAGTTGCCAATTTTGAGCACTTCGATCGGTTATTATGGTTCACACAAAAGTGTGCTCACCCCTAATTACGATTCACACGTAAGTGTGCTTACCCTTAGGATAATTTAGCATTTATTAGGATATGCATGCAAGCTTAGAGGAGGAGGAGGGGTGAATAGGGTTACACAACTGTTTTGGCAATAAAAAGAATTATCACAGATATGCAGTTGGAATACAAATAAAGTCAGGAACAAGCAACCACAATCATGAAATACAGAGAATTTTTTAGTGGTCCGTATAAATCCTACATCCACTCTTCCTCTTTTGCAGGACATGCTTCCATACTATATGAGAATTCATGGATTAGAAACCCTAACCTAGAAGGTACTACAAGACAACATTCTCGTCTACCCAAACTAGTTGTCTACATCAATCAGTCTTATACAGCTGTGACCCCTAGCTCTTAACTCTCAATTAACTCTAGCTTGAGTACATCATATAATCCGATCACGTGATTATAGAATAAAGCATTTGAATGATAAAAACAATATCAATTAAGCACAAAGGAAAGATCTTACAGCACTTTATCAATCAAACCATTGTCCTTGATGATCAAAGTGTAGGTCTAGAAGAACACGGTGGGAAAGGGCACTCCAAGGCCAGCACTCCTTGATGGTTGTAGATCCACTGATGATGAAATAATGAGGGATTGATGTGAACAACTTCTGATTGATTTCAATGCGATTCATTGATGAAAACATCAAAAGCTCTCTCGCCCCCCCCCCTCCCTCCCCCCACCCCGTCCTCTCTCCCTCCTTTCCTCCCTCACTCCCTCTCTTTCTATATCAATTAGGTTAGGAATAAATATGTGATAATTCAGCTGCATTGAACATCTGATATTAAATTTTGAAATCTGATAATTCGCTCTAGAGATGAGTAGGAGTACTCACCGATGTGCTTCGACTCATTGACGAGTTGTAGAGCACATTGATATTCAAAAACGTTTCTGTAAAGTTTCTCTCATTGATGGCAAGTTAGAATCGATGATCTCACCCTCATTTATTGATGAGCAAATCTACTCATCGATGAATGACTATGCTGAAACTCATCTTTAAGCGGTACTTTACTCATTTTCACCTAAAACTTGATTTTAACTTATTGAAACATACACAAATCATATCAAAGACAAATAGACTCAAATGAATATTTGTTATTATTCAAACAAAAGAATTGTACGGACACAGTCATAATAGTGTTTTAGTTCTAGTTATGTAAGTGTACAAGTTTAAAAATAAATTGGGAAAAAACTTTGGATTTATAGTCAAATAGCTATTTATGTTATACTTTTTTATTTTAGTTTATGAAAGTCGATAGAGCAATTTAGGATTCATTGTGATTTTGGATGTGGATGGACTTAAAAACAAATTGGAATAAAACATTGGGTTTATGTGTAAAAACCCTATGTGTGTGTGTATAGAGAGAGAAAGAAAGAGAGGGAAATAGATATACTTGGTACCAAACACAAACTTAGTACTTGGTAATGAGGTGATATATTCTAATCCACTCATTCTAATTATCCAATCCATGTGCTCCCATGTGATTGTAGTTCACACTTCTAGTGAGTGGATGGAAATGAGCCACTTCACTATCAAGCACAAGTAACAACTGTAGTGCTAAGCTTCGATGCAACTCCTAATATTAGCTATGGGCCTAAATACATATGCAAAAGAAAAGAAGGGCTCAAAACTTTAGGAGTAAGAATTATGAATGCATTGATTTTGCAAGGCAACTTGTCATATCTGAAAATTTTAAGAACATCCTTCAATCCTACTTCATTTTACAACAAATAAAACACGATCACATATACATATATTAATTTGAAAGCATTAAAGAAAAATTATTAGCAATTAGGAATGGAATCCTTCCAACCTTACTCAGATAGAAACACATGACCAATAAGATAAAGTTTTAAATCTGTTGAGAAATAGTCTCATATTTCAGAAAATACTAGTTGGACTTGGGACCTGTTTGGTTGGCAGGAAGTATATGAGTAAGAAGTAAATCAAATCTATTACTTCTAAAATTATAAAGTAGGAAGATGCAAAAATACTAATGTTTTATTTGTTTCATAAATTTTTGGAAGTAGAGGAAATAATGTTTCTTCTACTTCGTTCACTTTTGGAAGTAGAGGAAATAATGTTTCTTCTACTTCGTTCACTTTTTTTGTTAGGTAGCAATTATAAATATTGTTAGGACGAGAGAAAAAAGATCTTTCAAGATTTTATATGGAATAAGAGAATATTCATGAAATAACAAAAATAATTTTATTTCTAAATTGACTCAATTTCAGCTACTTCTGGAGTTATTTCGAGCCTTGAGTGGAGGGCAAAGATTCAAGAAGTAGAGATGACATTTAGGCGCCATGTTATCTTTTAAGGAAGTACTGGTAGTAGCTTTTTAGAGAAATAAATGTACGTATTCTTGAAAGTAGCAAAAATCCTACATCCTTTACTTCAGCTACTTCATAGCTATTTCCTTACAAATAAACGTGCCCTTAAATTCAGGATTGAATATGATTGGAAAGAATCAATTATAGTTAAAATTAAATTATAAATGGAGGAGAATTAGAATTGATGATACAAGTTAAAGAAGAAGTCCTACATAAATTTATGAGAGGGTAAAACTCTTTAAATACCCCTTGAGTGGTTGATTGTAAGTCATAGAAAGCCAATGCGAGTTGCATATTGTAAGAGAGAAGTAGAGAGAACTAATGGGAGAAATCTAGAGTTTGATAGATCTTTTGGTGAGGTTGAGAGGGTTTCCAATGAGATCTTTCTTTTTTAAATCATAAGAATAGATTATCTTGTAATCTCTATAATAAAAGAAGATCAATTCTCTTCCCATGGATGTAGGCAATTGTTGAACCATGTATATTTCGTATCTCTGTCTCTTGATAAATTATCTTGGGGTACATATTACTATTCTCTTTAGTTCAAACAGGTTTTCTTGGTGTTTTCAAATCACCCAGTGATGGATTGATCTACAAAGAAGGAAGAGATCTAATCAAGGTATTCGGTGATGTTCCATAGGCTATGCTTCCACATAGAATGCTAGTATAATTGAAGCATCTGGAATATGGACTGCACTTGCTGCTGCACCCCTTCCTTCATCAAGTCTTCGAGGCATTGGGGGTGTCTCCATCACAAATGAAGCCAAACTCCATCGCCACTCTGGTGGGGTTCATGGTCATCTTCTACTGGCTCAGAGTTGACCTAACTCTGAGGCTCCTTGGCCACCTTTTTTGATAAGGTGAGCCAGCTTGAGGCTCACTTCTTCCTCCAAGTCTTTGTGGGAACAAGATCGTTGTCAATGCTCCCGAGTCTAACAAGGACTGGAAGAAGAAGTTCACCTGGGTGGCGAGGACGACTCCATCTTGGCTTGCTCTAGCTAGCCAGAGATCAAGAATGAGGCCCTGGAGCTCGGGCCGCTGCCACGTGTTGAGAGGTGGGTGCTTGACATGATTAAGCCGTACATGAGCTCTCACCGGATCAAGGGTCTTTTCAACAAGTCAGTCCTGTGAGTTGTCAGCATCACTTCTGTGCCTCCCACTAGGCTCAGATGAGGCTGAGATGATTAAGGCGACTGCTCTGACACTAGGCTCAGATGAGGCTGAGATGGCACCGGTGGCTTCGCCTGCCCAAACTTAGGGAGGACCTTTGACGAGGCTAAAGAAGCATCTCCACCCTTATCTAGCCCCTGAGGAGGTTAAGGGGGTCCAAGCTCATGCGGCTGAGATAGCCGCTCGATTGACTGGGTTGAGGGCTACTACTACCCAGGCCGAGAGGGTCGAGAAGAAGAAGAGGTTAAGAAAAGAGGGTAGCCAATGCCCTAAAAAGTTGACCGAAGCTGCTATGGAGGCAAGCGCATCTTCTTCTACTTAAGGGGATGCTCCAGGCTAGCCACCGGTAGAGATCTAGCCTCCTCAAGCATAGGAGGAGGCTAATACTGCTCTGGCCCAAGAAGTCAAAGTCATCATCAATGACAATAGGTCCCTTGCTAGAGAAGGAGGGCTAATATCCATATGGCCTATGCTGAGCAGGCCGAGGTCCTAGCAGAGGGAGAGAAGACTTTGGATACGCCTGCCGATTCAGCTCATCAGCAGGGAAAAGAACCAGCTGTTGAGGGGGTGCCTTCTACTCAAAGGTTCAGGTGGCCATTTCCTTATCGCATTGATGAGCTCGAGGTAGAGAAGTGGGATCAGCTGAGAATGCTTCTGATGGAATCTTTTTCAAGTTGGTCCCCGCTACGATAGAGAGCCATCTGAGGAGTTGAGATATAAGCCAAGACGACATCTTGATAAGAGGGGGTCATCTCTGGAATCGTGGTTCACCCAAACCCAAGCAGTCAAGCAGTTCTACCTTGATTGTGATGACTGTATTCTCAAGGAGATGCTGGATGTCAGTGTTCACCAGTGCCTGAAGAGCTACATGGTCAGGGGAGCTTTGATGGAGCAAGAACTTTTCTATCACTATTAGTGAGTCTGAACCACTTTCCTCAAGGTTCAGGGAGAGTTGGAGGCCCAGAAGGCTGACCTTGAGAAGGTTCTCCTATCGCTAGCTGCCAAGGAGGAGGAGCTGGTCATCTGGAAGAGGGGCAAAGGCAAACGGCCCCAGGAGGTAGAGATGTGGGAGAAGATGATCAACGGCTTGAAGACTTCAAATAGCAAGAAGTCGACTGAGATCAGCTAGCTCATAGAGGACCTCGGCCATCTCTAGCGTGAGCTCCATGAACAGAATGATAGAATAAAGTATCTATCCAAGGGGGTCTTGGCTGAGAAGAAAGAGAGGACTAATGCCCAGGAGCGAGCTCGATTGGATCATCTGGCTATCCAAAGCCTGCAGGCTTAGCTGAAGGAGGAGCAGATATCTCTCAAAAAGCTCAGGGAGGAGAGCACTCGTGCTATGCCAGAGGCCGAGCTATAGCGCAAGTCATCCCTAGTAGAGATACAAGTTTTGCATGGCCACCTCGCTCATCTTAGGTCCATCAATTTGAGGTTGTTGAAGGCTATCACCACAGCACTCTTGAAAAGGTAAAAGTGGTACTGGCTTGCAAGGCTAGCTATGACTACCTCAAGGCGTAGCTCCCAGCTGAGATCAGGAGTGGCCCAGACCGCTTCTATTATCCTCAGAGGGTGGCCACCTGCCTTGATGCACTTCAAGAGTTTGAGAAGCAAGGAGGGGGCTAGCACTCGATGGAGAGAGTGGTGACATAGACGATGAAGAGTCGACCGAGGAGGCAGGCGAGGGCTCAACTCTGGACAGTCGACTCCTCTACCAACTACCGCTACAGCTGCTCCTCCGAATTTGACTCTTGCTCCTAGTGTCGATCTACCTGCATCTCTTAGTCCTGCTCGTCTACCGAGTTCGACCCCTTAGGAGCCCCAATGTGTCTTTTCTTCTGTTTTTTTGTAGCACTTTTTTTACTATTGTGAATAAAAAGATATTTTTGTCTGTATGAACTGTGTTCCTTTAAGATTGCGCTCTTGTATTTAAAAGTTTGCAATCTGCTTTGTGAGTACAAGTTTACAATGTGAGTACAAGTTCGTTTTTGGGTCGAGGTGATTCAGCTCCATGTATGGCGAGTGGGATGACTTGACTTCATGCCTTGGGTTTACTTATGATGACACCAAGGTCTTGGGGTACATGCCTTGGACTTAGGAAGATGCCAAGGTCTTTTCATTGATGGCATGCCTTGGTATTACCTTGAAAAGTTACCAAGGTTTTTGTGTCAGAGTCGACCGAGTTATTGACATGCCTTGAATTTACCCTGAAAAGGTACCAAGATCTTAGTGTCAGAGTCAACTGAGTTGAAGACGTGCCTTGCTTTTACCATGAAAAGGTACAAAAGTCTTTGTGTCAGAGTCAACCCCGTTGATGAGAATCGAGCCTCGACAACTGCACATAGGTACATAGCACAAAACTATCTCATTTATGAGAGTATCTTCAATTTGATTATCTTGGAAAGAGCCATGTGTCTTAGGCTTAGTCAAGAAAGTGACACCAAGATCTTTGGTTGAGGTAGGCCGAGTCAAAGAAAATCGAATAACGAAAGCTGCGTATAGGTTAGTGCACAGCACAATATATCTCATATTCATAAGAGTCATGAAAATGACCATATCTTAGAGAGGTATTCTCCGAACTGTTTGTGACAAACCTGGCCCTTTAGCCTTACACAATGGCAGCCTCCTATCTCAAAGTTTGAGCATACGGGGTTGTCCACTCTTTTACAAAAAAGAGATGAAGAGGCCCCACGATGGGCGCTGGTGTTGATTTCTGGGGACTCAACAACGGGATTAGCGAGTAATCTTGAATCAGCGATGGGGCTTGGGGATGATACGAAAGATGAACGTACCCCCATCTCCTCTAAGCAGTTGACCCCCTATTAAGATAAGAGAGATGTGTCCCCCAGTGGGCTCCGTAAGTGATCAAGGATCAGCCTTTTTCAGGGAGTGACCGGACCTCAAGAAGCACATCCCCTTGGCAATAGGCGATGAGCCCATATTTATACGCAGCTGAGAGTGATAGAAGCGTAACTCTGGCTGAGTCTGGGCTGGCAGCTGGATAGATAGATAGCTTCCAGGTGTTGGCTGTTGAGAAGGATGAGTCACCATAGACTTAAGTGATAGTGATTGAGGTGGTTTGGTGCTGATGGAGGGTGATGAATCATGGGGACTTTTGAGGCTGGAGTAATGATGATGATGGACAGCTGTTGGTGAGGATTTCGAAGACAAACCGCCTTTTGAGTCGGCTCCATGAGAGGGACAACAAGTACCACCTTTTTTGTTGGCCTCACAAGTTGTCGATCCAGCCTAAGAATGAACGTGGGGGGTCGACTCCAATAATGTGGTCGGATGAGAGCTGGTCTCGATTTGGCCTTCCTCGGGAAAAGTCAAGTGCCTGTGCTACCTGAGTCAGTCCCTAACTAGGGAATAGCTGATCTGATGATTAGTGCTGATACAGGACATATGTCAACTCTAGGAGGAGGATTATCACTTGATGTAATTATTATCATAATAACGATGGACTATATTGTTAAACACATTTTCTTACATGGGCTATCGAGATAGGATATCCTAAAAATGGTCCTATTATCACAATTAATGGTCAACATTTAAAATTATTTTTAGAATTTTCTATGCTCGAAGAAGAGGAGGTGTTGGTTCTTCATGAACCACACTACTTGTTAAAAAAAGAAAGAAAGAAAAATCGTCATTTTAATATAGCCTATGTGAATAAATAAATTGAAAAACGGCCCAATTCGTTTAAGGCCTATAAATAAAAAATTCTCTTGGCCCACTAGCAACGGCGTTTTCATATTAAAAAAAATTCTTTCAGCCTAGCCCACTAATTAAAAAAATTGTCTGAAGCCCATTGGCCAAGGCCCAAAAAGAAAAAAAAGAAAAGAAAACTCTGGGCCACTGGCATCGATACTCAGGGCCGAGTAGCCCTTTAAACCCGAGCTCCCCTTCTTCTTCCTCTTTCTTTCTTTACTTTCTTGTTTCCTCCTCTCAAACCCAACTTCCCTCTCTCTACCCGAGATCAAGAGATATTTTGGAGGGGTTCTCTTCAATTTGTGAGCATTCTTCTTCCTCTAAACACCTCCCTGAGGTATACTTCTAAATCTTGATCTTGTAATTTTGATTTTTTCAGATTTAATTGTGAAATTGTATAATTGGGTTGATCTCATGGTTGAATCATGTGGAAAATAGGATTACTATTATATTTATGCAATGATTCAATAGTTTGATGGTTGAAATTAATCATGTTGTCAATTTTTATTCATAAACTCAATTTTAGGGTTTAAATTGGATGTTTCAGAAATTTTGAAATTTATAAAAATTAGCTTATTCTTTGTCATATCAACATGTATAATTCATGGATCAAACTTATCAAAATTTTGATCTTTTTCCAAAGGATAATTTTTAGAGTTTATGTTAAAAAATCATAATTAAACCCTACAACTTAATTCTTTGTGTCACAAATCAAAATTTTGATAACTTGAAATCAACTCATGTTGAATTTTCTATTTTAGCTAATTTTTGGGAAAAAAAGGACAGAAAAGAATACAACGAGAGGGGTAGGGTCATGATGTTTTAATTGAAAAGAATTTTTTTTAAATAAAATATATTTTGTAGATGGCACTTAGAAAGAGATTTCGAGTGTCATTCTTGTCCTCTCAACTTTAATTTGATGATGACACTGATAGACCCACAATTCTTGCCAGGATTGAGAGTCTTAATATACATTTTTAGACAGGTTTTAAAATCAGTGCACTTCAAACATATACATCCACAATTTTGATGATCACAGTTGGAATCATGGGCATGATGAAGAAAATCCTAACTAAAGCCAACATTTCCTTAGTCTGAGATTCTATGCAGGATGGAAAATTGATGTAGATAAGAAATTTTTGGCTTCGTCCGTAGTTAGGGGTGTTAGGGTAATCATCAACCTTCACACAATTAGAGATATTCTTAGACTTGAGGAGCCACCGGTTGATGTACCTAATTTCTTTCAGATAGCTTCAACCTTACAACCCCGGTACACCAGACTATAATGAGATGTCCATGCTTTTATGTGGGAAGATCTTCACATCCACCTTCGATTCAAGAAATCTTAAGCCAGAGTATAGATTACTCAATCTTTTTCTAATCGTTGATCTTAAGCCCACCACTGCATACACCACTGTCACTACTCATGATATAATTCTTCTCTATTGGTTAGCCATGGGTTGATGGTTTGATATAGCTAGGATTATCTTTGTGTGGATGTGATCTTCAGTTGAGAGTGTGAAAGATTGGGCCAAGTCACAATTTGCATCAAGGGTTTAGCTTTGCTTCCCCTATCTAATTACTAGACTTTGTCACGGTTTTTCCGTTCTAACTATCTCAGACTATAGATTAGAAGCAGGGAAGGGCCTATTGACAGATCAGACTACAAAGAGGAGCATATCAGGGCAAAATCAACCGGGTTCTTCATGTAGAGCTTCTACTCGGTGCCAACAGCCTGCACATAACCCTATTTAGCAGCTTCTTGAGGGGCAAGCCAGACAGACCATTCAGATTGTTAGGATATAGGCTCAGATAACGTATCTCACTGAATCCTTGGTATTTCTGATGAAGACTAGGAGAGGTTACATGGTGATGTAGCTAAACCTGACCTAAGCTTTAAATTTTTGTCACACCACTCCAGACTAATGATTGTTTTGGGAGAATGGGATGATGAAACTGGGCCTAATGCAGGAGTTGCTGCTGATGAGGATGATGATCAAATTGAGAAGGATGAGCAGAGAGGACTCATTTTGGGGATTTATCTTTTTTGTTTATTTTCTATGTATTATTCTCTCATTTGGATGTTGCCTTCTTTTGAACTTTCTATCTAGGGATATTCTATGATTTATCTTTTGCCTTAGATAGTTATGTGTGCCTTCAGGACAATGCAACATTTGGGTGTGGGGGTAGAGTCTAGTTAGCTATTTTCTTTTATTTTGCTTTAAATCTTCCTTTTTAGTTAAGATATTCATTTTCTTTAGTTATTTTCTAAGTATCTTTTTCATTTTTATTCTTCATTTTTAGTTAGTATTTTAAAAAAATTATTTTATTGTCACTTGCCAACGTAATATAGTTAATTAATAATTGATCCAATTGGTAAATTCTAAACTTTCTAATTCTTAGTTAGTTTATACTCAATTTAACCTTTTATGATAACTCTAAATAAATTTCTCAACAAATAATTTTCAAAGTAGGATACTTTACTATAGTCCAACTTGAACTTTTAATTAAAGTAATAAAATTTTCACATGTTTAGCTTAGAGTGGAAAATAATTTTTCAAGTTCTCTTAATCTATACACACACACATACACACACACAAATCGAAAAAGAAGAGTGCGAAAAGTAGGGATGCAAAAAAAATAAAAATTGCTGTTGTTCGGATCACACACTCAAAATGGGTTTGAGGTTGAAGATGACGGGGATCCGCCCTCTCTCCCGAATATCTAGCTCTGAGTTGGGTTGTTCTTCCCTCCTGCACAGGTAGAAGCTTGTGAGAGGACGGGGCTTACTTCTCCCGTTGTACCTCCAACGATCAAGTCAGTAAATGAGCTTGAGTGGAGGAAAAGATAAACAATAAGAGTTTTTAATTGCAGAGTGCAGGGGGAGAGAAAATGGCCTACCTTTGCTTTGAGAATAGTTTCTCTCATTGTAGGAATGAGAGAGGGGTAATTTGGTCACTTTAGCATTAGTTTTACACATGGCAGCTTATGCATGGAGAGAACCACCATTGATTTGATGTGAGGTATAGGGAGTGGTTATAAAAGACATGTGGCCAATACAACGCCATTAATTGTGATGTTGACTTGTTGTTGGCGTGGGGCTCAAGGCCGACCATCACAGCAGCAAGTTACTGCAGCACTCGTATTTGGGTACTGTAGCAGGACGACTAGGAACGCCTTTCGCGTTGGCCGGTACTGTAGCAGGACGACTAGAACTTACTCATGAGGGAACTTTGCAGGTAAAGGAAGTAAAGCTTACAATGTTGGTGAGCAAATATGAAAATTTTAAGATGAAGGCCTTGGAGAGCATTCATAAGATGTTCACACGATATACTGATATCATGAACAAATCAAAAACTTTAGGGAAGAAGTACGATAACAAGGAGCTGTGGAGAAAGATACTCTGTTCTATGGCTAGTGATTGGGAATCAAAGGTAATGGCTATTGAAGAACTTCAAAAGTTTTCTAATCTATCTCTTGGTGATCCTGTAGGAAATCTTATCACATATGAAGTCTGACTGAAGGAGAGAGAAGATACCTCAAAAGAAAAGTCAAAGAAGAAATCATTAGTCGTAAGAGCAAAGAAGGAGAAATCCCAATCAGAGAAGGAAATGGATTCAAGCTTGAATTTAGAAGAAGAAGATGAACAATCTGCACTAATAGTAAAAGGATTCAAATCCTTCCTGAGATCAAGAGATGGGGCACAAATACATAAAGAAGAAACAGAATCAAAGTTCTACCAAGGTAAAGAATATTAAATATGAAGATTCAGATTCTGATATTATATGTTTTCGTTGCTGGAAGTCAGGAACACTACAAGAACGAATGGCCACTTAACATGATGAATTTTAAAGGAAAGAATAAAAGCTTCAAATCAACATCTTGGAAATTCTCAAGTGATGAAGAAGATTTAGACAATCACACCGATGATCAAAGTCATTGTCTTATGGCTAGTGTTTAGACAACTAAAGAATTAAATGATCAATCTTCAGATGAGGAAGTTCATTAGAGATCTAAGGAACATATTTGAATTCAGATTGTTCATGTCACATTACTAGTAAGAAAAACTTGTTTTTAAATCTTGATAAGAAGAAGGGTGGAGATGTGACTTTCGATAACAATGACAAAGGTAAGATTATAGGAGTTAGAGATATAGGTAATGAATCATTTAAACTTCTTGAAGTTTTACTTGTTGATGGTTTATAATCTCTTATCAATTAGTCACTTATGTAGCAAAGGTATGTCTATCCTTTTTGAATCTAAATTATGCAAAATAATTGATTCACAAATAGGTTCGATTGTTTTTAATGGTAATAGACATGCTAGTTCATACATTTTATCTCAATAATATTAAATCTGACAATGTAAAATGTTTGGTTGCAAGAGGAGAAGATGAGCTTTGGCAAAGAGGAATTGGACGTGCAAACATGGGACTACTACAAAAAATTTCAAAGAAAGAGCTAGTTAGAGGTTTGCTTATTACTAACCTTAAGAATAAAAGTTTATGGGAGGCTTGCACCAAAGGTAGGTTCATAAAATCTTCTCATAGTTTAAAGAATCAGGTGAGTACTTCTAAACTCTTGCAATTATTCTACGTCAATTAATTTGGACCTATTTCTACACAGAGTTTGGGAGGTAAGAGTTATTGTTTAGTTATGGTCGATGATTTCTCTATATTCACATGTGTCATGTTTCAAGCAAAAAAGAGTGAATGTTTTAAAGTCTTTGAATTTTTTAAAAAGAGCTGAAAAAGAAAAAGGTTTCCCCATTCGTATTATTCGTTCTGATCATGGAGGTGAGTTTGAAAATAAAATTTTAAAAACGTTTGTGCTAATAAAGGTATCACTCATGAGTATTGTTCTCCTTAAACTCTACAACAAAATGGAGTTGTCTAGAGAAAGAATCAAACTTTACAAGAAATGATTAGAACTATGTTAAATGAGTATAAATTACCTAAGGACTTTTAGACCGAAGCAGTTAATACCACATGCTATGTGAGTAATAAGTTTATCTTCGACCTATGCTAAATAAGACTTCTTATGAGCTTTCTTATTAAACTACCCCAAATATTTCATACTTTCATGTTTTGGATGTAAATGCTATTTGCTAAACACGAAAAATCAATTAGGGAAATTTAATTCTAAAGTTGATGAGCGTATATTTTTGGTTTACTTTTCTTGTAGTAAAGCTTATAAAGTTTACAACAAAAGAACTAACATTCTGAAAGTGTTAATCCATGTTAATTTTGATGAAGCTAACAATATGAACATTGTTGTTGACAGGGGTGATGACAATTTTGTGATGGAACCAAACACACAACGAGAACAAGAAAGGACGCCGGCTGAAGATGAACAGGAGACCCAAGGCGATGCAAAAGACAAGCATGAGGAAGTTAAAAAGATTCAAAAGACTTTTCAAATTCTCAAACATCACAAGAAATCGATGCACTAAATTTGGAAACATCATCGACATGAGTTCTTCCTAAAAGAAATCATCAACTATGTGCTCGTTTGAATGACTATTTTTGCTCAATGGCTACTACAAAGGTAAGTTAATGTAAGAGTTCTCATTCCTTTCTAGGTGAGTTTTGTGCTTATGATAAGTTTATATCTGAAATTAAACCAAAGAATATGAATGAAGCTATAAATGATGAAAATTGGATATTGGCCATGTAAGAAGAGCTTAATCAATTTAGCCGAAATAGAGTGTGGAATCTAGTTCCTAAGCCTAAAATTCATCTTATTGTAGGAACTAAATGGGTGTTTAAAAAAAATTCGGTGAAAAAGGTATTGTTGTGAGAAAATAAAACTAGAGTTGTTGCTAAATATTACAATCAAATAGAAGGTATTGATTTTGATGAAACTTTTACACTAGTTGTCAGACTTGAAGCCATCAGGATTTTGATTGTTTTTTCTTGTTATAAAGGCTTTAAGCTCTATTAAATGAATGCGAAAAGTACCTTTTCAAATGGATAAGGAAGAAGTCTATGTTGAACAACCCCCATTGACCATGCTTTTTAAGATCATGTGTGTATGTTGGATGAAGCCTTATACGGTCTTAAACAGGCCCATCGAGCTTGGTATGATCGTTTGAGCTCTTATCTTCTTAAACACAATTTTAAAAAGGGGTTTGCTGACAATACCTTGTTTGTTCAATTTGTGGGTAAAGATATCCTTATTGTACTGGTGCATGTGGATGATATTATTTTCAGAGCTACTAAGGATCTTTGTCATAAATTTGAGAAACTCATGCAAGATGAATTCCAGATAAGTATGATGAGAGAGCATAAATATTTCTTAGGGTTTCAGGTAAAACGAACAAATGATGGAGTGTTTATATCATAGGAGAAGTATGTGAAAGAACTTCTAACATGCTTTAGGAAGGAATTCTAAAGTCTGTCCAACATCAATGAGCCATTCAACAAATCTTATGAAAGATGAAGCCAGTATTCCAATTGAGGAGAAGAGATACAGAGGAATGATTTGTAGTCTCTAATATCTTTCTGCTTCCTATTTTGATGTCATGTTTTCTATGTGTTTGTGCACTAGATTTTAGGCAAATCCTATAGAATTACACTTGAAAGCCGTAAAATGAAATTTTCAATATTTGATTAGAACAAAAAAATTTTAGATTATGGTTTCCGATGTGCAACTTTTTTGATTTGGTTAGGTATTCTAATAGTGTTTATGTTAGTTATCATATTGATAGGAAAAGCACAAGTGGTATTGTTCATCTTTTAGGCCAATTTGTAGTATCTTGGTCTAGTAGGAAACAAAACTATATAGCTTTGTCAACTGTGGAAGCTAAGTATATTACATTAGCTAGTTGTTATTCATAAGCCATGTGGATGTCTTTGACTCTTCAGCATTATGGCATTACCTTTAAGAAAATTCCTCTTAGATGTGATAATAAGAGTGTTATTGATTTGAGCAATAATTCAATTTATCACTCAAGCACAAAACATATAGAGGTTCGTCATCATTTTGTTAGAGACCATATTACCAAAGAGAATGTTCAAATTGAGTTTGTCCCTACATCTGACCAACTTGCTGATACTTTTCCAAAACCTTTGCCTGAAAATCGTTTTACTAGGTTAAAACAAGATTTAGTCATATTATCTCTTGATATCTAGTATGTTGACCTGACTTGTTGTATGTACATATTTTTTATTTTTAGTTTTCATTTGATATTTCTTGATGTTTGGTTACTTTTTTATACATAAAAAATAAAATAAAAATTATCTTTCTTTCTTTTTTGTTTTCTTATGAAAAATCAAAAATA
This sequence comes from Asparagus racemosus, assembly GCA_037177215.1. Taxonomy (NCBI): domain Eukaryota; kingdom Viridiplantae; phylum Streptophyta; class Magnoliopsida; order Asparagales; family Asparagaceae; genus Asparagus; species Asparagus racemosus. The sequence continues at coordinate 14,590,269 of JBAKGM010000233.1, forward strand.
AAATACAAATTTCTTTTTTTATTTTTCATTTAAAGAAAAAATTGAACATGATATTCAGATATGGTTATCTATTGGTATATAAGCATGAGATTATCATATTGATTCATATATTTTTCACATCTATTTAAATTATATGTGCATACATAGTTATACATGTTTGATTGATAAGCATGATGATTCATGATATGTTTCATATTACTTTTCAAACCTTAGTATTATCTTATCATGTTAAGTCTTGTAAAAGTAAGAATAAATTTTCATGAAGTGTTTTTAGATATATCAAACAGGTTTGAGCTCAATCTATACTTGAATACAACACCAAAAATTTCTATACACGTACAAAGTACACATGTGCTATAAAACATTAAGCAAGAAAAGTGTATTCATGAAAAAAGATGGTCAAACACCCACACTTTATAAATCCACGATAAAACTTGAGCGTATTTGTTAAAAGTTGGTCAAAGACCCACACTCATGGATATAATTTTACAATATTTCAAGGGTATCTACCCTATGCTAAATATTTTTAATATTTAGAGATGGTGTTCATTGCCCTCCAAATACTATTATTCTTCCTCTTAAAAGTTCCTATATCGTGAGGTGATAGATCGAAATTTTAGACCTTTTCTAAAGGTTGAGATAGTTCAACTTGTATAATAAAAGAAGCAGCTCAAACTAGATAAGATATATCTGAATTTATTTTATGAACTAATATAATTACTTTAATTGTTATTTTTACAAACTTTTCATTGATATCTTCATAGTTTGTATGTGAATTTTAATATGACTTATCATCATGATTTAGGTAGAATTTTCTTAGCTTCAGAGTGAGTTTCTAGAATACATGTACATTTTCATATATGCATAAGTGTAGGGGAGCTTTGCATATCATATATTTTTTGTTGCATGAAATATGTTATGTGTACAAAATGTATATCTCACAATATTTTACATTCTGTATTTCAAATTTTGAGTTAGCATGTTGTTCGTGCAATATCTCTTGTTTGATTAATAACAAACTCTCATTTGCTAATGATATGTTTGTGAGATGATATATTTCAGGTATAAACAGGTACGAACAAGTTGTGTTTCAAAACAATGTCAAAATCAACACGAACATTGATTTTAGGCTTTGAACCATCAGTGGTCAAGAGGCACCATCGATGGTTAAGCAAGTTATCGATGGATTACAGGAAAGAATAGGAGAAAATAGAAACTAGAAATCAGACAATCGATGGTCTACAGTCGACCATTGATGATCGTAAGGACCATCGATGGACTACAGTCAACAATTGGAGAAATTTAGAAACTAGAATTTGCACAATCGATGGACTACAGTCAACTATCAATGATCATCCATGGAACATTGATGATTGTGACCCACCATCGATCGTTACGATGCATTTTGGTAGTTTCTAAATTTAGTCTTAGCCGTTCATTGATTGATTTGACCTCCTATTGGAACTCTGATTAGAACTCTTTTTCTTGTCCTTTTAAGGTCTATTTAGGGAGAGTTGGAAATCATAGGTAGAGAGATGTTTGAAGGAGAAAAATATAGATGTGAGAGAGAGAGAGAGAGAGAGAGAGAGAGAGAGAGAGAGAGAGAGAGAGAGAGAGAGAGAGAGAGAGAGTTGATCCAATCCACTAAGTCTCATTCAACTTCTTTTCGGTGTGCTTTTCATTGATGTTTGATTGAGAGAGAAGGAGTGCCCTACGCCTACAACGCTACATTGCTTCTTCACAAATCTTTGTCGATGTTAATTTGGAGAACAGTTTGATCATCCATGGAACATTGTTCTTTTATTTTTTTATTTATTTTGGGTTGGTTGAATTTTAAACTTGTGAGTTTGATGGCATACTCAAGCCGGGGTAATTGAGGGTTAGCATACTCAAACCAGGTTAATTGAGGGTTTGGTTAGCTAGGTATAAGTTTCTTCTAGTCATTTGTGAAGAATTAGATTAGACGAGTGGTTTCGGGTAGATTTCAGAGGTAGTCTTTGAAGCCTACCAAATCGGGTTGTGATTTGGGTGAACTCTAGTCAAGTGAAGAAGGCACTTCGCGGGAAGGAAGAGTGGACATAGGATTTTAATGCGAACCATTATAAAAATCTCGTGTGTTCTAGTGTTGATTTGATTTTAATTTTTTACTTATTTTATTTCTGCTCTTATTCCGAGTTAGTCAAAAAATTATAGCAATTCTATTCACTCCCCTCTAGGCTTGCATCCCAGTTCTATGAGTTTTCACCGGGCCACAGTACAAGTTGGGTCAAGCTCTAGTCCCCATGACAAAAAGCTTGGCCCAGCCTAGTTTACCCGCTCTAGACCCAGCCCAGTTAGGCTAGAGATATTCCTATGGGCTAAGCTGCAAAAGACCTAACCAAGCAGCAAATAATTTTTCGTTCAATTTGTTTCAAATGATTCTATTGTTTTTATGTCTTATGCCGTTTTCATGTCCATGCTATAGTTTTCTCTTTCACTTGATGGAACTTGGACCAATCTAATAATAAATAAATATGATTTTATTTTCGTTTTTTGGCTAAGTGGCACTTATATACCCTATTGTTTCATTTACTTCTTACTTATATACTCTCACTTGTATTTGGGAGAAAGAAAATACCTCAAAATTTTATAAACATGCACTTATATACCTCAAAATTTTATATACTCTCACTTGTATACCTTTTTACTTATATACTCTCACTTGTATTTGGGAGAAAGAAAATACCTCAAAATTTTATAAACATGCACTTATATACCCTCACTTGTTTTTGGTAGCACTTATATACCCAAAGTTATTAAAACTTACACTCAAATATCCTAAAATTTTTAAAACTTGCACTTAAATACCCTCAAGTTTGCTTAACTGAGGGTATTTATGTGCAGGTTTTAAAAACTTGAGGGTATTTAACTGCCGCAAAAAAAAGTGAGGGTACATAAGTGTAAGTTTAAAAAATTTTAGAGTATTTGTTTGCTGCCAAATACAAGTCAGGGTATATAAGTAAAAAGTAATCGAAACAATAGGGTATATAAGTGCTATTTAGACTTCTTTTTTTCGGCCTAAAGAAGTTGTGTCTAGCAAAGGTACATGATTCCTAAGGCAGAACTACAAGGAGCGAATAAAGCGTACAAGATCATATATAAAGAATGTTTGTCGATAGTGAACTCTTACTTTTCGAAAAATAGTGCAATAACATTAATCACAGGGATCTTGGCTACATGTTTCAGAGATATGAAGTTCTAAGTAGTGATACGGAGCAAATAACAAAAAACAAAAAGATGCCCTTGTAGGTGTTTAAGTTGCAACATCTACCAAAATGTATAGTTCTGCTTGTACGCAAAGAATCTGGAAAAGGAAACCAAAGTATTTCTAAAAAATTAAGAGGGGGAAAAATAAATAAATAAAACTCCTCCATCTATGATGCTGCAAGAATCTGTCTCTTATGGAAGCATTGAGCTGGAAAACCTCACTTCAAGACCTTATTGCATAACATCATAATGCAATAAGGTCTTGAAGTAACTAAACAAACATTCAACCAGCAATCTCTCATTCGATTGTACAAGCGTGCCTTCACAATTAAAGTCTACTACAATTAATGAAAATTCAATTGTATTTAATAAATTAGCTTCTATTTAAAAATACATGTCATGATAATAAAAAGTATAATTTATTGAAACCTACAAGGAGACTATAATGAAATTAAATTTGAACCATCTGGTTATATGTCTAAAGTATCATGTGGGGGCAAATAATAAGCTAGCTCTTAATCATAAATTTGTTACTTATGAGGGTTATTTTGTAAAAAGAATTTTGACCGGTGGTGCCCACATTGAGGTCTATGTTGCTCCGCCGCTGGTTATATGGAGCAAATAACAAAAAAAAAATGTCGTCCTTGTAGGCGTTTAAGTTGCGACATCTACCAAAATGTATAGTTCTACTTGTATGCAAAGAATCTGGAAAAGGAAAACCAAAGTATTCCTAAAATATAAAGAAGGGGAAAAAAAAAAGAAAAAAAAATGTTTCAACTATGACGCTGCAAGAATCTGTCTCTTATGAAAGCAGTGAGCTAGAAAAACTCACTTCAAGATCTTATTGCATAACATCAAAATGCAAAAAATCCAAGCAAATAAACAAATTAGAAATTTTAATTATATAAACAAATTAAAGCATTGTCATTAACAATGAACGTTACTGAGGTGAAAACTCAAATCTTTTCAACCGGGACAGACTGTGCTTTTTAAAGAACTCTTAAAAAATCAGAAAGAAAAATGTCCAAGCAAAGTATAGATTCTTGTAACTGCCAGCTCAGTTCAAGACAATCATCACCACAAGACTCCATGCTTTTTATAGTATAAGCACTGCAAGTAATTCCCGATTCTTTGGAATTAATTAAGCTTTATCAGCTTTTTCCTCCCTGAGACTCTGGGACCAGGCATCCCAGCATTCCATCCTCTAACTACAAGCAAAACCAAAAGAAACCTGTCCATTACCTTTTCTAGAAGAGTTAGCTGTGGATAGACCCCCTTACTATCTCGCAATTGCTGATAGACCCCCTATAGTTTTATTGTTGCGGACAGACCCTCGATTGAAATACGGGTTTCATCTTCTTTGAGGGTAAAAGAGTGAGAAAAAAGATGTTCAGAGTCTATCTGTGACAATAAAAGTACATAGGTCTATCCTCAATTCAGTGGTAGTATAGGGGGTTTATTCGCAATTAACCCTTTAGAGAACAATATATATATCAGCATTCACATGAAACCAATATTCATGCAAAACTAGCCCCTGAAATAAACTGAAAAATGGATCCAAGCTCAGCAGCACAAGAAGAAACTCCTACCATTTACCGTGATAGGAATTTTCGTCGCCATCGTCAAGAGATTGATGATGCCATCCACCAAAACAATAAAGACTTTCTTAGGTATCGTGTTGAGGAAATAGTGAACCTATCCAAAGACCCTCTGCTCAATGTCGTGATCGCATACAACAAGACCGATCTTGCTATCGAAATTTTGAAGGAGATTCCAAACATTGACCAACTGAGGCGGTCAAATTATGATGGAGATACAGCGCTTCATGTAGCTGCAAGGAAGGGAGATGTGAGGGTGGCTAAAGCATTGATTGAGAGAGAGAAGGAGCTTGTCAATGGCCGGGACGAACAGCAGGAGAAGCTTCTTGTTAATGCCCGGAACAAACAGCTGGAGACTCCTCTTCATAAAGCTGCATTGTATGGAGAGGAAGAAATGTTTCGGCTTCTTGTGAAAGAGGGCAGCGATGCGAAGGCTCGGAGAGAAAATGGTGCTACTGTTCTCCATTCTGCTATTATGGGCAATGCTCCAAGTACGGTCCCTCTCTCTCTCTCTCTCTATCTTGGAAAACCCATTTTATAAAATAGAATAAAAACTTTAAAAATTTGTTATGCCTTTTGAATTGAACAAACATGAGCTTAATAAACCAGTTTCTCAGTAATTACAGCCTTATTTCGGATTTACGATCCCAGTGCAAGATATGAGTAACATTCACATCCAAAACAAACTCAGTAAATTCAAACATTACATTAACTGAGTTCTTTTAAATCAAATGGGAAATTTTCAAAACCAACCTCCACCTGGCAAAATAAAGGGGCTGCTTTCCTCAGAACGCCCCCAGCTTTGTTCTTCTCTCTAACCACCCAAACCTTTGCTAATAACTGCCTACAAATTCGGCATGCTGAACTTGACTCCTCCAAATAGTATTTATAAGTAATATTACTTGAAGTCGAAATTGGGAATTCACACTCTGTGCATCCACTGTTGGGTGCATACATATATATGATTGGAAGGGCTCGCCTTGGAAATAGCAAAAGATTACCCTCCCCTGATGACAACCCGGAACGATAGAGCAGTCACACCTCTGCAACTCATGGTGACTATTCCAGATGCATTTCGGAGCAAATTATCTCTTGGGTACCTTTCGGAGCTTATTTATGACGGTGAGAGCCCCTTTCTTTCCTTCTTCCTCTTCTTCTTCTTCCTCTTCTTCTTCAGACCGACACCAGAGAAACAAAATAGGGTTAATTGCAGATCCCCGTATTATCTCCCAATTGCAGATGGACCCATTGTGGTTCTGTTCTTGCAGATAGAACCCAGTGGTTCTATTGCTGCAGATACACCCCCTGTGGTTCTGTTCTTGCAGATAGACCCGAATGGTTCTATTGTTGCAGATGGACCCCGAGTGAAATTTTTGGCTCTTCTACCTTCAGAGAGAGTTTTTTTTTTGGGACAACAAATATGTTAGATAATCTAGTGGGTAGTTCAAATAAGCATGCCTAAAAGACTGGGTCCTTGTTAGTTTAAACCCATGTTTTA
>JBAKGM010000233.1:14596710-14614238 GCA_037177215.1 Asparagus racemosus
CTGTCCCATATACATCATCCAACCCCATCAGGAATTGATGGAGTTTTTCTTCTTCTCGTTTCTTAGTTAATTCAGCTGCAATGTTGCACTCACAACCCCCACACTTGCATGCGGAAATCACATCATAATTGGCCAGCTCTTCCCATAATTGCTTTAATTTGGCATAATAATTCACGAGTGATGATCCTTGCTGTTTGCAATCAGCAAGTTCTGCTTTCAGCTATTGTATTCTTGCACCATCAGTCACTGAAAAACAGTCTTTAATATCATCCCACAAATCTTTTGCAATCTCCATGTGAGTCAGAGTAGATCTCATTGTTGGACTGATTGTGTTCATTATCCATGATACAATCATGGAATTCATAGTCCACCAATCTTCTAAGTTTTCGTCATCTTCATCAGGTTCTATCACGGTTCCATCAATAAAACTAAAATTTTTCTTTGCTCGCAATGCAGCTCGTATTGAACGAGCCCATTCATCATAATTATCTTCCTTCAATTGCACCTGGGTTATTATATTTCCAGGATTATCATTTGATGACAAGGTGTATACGGATTTCTTGCCTTCACCTGCCATTGATGTATTTCTCTCTCATGTTTTCCTCTATTTTTTTAGCCAATCAGAGGTCTGATGGCTCTGATACCATGATAAGTTTGAGCTAAAACTTCTGACTGATCTGCCTTTCATTGATCACCCGTTAGGGCTATATATACAAATTCAGATATTCAAATACAGCTGAAGATGTATCTCATATAACAAACTAACCAATCGTAACAGAATTCTATCTAAGAATGAATCCTAACTAACCAATATACAGCTAGCTAATTCTAAACCAAGTCAAACTCAATAACCAATAACCAATTCAGTTAAACAAAGATACACTCTATCTCGAATAAGGAAAGTACTTAGTATTTAGATTCAGGATGTTCACGACATGTGATTGGTAAAAAAAATTTGTTCGTTAATCTTGATAAAAAGAAAGATGGAGATGTGACTTTTAGAAACAATGACAAATGTAAGATTACAGGAGTTGGTGATATAGGTAATGATTCTTTTAAACTCCTTAAGGTATTACTTGTTGATGGTTTAAAGCATAATCTCATCTCCATTAGTTAGCTTTGTGACAAAAGTATGTCTATTCTTTCCAAATCTAAAGTATGCAAAATAATTTATTCACAAACATGTTCGATTGTATTTACTAGTAATAGACATGCTAATATTTATACATTGAATCTCAATGATATCAAATCTGACAATATAAAATGTTTGGTTGTTGGAGGAGAAGATGATGAACTCTGGCATAGAGAAGACCTTTTCATCATCTTCTCCTCCTGCAACCAAACATTCAATGTTTTCCCATGTTTTAAGAATGAAAGTTTATGTGAGGCTTGTAACAAAGGTAAATTCATGAAATCTTCTCATAGCTTAAAGATTCAGGTGAGCACATGTAAACCATTACAGTTACTTCATTTGGTCTTATTTGGACCTGTTTCTACACAGAGTTTGGGAGGTAAGAGTTATTATTTACTTGTGGTTGATGATTACTATAGATTCACTTGAGTCATATTTCCAGCCAAAAAGAGTGAGTGTTTTAAAGTCTTTGAAAATTTTTCGAAAAAAGTTGAAAAAATAAAAGGTCTTCTCATTTGTACTATTCATTCTAATAATAGAGGGGAGTTTGTAAACAAAAATTTTGAACATTTTTATGCTAATAATGGTATCACTCATGAGTATTCTTTACCTTAAACTGCACAACAAAATGGAGTTGTTGAGAGAAAGAATCGGACTCTACAAGAGATGGCTAGAACCATGTTAAATAAGAATAAATTGCCTAAACACTTTTGAGCTGAGGCAGTTAATACAACATGTTACGTAAGCGGTAGAGTTTATCTTCGACCGATGCTAAATAAGACTTCTTATGAACTTTATTATCAAAATACCCCAAATATTTTATATTTTTGTTTTTTGGTTGTAAGTGTTATTTGTTGAACATGAAAGATTAATTAGGAAAATTTGATTCTAAAGTTGATGTGTGTATATTTTTGGGTTACTCTTCTTGTAGTAAAGCTTATAGAGTTTACAACAAAAGAACTAAAATTCTAGAAGAGTCAAAACATATTAAGTTTAATGAATCTAATAATATGAATGTTGTTGCTGACAGGGGTGATGATAATTTTGTGATGGAACCAAACCCACACAGAGAACAAGAAAGAACAATGGTTGAAGAAGAAAAGGAAACACAAGGTGATACAAAAGAAGACAATGAGGAAGTCAAAGAAGATACTAAAGATGTGCCAAATTCTCAAGTATCGTAGGTAATCAAAGGACCAAGTTTGGAGATATCATCTACAAGAACACTTCCTAAAAAAATTATCCACCACCCACTCGTTTGAATGATTATTTTTGCTCAATGGCTACTATGAAGGTAATTGAAGGTGATAGTTCTCATTCCTTTCTTGGTGAATTTTGTGATTATGTGAATTTCATATCTAAATTTGAGCCAAAGAATGTGAGTGAATCTATAAATATTGAAAATTGGATAATAGCCATGCAAGAAGAGCTTAACCAATTCACCTGAAATAAAGTGTGGAATTTTGTTTCCAAACTAAATAAATCATCATATTGTAGGAACTAAGTGGGTGTTTAAGAATAAATTGGATGAAAAAGGTAATGTCATAAGAAATAAAGTTAGACTTATTGCTAAATGTTATAATCAAATAGAAAGCATTATTTTTAAAGAAACTTTCACACCGGTTGCTAGACTTAAAGCCATCAGGATCTTGCTTGCTTTTTCATGTTACAAAGGCTTTAAGCTCTATCAAATGAAAATGAAAAGTGTCTTTCTAAATGGGTACATAAAGAAAGAAGTCTATGTAGAACAACCCCCTGGTTTCATTGATCATGCATTTTCAGATCATGTGCATAAGTTAGATAAATCTTTATATGGTCTTAAACAAGCACCTTGAACTTGCTATAATCATTTGAGTTCTTATCTTCTTAAACACAATTTAAAAAAGGGGTTTACCGATGACACATTATTTGTTCAATTTGTGGAAAAAGGTATTCTTATTATACAAGTGTATGTGGATGACATTATTTTCGGAGCTACTAATAAGGATCTTTGTCATAAATTTGAGAAACTCATGCATGAAGAATTTGATATGAGCATGATGGGAGAGCTTAAATATTTCTTCAGGTTTCAGGTAAAGTAGACAAAAGATGGAGTGTTATATTATACGAGAAGTATGTGAAAGAACTTCTAAAATGCTTTGGGATGGATAGTCTAAAGTCTGCTCCAACGCCAATGAGCCCTTCGACAAAGCTTATAAAGGATGAAGCCAGTATTCCAATTGATGAGAATAAATATGGAGGAATGATTGGTAGTCTCTTATATCTTTCTACTTCTCGTCCTGACATCATATGTTTTGTGTGTTTATATGCTAGATTCCAGGCAAATCCTAAAGAATCACACTTGAAAGTCGTGAAATGAATTTTTTGATATTTGATTGGAATGCAAAATTTTAGATTATAGTTTCCAATGTGTAAGTCTTTTGATTTGGTTGGATATTTTGATAGTGATTATGCTGGTTGTCATACTGATAAGAAAAGTACTAGTAGTACTATTCATCTTTTAGGACAATTTGTAATATCTTGGTCTAGTAGGAAACAAAACTGTGTAGCTTTGTTAACTATGAAAGCCGAGTATATTGCATTAGGTAGTCGTACACAAGCCCTGTGGATGTCTTTGACTCTTCAAGATTATGGCATTATCTTTAAGAAAATTCCTCTTAGATGTGATAATATGAGTGCTATTGATTTGAGCAATAACCCAATTTTCCACTCATGCACAAAACACATAGTTGTTCGTCATCAATTTATTAGGGACCATATTGTCAAAGAGAATGTTTAAATTAAATTTGTCCCTACATCTGACCAACTTGCTAATATTTTTACAAAACATTTGCTTAAAGATCATTTCACTAGGTTAAAACAAGATTTAGGCATATTATCTCTTGATATCAGGCATGTTGACCTCACCTATTGCATGTACATATTTTTATTTTTATTTTTTATTTGATTTTTAGTTTTTATTTGATTTTTCTTTATTTTTTGGTTATTTTTTATATGTGGAAAACAAAATAAAAATTTCTCTTTCTTTCTTTTTATTTTCTTATGAAAAATAAAAAACAAAATAAATATTTCTTTTTCTTATTTTTCATTAAAAAAACTTGGACATATCTATATATACGCTTTTACATGAAATATTCAGATATGGTTATGTGTTGGCATATAAGCATGAGTTAATCATATTTGTTCACATATTTCTTCACATCTATATAAATTATATATGCACACATAGTTAGACATATTTGATTGATGATTCAAGATATGTTTCATATGACTTTTCACACCTTAGTATAATCTTATCATGTTTAGTCTTATAAAAGTAAGAATAAAGGTTTTTATATGTTGTTCATAAAGTATTCTTGGATGTATCAAATAGTTTTGAGCTCAATCTATACTTGAATGCCAAAATTTTTATTCATGTATAAAGTACATATGAGCTATAAAGCTTCATGCAAAAAGGTGTATTCGTGAAAAAGATGGTCAAAGACCCACACTCTATAAATCTACAGTTAAATTTGAGTGTATTTGGTAAAAGATGGTCAAAGACCCACACTCGTGGATATGATTGTGCAATATCTCAAAGGAACCCATTCTATGCTAAATATTTCAATATTTAGAGATAATATACATCGCCCTCCAAACACTATCATTTTTTCTTTTAAAAATTCTATATGGTTGAGGTGATAGATTGATATTTTGGACCTTTTCTAAAGATTCAGATAATTCAAATCATGTAACAAAAGAGGAAGCTCAACTAGATAAGATATATCTGAATTTATTGTATGAACTAATATAATTACTTTTATTGTTGTTTTTACAAAATTTTCATTGATATCTTCATCGTTTGTGTGTGCATTTTAACATGACTTATTATCATGATTCACTTGTTTTGTTTTGATATTATATATGTATTTCTCGTGCTATTTTCTGCACAATTCTTTTGTGAACCGTATGTATTTATCTTCCGTTCATCTTTGGATAATTTTTATTTAGATTTTCAGGTATGTTATATATTTTAGCTGTGTTTTTCTTTTGATAACAACAAAAGGAGGAGAAAAGGTGGAAATTTGAAAATTTGCTTTGTTTCAGGGGTAGAAATTTTTTATATATTTTAATACATTGGGAGTTTTTAGAATAACTGTACCTTTTCATGTATGCATTTTTTACATATCTCACAATGTTTTATATTCTGTATTTTAAATTTCAAGTTTAGTTATTATCAAAAGGGGGAGATTGTTAGAACATTGTTCGGGTAGAATGTTGTTCATGTAATATTTCTTGTTTGATTAATAACTAGCTCTCATTTGCTATTGATATGCTTGTGAGATAATATATTGCAAGTATAAGTAGGAACGAACAAGCTGCGGTTCAAAATGATGTAAAAATCAACACGAACATTGATTTCAGCCTTTGAACTATTGATGGTCATGAGACACCATCCATGGTCAAGTCAAGTCATTCAATGGACTACATGAAAGAATCGAAGAAATAGAAACAAGATTTTGAATCGTCAATGGTCTACAGTTGACCATCGATGTTCGCAAGGACCATTGATGGACTATAGTCAACAATCGCAGAAATTCAGAAACTAGAATTTGCACAATCGATAGACTACAGTCAACCTGCACAATCGATAGACTATAGTCAACTTGCACAATCGATAGACTACAGTCAACCATTGATGATCATCAATGGACCATCGATGATTGTATCTTACCATCGATGGTTTGGACACGATTTGACAATTTTGGCAGATTTTTATATTCAATCTTAGCCGTTCTTTGATAGTTTTGGACTTCCATTGAAACTCTGATTAGAGGATCTCTTTCCTATATTTCCAAGACCTATTTAAAGAGGAATTGAGAAAGAGAATTAACAACAACAAAAATGAGAACAACAAGAAGGCAACTAGGGTTTGTAAGAGAGTTTGATTTGAGAATTCAACCCCTAGAGCCTCGTTCAAACTTCTTTTCATTGCGCTCAACATCAGAGGATTGTTTCAGTGAGGAGAAGTGTCATTTAGATTCAAATTCAACATCGCTTCTTCACAGATCTTCGTCATCATTGATTTGAAGGGTGGTTTGTTAAAAGGGCCGTAAGATTTCTATTTATGTTTTTATTATTTTTAGTTTGGTTTATTATTTCAAACTTATAAGTTTGACGGCATACTCAAGTTGGGGTAATTGAGAGTTGGCGTACTCAAGCCAGGTGAATTGAGGGTGTCTAGCTAGGGCTAGATTTCTTTTGGTCATTGCAAGGAGTTAGGTTAGTCGACTAGTTTCAGTAGATTCTAGAGTCCTGTCTGTAAAGTCTACCAAATTGGAATGTGATTTGGGAGAAGTCTGGTCATAGTGAAGAAGGCCCTTCGCGAAAAGAAAGAGTGGATGTAGAATTTAGATCTGAACTACTATAAAAATCTCAGGTGTTCATGTGTTAATTTGCTTTTAGTTTTTTGCATATTATTTCCATTGCATGTTCTGAGTTTAGCCAAAAAATTGTAGCAATCCCATTCACCCCCCCCCCCCCCGCGTCTAGGCTTGCATCCTAGTTCCATCAAGGGGTACTCTCATTCTTGAGGTTCAAATATATTTTAAGTTAATAATAATCAATTTTTTAACTCCCAAGAAGAGTCAACTTTACATTGCTCAAGCTACAAGATTCAACTAAGAAAAGTATTTATAGAGCTTTCCAACAACATTTTATAATTTAATGACCGATGTAAATCAAATTGTTCATATTTCCTTATTGGTAAAAATGCTATGAGGTCCCAAAATAAGAATGGGAATGTGAGTAAGCCCCATGTTATTTGTTATGTACATAGCCAGCAAATTGTCCCACCATTTATTCTTAATCCATAATGGCCCATTCAAGTACTAATTGAATACTATATTTTGTGTAAAACCTAAAAATACCCCCTCTATCTTTTCATGAAAATCACTAAAAAGTCGAGGTCCTCTTTCTCTTCTGCTGTAATGATAGTATGCATTTAGCGCTGATGAGACTTGTGTTTTGGAGGGAAAAATGTCCGCTCTTTATTTTGTCCTCTCCTTCTACCCATCCTTCATAATGTTATAAAGTTTTATACTTTGCATGGTTACCAACACATCACTTACTGAGGGTATATTTCTACCCAGTTAATCAGCCAAAAGTTTGAAGTATTAGAGAAATTAAAAATCTCATTTAATTCTATCTCTAAAATTTAAATCTGAAAGAAACAACAACTTCAACTTTGCCATTGAAAATGAAGAGGACTTGAATAACATGATCAAGTACAGTCTTTAAAGCTAGTGTAATAGAAGCAGTTTCAACTTCCCCCAACACCCATATAGCTCCAGAAAATTTGTAAGTTTATTCTAGATATGTTGCTGTTAAATATAAGTTGCTAAGCTTATGTCTTAGTTATGAAAGTATAACCAGTAGATGTGTTTTTATCCGATAAAAATTGTTAGTTGTTACACTTATACGTTAGTTGTTTAAAAAATAAAATAGTTGATGAAACATATGAGTCAGTTATTAAGAGTGTGATTGAGTTGTTAGTTATATCCGTTAGTTGCTAAACATATGTTCTTGTCATTATATATATGAAATAGTTGTAAAGAATAACTTGTTTTTCAGTCATCTAATTCTATGTTTTGATATCGACAGCATTACTCCAACCTTACTATCCCAATGCAAATTGAATACAGCAACTAATCCTCATATTTTTGAGAAAACTCCCCCAAGGATAACCCATCTGGGGACACTCTTATGACGATTGATGACATGATTAACAGGACAATCAAGATTCCTATATAAAATAACCTCTATAAGTTTAACAGATAAATTGTAAATTTCACAGCTATTAACTAAACTTAACAACTAAAAACTTAATCTCAACAACTAGTATTTAACCTTAACAACTAACCACAAAGTTTCACAACTTTTACCTAAAGTTAACAACTAAAGACTAATGTCAACCGCTATTATTTAAGAATAATAACTAACAACTATGTTTCACAACTATTGCACAAAGTTAACAAATAAACAATAAAATCAACAAGTACTATGTAACCTAAACAACCAATATATAAATTACACAACTAATATGTATTCCAAACTTATACAAGTGTAAATTACTTACATAAATTAGTTGAACACAACTTTGTAGGTAGAGAACTGTTTTTCCTTTCTCTTTCTCTTTCAAAGCAGCTTTCAAAACAGAATATGTTTCCTCGAATATGTAAGTCCCCCAAGCGGTATTACTTTTACTTGTTCAATGCTATCCACAAACTTGAACTAGTGCCTCGGAATCCCTTGTATGCTACTAGTGCACCATGTCATGCTCAGCTAATGCAAAAGCTGTAGTAGAACAAAATCCTTAACATTCTCACTTTTCTTAGACTACACCAGCTCTCTAAGTTTATCCTCTATGTATTTTCTTTGATTTAGTGGAGCATCCTCTTTTTAGGGAAAAAAACCACTTCCAAATGCGGTACTTCTTGTCTCTGCTGCTGTGAACTAATTCCTTGTTAATTAGGAACATGTATGTGCCTTCACCCATTCAAGCTCAAACTCGCACTCTTACCACTTTTCTAATATGTAAAGATGAACTTGTCCTCTTCTTTGTTTCATTGCTTTAGCAAATGTTCAAACATTGGCAGATCAATGCTTAGAGGACCGACATGCACATAGTGTTTGAATACACAATCTTCATATGCATCCCATCACTATTTTTCCTTCTATTCTATAAGTTTGTTAATAAAATTGTAATAAGCAGAGAAGGTTGATGTAGGATGGAAGTATGAATACATCTTTGGCCTGGAGATACTTAAGGGTATGTTTTGATACCGTGGTGCTTTTTGTGTGGTGTTTTCAAAACACCATGGTGTTTTTCTTCAAAAGTATTTTAAAAAAATCATTGTAAGTGTTTTTGGTCAACAATAGTTTGTTATAAAAACATATTATCAATATATTAAATATTAATATTAACATAAACTATTTTAATTATATATTCTAATATTATATATATACGTATATATATATATAATTAATAATATTATATATAACTAGTGTTGTCAATGCGCGAGGCACAATGCTGAGCGCAAAGTATCTTTACGTGCACATGCACAAGGTGCAACGCGAGGCACATGCCCGAGTGATGCGAGGTGCACACCACACACATAATTTTTCCAGATAGATAATCAAGAACGAAAAAAATATGCTTAGGAATTCACATAAAAAGTATTGCATATCTTACTACCAAATCACAATATAAGGTCTTAATTTCTAATGCCAACACATCCAACATACTAGTAAAGTTCATACTATTTCAAATCAAATGTCAAAGCAAGATTAAGCAAAATCAAATAGTAAATCAAGATTAGCTAGGGTCCTCAATTGAAGGCTACTAAAAAGGTTTACTGGATTTATTTCGCTTTTTAGGAAATGGTTTATCGAGTATAAAGACTCAATTGAAATATTAAAGAACAAAAGTATACAAGATTATGTACTTTGTGCACCTTGCGCAAGGTCAGAATACTTGCAAGGAGCAAAAGGCACTGCTGCATCAAATACGAGGCACTTTGCCACCGCCTTGTATCACAGGGACCAAGAACCTAGTAAGGCACGGGCCTTTTTTGAAAGCACTATATATAACTAATATATTATAGTGTTGTATATTGTACATATTTTAAATATATATTATCTTATAATACTTAAATATTATTTTCAAATGTTAATATATTTAATTATTTTTTATATAAATATGTTATTATTCTTAATATATTAACTTTTATTAATAATAATTTATTTAACATATTCTGTTTATATTATAATAAAATATTATTATGTTATGATAGTATTATAGTATTATTATTATATTAATATTTGTTATAGTATATGTAATTTATAATTAATAAGTTATTTACTTTATAATATATAATTATTTTGTCATTATATTTTAATGTAATAATTATATAATATATTATGAATATATTAATATTTAATCTTTTATTCTTATAGGATTTATGATTTAATTATTAAATATTATTATTACATAACATGTTAAATTTTAAATATATTATATAATATATTATTCAAACATGAATGATATATTTTACTAATTCAATAATATAATAGAATATTTTCTTTATATAATTCAATATTACATCATTGCTATAGGATTATTTATTAATAAAAAATTGCTATCTATTGTTTTATCAATATATTTTATTTTATTAATATTTACTATAAATTTAATATATATAATATATATAATAGTAATTTAACTATAGTTATTATATTAATAATAATAATATTATATTTATTATTTATTAATGATATTAAACATAGTATTGATATATTTAAAAACTACTGTTATAATGTAATATATTAAATAATATAATTTAATAGTATATTATATTATATTATATTATGAATATATTATATTAACTAGATTTTGGTGCTTTGAGATAAGTGTTGTGCCTTTTATTCTTGATATTGTAGTCTAACACAGACACCATGGTTTACAAAAACATGGTGTTTTATTTTTGACAAAAACACCATTGGAACACTGAAAACACCATGATATCCAAAAGCTACCTAAATAAATATACATGAATTAGATTTGATTGAAATTCAATTAACTTAACAACTAGCAGGATAGCTTAACAACTAATATATAAGATTAAAATTTTCCCTACAGAGCCTACTCTTCTTCATTACTAGAGTCACCACATTTCTTCCCTTTGATATCTCCACCTTTTAAGAAAACTAATGTATAAGATTAACAACTAGCTTTCAAAGTTAACAAAACTAACGTTGAATATTAACAACTACCCAAAAACATTAACAACTATTGTGTATATTTAATAACTACATAAATTTGTCCACATCTGACATACAATTAACATAATAACTAAGACATAAGATTAACAACTAACTTGAAATCATAACAACTACCATTCAATATCAACAACTAATATACAACCATAACAGCTACCATTCAATATCAACCACTAACGTTCAATCTTCACAACTAAATCCAAACTTTTGCAAATATCTTTTATAATGAACAACTAACTTTCAACCTTAATCATGTGCAGAGCCACAGAGCATGATATCTCTGTTCTTAAATTCATTCTGTTCCTGTTTGAAGATTTAACTGGTCTCGGCATCAATTTTACAAAGACTAACCTTTTCTATTTTGGTAAATCCTCTCTTAAGGGGGGCCTTCTGGCTTCTCTACTCAATTGTTCTTACTCTTCCCCACCTTTTAAGTACCTGGGACTTCCTATGAACAAAGGGCAAATCACAAAATCTAGCTGGCAATTCCTCTTAGATAAAATCTCCTCACGATTATCTATATGGAAAAGTAAACTCTTGTCTATTGGAGGACGTTTAACTCTCGTTAACTCAGTTCTTACTTCTATTCCTCTCTACTATTTGTCATTCTTTAGACTTCCCAACTGGCTGTTTAAGGCTATCGATAAACTTAGAAGAAAATTCCTGTGGGGTGGATCTGATTCTACGTCCTCTTGCAAATCACTTGTGAAATGGTCAGAGGTCTGCAAGCCTAAACAAGAAGGGGGACTGGGTATCATAAACCTATCGGATTTCAATCACTCTCTTCTCTCTAAATGGATGTGGAAAGCATTACAGGGTGGTTCACTTCTCAGTAGGGTTCTTGGTTCTCTTTATATATCACATTCTCCAAATCCTAGTTGCACACTACCATATTCATCATCTAAGTTCTGGCGTGATGTATTTTCTAGCAGCTTAGCCTTTAAGGGTCTAGTCCAATGGAAATTGGGTAAGGGAACTTGCATGAGATTTTGGGAGGACAAATGGTCAGGGCCAAATTCTTTGGCTTCACTATTCCCACTGGCTTATAAGCTTGCTCTATCCAGTAACTACAGCGTTCATTCTCAAGGTCACATTCATCATGGTGTTTGGAAATGGCACCCTTTGATCAGAAGACCTCTTAGTCATGTCGAAAGGGAAGAAGTCTCTAACCTGCATGTTTGGCTTTCAGCTTTCACAATATGTGATAGCAACATTACAGATTCGGTATGGTGGCCTTTTCATCAATCTAATTCCTTCAATGTCAAATCATTATATAGGATTCTAAATGGGGGTGGAGTAAAATTTGGTGGATATTCTTTCATATGGAAAACCATTATTCCATTGAAAGTGAAAGTCTTCCTTTGGCTTTTCATTAAGAGGAAACTAAACACTAAAATTATGCTACATAAGAAGGGATGGACTGGAAATACCATTTGTTCCTTTTGCAACGACGTACCTGAAGATGATGACCATATATTCTTTAAATGTAGCACTGCACTTGAGGTTTGGCACTATTTTCTCCCTATTCTGAAATTATCTGCTTTGCCAACTAATTTCGATACAGTTGTGCTTTCTTACGGTTCATTTCTGCAAGATCATGATAGTCGTCATCTCTGGTATATTACTCTACCCGCTATTTGCTGGTGCTTATGGAGAGCAAGGAACAATCTAATTTTCAAACAAGAGCTATGCTCGCCTCGGCAAATTGCAGCTAACTCTTCCTACTTCATCATGCTCTGGACAGGACACTCAACCTCTAAAAGAGCATGCAGACTGAAGAAGTTGGTCGACAAGAGGGAACTCCACAGGCTGTTGCTCCAAGCCACTCCTTCCAGCGACTTGGCGGCTGTGGACGACAATTTCTAGAGGATGGTTAACAGTTTTTTTGGTGAATTTGAAACAGTTTCTGGTTTGCTTGTTTCTTTTTTCCTTTTGGTTGTTGTGCTCTGTGAGCATATGTTTATTGGTTAATGGTACATACTATGGTCATGTCTCATGCCAAGGTTAAGCTTTTGGTTGCAGATAATAGCAACTACGTAATAGGTGACGGCTATGGTCCTCTCCCTATTCGTGTTGGCTTATTGTTACAATCAAATCTTAGCCTTGCATGATATAACTGGATGTTTGTATTTTGTAAGCTCTTACCTTAAATTAATACATATATATATATATGAATAGAGCACTATGCTCTATTTTCTTCTGTCAAAAAAAAGAATAGCATCTAATTGAATCAGCTCCTATAGATTGTTTTTATTATAATAACTCATCTTAATGACTGATCTATTATCAAGTAGATGGCGATGATTCTTGCTTAACACAGATGAAAAGTAGCTTATATTTTGAAACCATACCTGACCTGATGATCCAAGGAAGAAATTGTGGTACAAATCTGACATTCACTAGCCTTAGCTGTCCGAAAAGCAGGAAAAAGTAAATTTGTGAGATAATAATGCCTTCAAAATGAATAAGCCTTTCACTAATATTACAAAAGTGAATAAGCCTTCACTATGTTATCCTAAGATTGATCCTCAATAAAATCAGGCAAAAGCAACACCAAGAAAAATAGAAGATGACGCTGCAAATGAAGAAAAACACAACATATCAGAGTATAATGTGTGTATGCACTAAGCCTTGAATTCATCGAAGGAGAGATGTCTACTATGTCAAAGGTGTTTACTAAACACTTACAATCACTTCCATAATTCTAACTGTTAAAAGTCTCTAACCATTACATAAAAAATCTGAAGTTATGGTGAGGGTTGAGGGTTTTAGTTTTATATTCTAACATTGTCCATGCAGAGCATCATTTTTATGGACAGAAATCTGGACTCACATGGTGATGTCAATTTTAGAAGATCCGCTTTAAATTCAGGGCCGGTGGAATTCAAACTTGGGTTGCTCCGGTACCATGTCAAAGTCTGTAACCATTATATCAAAACTCTGAAGTTGGGATGAGGATTGAGGGTTAATAGTTTTATATTCCCACACTAACCTTGAATCCCACAAGAGATGGTTTCTAATGGCTTTCGAAGTTTTCTATGAAAACTCTTCAAGAGAGCAGCAAAGAATTACTAAAATAACCATGCATATTCTGAAAGAACACACATATAAAAGCCGTAAAAGTTGGCTTTTATAAGTACAAAAACATGATATAAAACTGCTTAATTCATAGACCATTACCAGTGCGTTTGCTTTTATAAGGGTTAGTCTAGAATAAGTTTGTTGTAAGAATTTGTACTCAACTACAGCGCCTTTTAAAACTGAAAAAAAAAAAAAAAAAAATCAAAAGGAACATATTCCTCTAATCAAATAACTATCAATACCAGATATCGATAATTTCAAGCAAAAAACAGTTTCAAACATCAAGAAGCATGCATGACTTCGAACTGGTGCCTGTGATGCCAACTTCTCAGTTCCAAAGCTCGATAGCTCAGCTTAATGTGATCCATCATCATGTAAATGGCACCCATAAAAGCAATTATGCTTCAGAACCATGCCTGAAAAGACGACGCAACACGTAAACTTGCAGTAAAATCACTATAATTGCTTACCTATCTGTCAGAATAGTCAGAAGAAGTGAAACTGTGAAATAACAACAATTTATTCCGCAAAATGCCTTCACAAGCATTAGTGAGAGAATTGATTGATCAGCTAATTGTTAACCAAGTAGGATTTTGCTAGTAGGATAGAAAATAAGCTTCACCAAATGACGTGAGAAACAGAAGCTAACACTTACCACAACTCTAATTGAAAGGGTTAACGCACTCATTCTCTTCACTAAAAGCAAGCGAAAGCAACATCAAGCAAACTGGCAGGGGAAGATGACTAATATATTCATAATACTCATCTTAAAGGCTCATTTCACCTACACATAGAGGAGTAGATTTAGAGAGGAAATGGGCACAGGGAGAACTCTTTATGAATTATTTATCATGTAAAGAAACTTAATCCTCATACACCTTAGCATTCCCTCTACAATCATGCTCAAACCTCAAATTTGCAAACCACTTCATCTCCACTCCAACTGCCTCTGCTGCCGCTGCATCCCCATTAATAGCCACCTCTGCTAAAATCTTTCCAACTACTGGCCCCAGCTTGAATCCATGCCAGAAAACCCTCCAGCCACAACCACATCCCTCCCAAGCTCCCCTCCGACAAAATCCAACACAAAATCCCCATCAGGAGTCGTCGAACACAAACATCCTTGTATAATCACAGGCTTATCCAACTCAACACAGCCAGGCATCACCTTTTTAATCGACTTCCCAACAGGCTCCACCAGTGAACCAGCGCATGAATCTGACCCCAAGCTCCAATATCTCTTATTTGGATCGCACAGGTGACCCCCATGCATTGCAATCTTGATTAGCCCAGGAAAATCTATTGATGGCGTGCCATAGATAACGGGGTCACCATAGTTGGCTAAAGATGGAAAACCACTGCCTGAAACTTGGGTCTTCTCAAAACTCTCTGCTTTTCCAATAGCAAATGAGAGTGTGAAGAGGTTGTATTCGAAAATCCAGTCCAGTCACTGTTTTTACTAAATTTGGCGTCCAAGCTCCAGCAGTAACCACACACTTCTTGCGCAAGAACTTACGGCTATTGACAGTGGAGACCGTAAGTCCATTGCCATCATCAGCTTTCTTTGATATCAACCACTTCTTCGTGATCTCTAAGAACAACACCTCTCTTGATGGCTAGCTCTTGGAACAAGGCTACTGCCTCCACCTTCAATAGCCTACCCTATCCATCCATCGGGGAGTTCAAATGAGTAACCGAACTTCTCAGAAACCTGAGACTGGTTCAAGACTTGTGCATTGATGGAATGAGAGTTACAACTGGAAACGACAGATTGTAGGATCTTGGTATCAGCTGGTCCTAGATCGAAATGTGGGGTTTTTGTAATGGCCCGATAACCAATTTCAGACTCAGCTTCTTCCCAAAGCTGGAAAGATTTGACTACCATAGGAACATAGTAGGGTTTGTTGGAGTTGCGGAAGCTAGGTAGGTAACTGGTTTTAGCTTTTTAGAGGATTGAGAATGGAGGAAGTAGAAGGTAAATGAAAGAGGCTAAAAACTTGAAGGAACTTTGTTTGGAATTGCTCTAAAGCTTAGTTACAAAGCTTACATCAAAGGCCTATTTATAGGCACATATAGAACTCTCTAGAGCATAAATATTTTACATGAAACATTCTAGAGTATTGTATAATATTCCTATCTTCTAGATATATCTTATTTTTGTCATATTTCTATTCCTAGTTATTTCTAGAGACTTCCATATTACAATATTATTGTAGAGTGTTCTAGAGAATTACAAATTACTTCTAACAGGGTTCAGGGTAAGCGTAACGGATTGTATGTGACTCTCCATGGGAGGAGCCGAGATGGTGGAAGAAGTCGAACTGCTCCAAGAGAAGCAAGCTGAGGCCACGCTTTGCTGCTTCATAGGTAGTGCAGCTTCCCATGATCCCTGCGCCGATGATGATGATGTTGAAGTGATCAGCAAGAACCTCCATTATACTCTCTTTTTCAGTGAGCAGATTCTTTTTGTCGGCAGGAGGACGTGTAGGTCATTAAAGATAATGGTGAGTAGAAGAGCCCCTCGTTTTGAAGAGAAAGTTCAAAAATACCAATCCGATAGTGAAGATTCTAATTGATTGTTTATCATTTAGTGGATCATTATAAGTAGAGGGGCTTATAAGTAGAAGAGCCCCTCTACTTATAATTTCTCTTGTGAGTCTGTGACGCTGTCCCTTTCACAAAACAGCGCGTGGGCTGAAATTGGGAACTTGAAGATCACAGCAGAGCAAAAACTTGAAAGACTTTAAAGAGAGGGTCAATGTCTTGAACTTCTTAGAGAGGATAAGTGTTGGCCCGACAGCATTTGCTCTGGTCTGATCCCTCATATCATTTCCTAATTTCTATTTCTTTTCACACAAAAAAAAAAAAAAAAAAGAAGGAAAAGAAACTTAATACATACTCCTTGATTGTTACGACTTTCTACTTCGTATTCTCAACAACAAATAAAAATCTACATTAAACCACATAACGAAACATCAAGGCTGCTTACAAACCATATACAAAACTTGAAGTCGCAGTGGCCGGCATCATGATCAACAATAAATAAGCATTTGGTTGATGCTTCAGTAAGACTTAAATAATGAACCTCACACTAATGGAGAGTCAGAACTGACCATATTTATGCCATGTTGTAACTAAATAAAATCCTTTTATAAAAGAGTATGTTATGTACAATAGAACATCAACTTATCAGTAGTACTAGTCGATAACAACGTCATGACATCATTAAAAATACATGTAATACAAGTTAATCAGTGAACATACCGGCCAACCATGTTATAGTCCCACTTACACTACATAGATCGAGAACTAAATTAGTAAGATAATCAAACTAATAAGATTATCATGTAAAAGTTAAAATGAGAGTTAATATTTTTAATCTCGATTTTTGCTAGGAAAGTAAGGAAAATAATTTCATCTGTAGGCGTCAAAAAAATGCCTCTAAACCCTGAATCAGACTCAAGTGAATGAGTAGCTCACCCGACGACCCATCAAA
>JBAKGM010000233.1:14624162-14635087 GCA_037177215.1 Asparagus racemosus
CCGCCTTACTTCTAAATCATATGCCAAACCTTTGAACTTGAAATATTTTGAACCAAATTATTATTTAGAAGTATTATCCATATAAATCATAAATAATTATTTCTATCTTCTATATTATTAATTATTATAATTCCATTTTTTATATGATTTTTTTCTTTTTCCATGTTATTTGCATATAAATTCTTTTATAGTCAATTTAAAGTATAAAACAATCATGTTTGCATGAATAATTATAATATGCATCACGTGCAACGCACGTATTGCAAACTAGTTGCCATAAAATTGGATTACTCATTCACTAGCCAATATGGACATTGACATATTTTGCAAATCACTTTATTTCTAAATACAATAACATGATTACTTATAAGGTACTAAAACAATCTAAATGACTTCAACAAAAATTATTAGTGAGAGTAGGGGATCATTGATTATTGCCAAATTAAACCAAATACGGTAAACTTATCACTTTGGTCCAAAACACAATCCAAGTTACTAAATGGCTTCCATCCCACTACTTCTACCAAAGCAAAACTGTAACAATAGTTTAGGAAATGGTCCAAAATCAGAGTTTGGAATATTCTTTAGGCAACCATCTTGTATATATGAATCCAACAATAGGTTATCTTGTACTAATAAGGAGACAAGAGCAGAAAATATTCAAGTATGTAAGACGCAAATAAAATAGTAAAATTAAAACCTTACAAGAAAATATTACTAATTAAATGCATGATTCTAGTTTTTAAGTAAAAATGAAACTTAATAACAAAATTATTTTTTATTAGTATTTTCTAGAATAGACTTTTATCTTTGTTATTGATAAAGGATCCAAAGTTTATTAAATTTAAGGTAAGACTTTTGCTTTATATCAAAATACCCTTGCTCCAGCCTGCACCCATGCAAGAAGATTTGAGTTATGTACTTATGAAGCGTCGACAGCAACAAAATATTTGTTTATGAGGGGTCAGGACTGAACTTAATTAAGAAAATGATGCATGTTGTAGTTCCATATTGTTGTCCACTTCTAAATTAAAATAAAAAGCATAGTCCTTTTTGAAAGACAACATGTACAGTGTGACTCATAAAGTCATTGGCCTAGAACATATATTAATGAAGTGCTAAGATTTGAACCAATCTACATGATCAAATTATCCTTCGCTGAATTAAGCCATAAAATATTTTGGATAATTTTATTATCAAGATAGAAAATATCTAACCAATTTTAAAATTCAAAGGATTTCGATTTGTTTTGAATCATGTATTTATGGGCAAAAAGTTAAGCAACTTTTATAAAATTTGGGAACCTTGATTTTGATGACATATAATACATGGGTAAATAATGTTGAATTCCTTTGAAATTTTATTTCTATATAGTTTATATGCAGTAGATCACATCTTCCTGATTGAATTTTCAGTTTTGTACTTGGAATTTTAAAATTAGATTGATAGTATCCGCATATTGAATAGTAGTCTAGCTCAACTCATAATTGAAAGGTTAAGTTCGTTTCTAGAAGGGGATTAAAAGAAGAAGATTCTAGGATTTGATTGTGTACAGCTTCCTTTTAACGAGAGATTGTTTCATAAACTTCATTCTAATTTTTTGACATTATCTCAGTCACTTGTTGTTATGCATTAAAGGTTGATATCAGTATTGACTATATTTCTTAATATTTGAAGTAAAGTTTTTTATTCACTTACTTCTGTCATCCAAACGAATCTTAAGATAATGTTTTGAAATACTTCACTTTTATAGGTCCATAACAATCGTGTAAGAAACAAATGATTGCTGATAAAGTCACAGCAAGTTTAGCTCAATTTTTGCGCTTATTCTCACATTTAATGCTCAGATTTGCAATGATGCACGATGCCAACTGTTTCCTAAGCAACAAATATCAGTTCCATAACTTATTTATTGATTTTCTTTATATTTCAACTCAAATTCTCTATATTATGTGATCAGAATTTAATAGATTCTTCACATCTCTTTCAACAAACCAATTTTTTCTATGGAGCTCTCAAACTTCAAAAACAAAAATTATTGTCATTTTGCATATAATCCAAATCTTGCAATTGGGCTAGACAGACCATGCCATGTCAGCGAACAACCCAGTCAACTAAGAAACTGTTGATGTATATGATCGAATAGTCACTAACCTCGGTGTGAGTTTAGTTTTTAAGAGAGTGGGGCTCGCCTTCTCTCCTAACGCCCGGTGACGTTGCTCCAGTCAGGGGGTTCACCTACGCAGGAGTACCTGTGGAAGGGTTAGAGTTGGAATCTCCAGTGGTCCCTCCGACGGTCAAGTCAGTAGTGAGAAGGAGAGAAAATGTGCAGTGGAAAAATAGCTGAGAATGAATTACCTATTCAATATTCTTACAGCTATTTATATCTAGGGTTCGGGGGGCATATCTAGGGTTCGGGGGGCATTCTTGTCTTTAAAGAGACAGCTGTTGAGTCAGCCCCCTTCTCCACGCGTTGAGAGACTATTGGGCCAGCTCATGTATACGCCGGCCACAGTGGCATGTCCCTATCACAGTAGTATGCGTTGACAGGTGTCAAGCTGTGAGCGGACTGAGAGTCGGCGTTGTCTATTCGCCATAAATGGGATGGGATTGGCGGCGTCTGCAGTGGCACGGGTCCAAGGTACCTTAAATACCGTGAGGGATGGGGGAGTAAAGGGGGTTGTCAGTACATTTAATGCGATAGTGATGGGTTGTCGGGTGTAGATGTCAGATAGCCGTCGTTTAGGTGGGGGACCACGAGCGACGAGAGGGGGGAGTTGAGGCTGGGTGGCCGACTTGAGTGGTTCCTCTCGAATCGCTAAGAGCAATTGGATAGAGCGAACGACCATCATCGTCTTTCGTGTCATCCCAGGGTCTAAAACGCGAAGGGTCAGCCGAAAGGACGACCATCACCGCCTTTTGCGTCGTCCGTGGAGCGCTGGGGCGAAGGGTCGGCCGAATGGACGACCATTAACACCTTTCACGTCGTCCAACGTGCTGTGAGGTGGGGGGTGAGCATAGGTCATTTTATAGGCTGGTCGGGGTGACCTGTGTCGCCCCCGGTCGGCAAGCGGGCATGCTCATCTACCTTGGCACTTCATCTTCCTCTTTAATCACCGATCGGTGGTTATGACCATAACAGTTGGCCCCTTTCGTTTGGAGTTAGTTAGAAACGAGTCCAAGCGAAACAAGGAGGGTAATCTAGGTCAGGCAAGAGCGAGTCGAGGAAGAAGCTAGAACATTCCTTTGATGGGACGTGGCTGATGTTAGCAGGCGGTCCACGGCCCATTGGTGTTTCGTCTTCTGGGACTAGTAGTGGGCCTTCTTAGAACGAATGAGGCGGGCTTTCCGTTTTTTGAGGCGGTGCTTCTAGGCTTGAGCCCTAATCCTGACCGTTGATCGTGTACGGATGTGAGGTGGGTAGGGCCTCCGTATAAATGTAGAGCAGTGGCGGCGAAAAGTCTTTACTTTCATCTTTTTCACAAAAGATTTCCGACGATCTTCCGGTGAGCGGGGGAAAGACTTCCGATGGACTTCGATCGTCGAGGGCAGCTTGACGAGCACCGTTCAAAGGTGACTCAAGGGCAGATGTGTTTTCTCTATTCAAAGTTTGACATTCCGAGGGGATACAAGTTGGAGGCTCCGGCGAAGTCATCGCTGGTGTACTGCCAAGGGCCATGGGGACCAGTGGGCCCCCCTTTATATCAAACATTTAGAATGTGGGCTTCAGTTACCGCTGCATCCATTTCTCTGAAAGGTATTCGAGGAATTGGGAGTCTCTTCCATGCAGATGCAGCCGAACTCTATAGCTATATTGGTCGGGTTCATTGTTATTTGTCGCTGGTTGGGGCTTTGGCCCAAATTGAGCATGCTAAGTCACTTAGTCGGCCTGATCATCCCGAAGACGACGCATTACCACCTCCTGATATCGGGGGAGTTCAATATTGTCCTTGGGCTCCCAAAGTCGCACAAGGGGTGGAAGGATTGGTTTGTCTAGGTCACCGGGAACGACGCTGGTCTCGGCTGCTCTACATGGCCGGAGATAAGGAGAGAGGCGTTGGAGCCGAAACCCTTATCATTGGTCGAACAGCAGGAATTAGACTAGATTATCCGATACACGGGGCCGCGGGACATGCAAGCTTTGCTTGATAATTCTGTCTTGCGCTTCCATGGGATTTCATCGACTCTAGCGGGTCGGTCGGGTGAGATGAGGGCTCACAACATAACTTTTTGCGGGAGGGTCGGCAGATTGGTTACTGCTGAGTCCCCACCGGACGAGTCCTCGGAAGGCTCTGAGGAGGAGGCGGCTCGCCCTGAGAAGCGTCAGCGACGAGAGCCAACCCGAGAGGATATTCTGCCTTTGGGAGTTAGGGAAGAGGTCTTGGTCAGTCGCGAAGAGGCGACCGGGTGTGTCGCGCCGCAGGGTGTTATCGCCCCCAATGGTCGTCGCTTGAAGAAGGCCGGTCGTGGTCCCCATGGGTCGAGACGGTTAGGAATGGGTGGACCACCCCTTGTTGAGGTCGACTTATCTGACTCGGAGCAAGAAAGCGACCATCATTCGGCCTCTGCTGGAGGTGGGGGCGACCAAGAGGATATCGGCGTTTCCGTGTCTGGGATTGCGGCCTCGAGTTCAACAAGTCAGTAGAGTGTTGCCGGTGGGGCGTCCGAGGGCCGGTCGACCAGGGGCGCGAGCGGTTTCTAGGCGGCGCCACCCCATAGGCAGGGCAAGGAGCCGGTTGGGGATCAGGAAGCGCATCCTACTTTGGGCGGGTGGCTCTCTCAGCACCACGTGGTTGATGCCGACAGGGATTGGCTCGAGGCGAGCAACGTGCTGATAGGTGTGGTTTCCCCTTCCGACCGTTATGAGGGAGAGCTGGATGCAGGATACCGGTATGAGCTGAATCGACATTTGGACATTCGTTCGTCTGTCCTCCGGTCGGGCTACTCGCAAGCAAGGGTGCCAGAGTAGTTTGATCTGCCCGAGGATAGGGAGATTTTGAGATCTATTCCTGACTTGGGTCTCCACATTATCCTGTGGAGCTACTTAATCAGGGGGTGTCTGGTGGAGCAGGAGTTGTGCCGTCGGCTAGTCGAAGGTCATCATGCCTACGAGGAGCTTAGAAAGAAAATGGCTTCTGGGACGGAGGGGAGCAAAGAGTTCGACCAAGCTGTCAGGGAGCTCTCCATTAAACAGGCCGAGCTCGACGAGTGGCGCCGCGAGGCGATGGCTAAGGAGCAGGTGATTTCGGACCGGAAGGTGCTGAACGATAGGAAGTTGGCTAAAATCGAGGGGCTTCGACTTGGGCTCTGAGCTGAGGGTGAGCGACCTGGGGTAATGGGCGAGGTTTACAGGGAGCGAGACTTGGCTGTAGTGCAGGTCGCGCTCGAGAAATAGGTCGCTCAGCATGCCAGGGCCCAGTGTTCAGAGGCGGAGGCCGCGGGCCGACGACTTGAAGCGGAATGTGCTCGACTTAAAGAGTCTTTGGGCAAGGCTGAGGAAAGGATCAGGTTTTTGGAGTCAAGTGACTACGAATCCACTGTAGTGGAGAGGAATCAACTCGCCATCATCGAGGAGTTCCGCATAGTATTTTGGGTAAGGCCGAGGTCACCCTAGCCTGTAAGGTGGGCATCAACTTCATAGTCAGGCAACACCCGGCTGAGTTTAAGGATATTCCCGGTCGGCTGCGGTACCCGCCGAGCATAGCCGACCACATAGGGGGTCCTCTCGAGGTATGACGAGACGAGAGCCGGCGGCGACCTGGGCGAGGGCGGAGGTGAAGAAGATGATGAACAGCCCTCGAGCGACGACTCCTCGAGTGGGGGTAGCGCCAGTTGAGTAGACTTAGGCCTTGAGAGGTCAGCAATTGTATAGTTTGTAGGTTTTGCATGGTTTGTGGGTTTGAACACTTGTACTCATTTGAAGGGATTGAACAAAAATTCGTTGCTCATTCAGCTGTCCTGTGACTTGGTGTTTTATGTTGTGCTTTACGGTTGAGCAATAGGCGAATTGGACGACTTGACTTGAGCAAACGGAGTGACCTGTCGTGGGGCCGTTGGCTCGAAGCGCTGCCTTCCCGACTTGCTGCGGGTCTTCAGGGAGCTCAGGCTTCTAGCACCCATCAGGTTGGGGGCTGGTTGACCTGAGTTGCCCAACCTTTGGACACCTGACGTATCCAGTTATCAAGGTAGAGGGGTGGTTGGTGTCGCTATAGACGATAGGGTGTGACGTCAGCGGTACTTTTAGCCGCCAGAGGCGTTTCGAATTTTGAGTGAAAGGACGTGGGCTTTAAAGGCGGTGGACTTTTTGATTTTTATAAAGCAGTTAGGTACGAGCTCCCATTTCAGCCGTTGGTCTTGGAAGCCGAAACGCCGCTCGAGAGCCGACACGTGGTTGCTCTAAATGCCTATATATGTCTCCTTCCCTTTGGGAGGCGTTTTCCTCACGCTTTCTAAAAACCTACTATTTTTCTCCAACCTATTTAAGTCTTTTCTAATTTTCCGCCATGGCCGCTTCTGCATCTGTTCCCATGGATAGGGTCGCCAAACTTAGATCTTGGGAGTCGAAAACCGAGGAGAGGGATCTGGAGGGGCTTCACGAGAGGTACAACTTTCCAGAGGAGTTCGCCGTTTCTCTGCCGGAGAAAAGCATCTCTGTTTTTTAGCACGGCGCTGACAGGCGTCCTATGCACAAGGCCCATTTGGACAATGGGCTGTGCCTCCCACTACCACCATTTGTGAGGAGGCTATGCGAGCGGCTGGGGGTGTCGCCGGTGCAGTTCGCTCCCAACGCCATTGCCACCATAATGGCATTCCTAGTGATTTGTCACAGAGTGAGGGTGGAGCCGACTCTTCAACTACTCGGCAATCTTGTTACGGTGAGGTCGTCCAGCCCACTTCTTTTTTGGGTACGCTGGCCACCAGTTTGTCGAGATCCCAGACTCAAATAAGGACTGGAAGAACAAGTTGTTCTGGGTCTTCAGCGCCGACGCCATTCTAGCTTGCCACTCTTGGCCAGAGATCGACAAGGACAGCCTGAAGAACCTTCCTCTCTCTGCGGGCGAGAAGGTCAACTTGGAGAGGTTTTAACAGTATGCGGGGTCTCGAAGAGGTCGCAACCTGTTTGACAACGCGTCGCTAAGAGTGGCGGGGTTGTTGTTCGTCCACCCTACTAAGGTGGACGTGAAAAGGGAGAAGGGGCTGCTTGAAGAGGTCTCGCCACAGGTCGGGGATGCCAAGAGCTGGACGCCTGGCCCAGCCATAGCTGCAGGGGTACAACTTCCCCAGAAGAGGGCGAGAGGTCTGGGGCTGTCGGCCACGGAAGCGCAGCAGCTCAAAGTGGGGATCGACCGGTTGGCCACCATGCTGCAGGCGGAGGCTCCTCTTCCTTTGGCCAACAGGCCGAAGAAGAAGAAGAAGAAGACGGCTAAGGCAAAGGTGCCGACTCCGGAGGTGGTGGCCGAGAGAGCAACCCTGGCTGAGGAGGTGACCCCTGGCCAAGAGGAGGTCATCTCAGTGGGAGCGGAGGTCACTGGGAGGATTTTAGAGAGGGGCCGTTTGTTGGCGGGGAATTATCCCCAGTACGGGTCGAGCCGGAAGCTCCAGCGACTGAGGAGGGCGGCCTAGCAAGCTGGGTCGCGAATGTCGTTCCTGTTGAACCAGGCAGGAGGGAGTGAGGAGCCCGCGGCCCCGGTAAGGTCGTCGTCAAGGTCGGGCCTCATGGGTCGACTTGTTATCCTAGGAATCGAGGTCCCCTTCCACCACAAAACAACTGAGGTTGGGCGATGGAAGGAGATTCGAGCCTAGCTCATCGGTGACTTGGAGGAGGGGTATTCGGCCAGGGAAGAGCCCCTCCCTGAAGATAGGTTTGTCCCCACCCGTTCCCTCCACAGGGAGGATTCGGTATTCTTATCGGGGCGGTCGCAGGTTGTCGCCGCCGAACAGTTTGACCTGCAGAGAGACAAAGACTTTTTGGAGGAGACGCCTTCAGTCAGCCTGCGACTAGCCCTACTGAGTTACCAAACTTGGGGGGCCTTGATTGGGGAGGAGTTGTATTACTGCCTCGGCGTTATGCTGGACGCAGCCAACAGCTTGTCGTCTAGGCTCGCCACTGAGCAGGAAAGTCGGGCCAAAGCTGAAGAGAAGGCGGCCGACGCGAGATGGTGCGCCGAGTTGGAGGCTAATCAGTCCTTTGTCGCTACCCTCCGTGCCCGCGACGCCAAGCAGTCAGCTTCTCTGAGCAAGTTAAGGGAGGAGGTCGCCCAGTTCAAGAAGATGGCCGAGGGGGCTGAGCGGGAGGTCGCCGAGTGGGAGTCGCAGACCTTGGATTTGGAGAAACAGTTTGAGGCTAAAAAGCTTGAGAATCAATCGGTTCAAGAGGAGCTTCAATCCGAGCGGCTTGCGCTCCAAACCTTGAGGGTTGAGCTGGATGCGCTAAAGGCAGCGCATCAGGAGGCCCTGGCCGACGCTAGCTCGATGAAAGCTCGCCTTGACTATGCGTCGTCTGAGGAGGGCAAGAAGGAGGTTATCGAGGAGTATATGCATGGGCCCTTCGGCAAGGTCGAATTGTCGCTGGCTGTCAAGGCCGGTTTCGACTACCTGAAGGCCCGTATACCCACGAGCGCTCTCTCGGCTACTTCCTTCCTCTATCCTCCTCGCGTCCAAGGTTGCCTGTCTATTCTCGAGGATTTAGAGAGGAGGGGAGCAGGCGTGCGACTCGGTGTTGAAGGGGAGGACGACGAGGAGAATGAGGATGAGGAAGAAGGGGACGACAATAAGGACGACGACGACGGCGGGGATGAAGATGGTGGTGACGGCGGCCAAGATTAGGCTCTCTCTTCTTGCTCTCCCTTTTTTTTTGTTTTTGGGGTCGCTACGACCTGTGTACACTTGTAGTATATATTGTTTGTGAATGAGAGACAAGTGGGGATTTTAGTGTTCCTTGTCGAGTTATTTTTCCTTGCGCCCTCTTCCTTCGTTTTGCAATGACTACGACCCCGATTTTAGGTTTGGCCGTCACCCACAAGGCAGGGAAAAGGTCGTATCTAACCCAGCGTGGCAAAGTGGCGGGTCGGTCTAGCCGGCCTCTTATTTGTTTGATGGTTAAACTCAGGGGGGTTACATCAGTCCCCCTCCTATGTTATCATGGGAGTTAGTATGTTGTTCCAATACAGCTGTCACATAGACTTGATTTGGGTGGGGGTCTCCATCAGGAAGAATGAGGCACCTCGAAGATTTCCAATGCAGCGCTTTGAGTTTTGGCTTCTCGAGGGGGCGCTTCGAATTCTGTGCTTTGACTTTCCATAGTAAATATGGGGAGCCCAAACGCTTGTGGGTTTGGCTATAAATAGGGGTGAACTTTCATCATCTTTTCTATCGGAGAGTTGGGTTATTAGGGCTTCGAACTTTAAGTGCCCGTGAACTCTATATGGAGATGGTGGCGGACTGGTGGAAGTTTCCTCCGTGGACCATTGTTTATGGGAGCTTCAAGCTGGGAGCACCGATGGGAGCCATCCTGATTTGCAGTCGAGGGGGAGAAAATACTACCAAGGAGGGGAAAAATACGTTTCTCTTAAGTTTATGGGTTTCAGGACACATCGGTGTGAAATTGGTGGGAGCAACACTTCTAGGCATGTTTGGTAGCACTTCGCTACTTTGGCAATGCTTCCCTCCGGGTTTCTACGCTGTCTTGGAGCTCTCATTGATTTCTACAAGTATTGCGATGCAACCCCTTGGAGGTGAAGGTCGGAGGTCATAACAGACCTCGACCTCTCGAGGGTGAAGGTCGGAGGCCGTAACAGACAAAGAAAGCAACAGAGTAGTCAAAAACGAAGACGATGAAGAAGTCGGCCTTCAGAACATGAGTTAGATTTATCTTTTTGACATTTTTGTAATAGCTGAGACGACTTTTGTAAGCACTCTTGTAAAAGTACTCGTAAATATACTTTATTCGAATTATTAATGAATAGTTATGTTTTGAAAGATACGACCAAAAACTTGGCTTTGTTTGCTCTTCTTTTACCTCGATTTGTAATCAACTCCGTTGGTCGGTCTGAGAAATGAGTCGACCTTAATGGATTGTAATTGATGAAGAAAACGAGATATTATAAATCAATTTATAAAAATCAAGTTGTCCCTATCGGGACTTACAATTGACATTCGATAGACCTACATCAGTTCGGCCCTCTGCGGGCCCACAATTACAAAAATAACAAAGTTGGTCCGACCTCCATGGGGTTTACAATTAGTCGGCGGGGTTAAACAAGACTTGCTCGGCCCCCGCGAGGCTTACAATCATTATTACTAATCAATCACAACTATGTCAGCTTTTGCTGGGCCGTGGGCTACTGAGGGCCCCATGGACGATATTGTTCAAACCGTGCCTTGTTGGTATCGATTTTTTGACGTCGGCCAGAAGGGCCGTCGACTTGCAGGCCGGACATGCTCTTGCGTCGGCTTACATGCGTGCGGTGACTTTGAAGAGGACAACCTCGTAGGCCGAGTGCCTTGGGCTGTCGACTTATAGGCTGGTAGTCCCGGACTCGTGACATACCAGGCTTTGGGGCCGTCAACTTATAGGCCGGTAGTCCCATACTCGTGACAAGCCCCAAACATCCTCGAGGGCCTAGGGCTTACATTGGGCCTAGGTCTTTTTCGGCATTGCCGATCTCTGTTTTGAGGCAAAGAGCAAGCCTGAGCTGGCTCCCGGGGGAACGGCGACTCCGCAAGGGATGACCTCGTAGGTCGGGTGCCTTGGGCAGTCGACTTATAGGCCGGTAGTCCCGGACTCATGACATACCTAGCTTTGGGGCTGTCGACTTATAGGTCGGTAGTCCCAGACTCGCGATATGCCCCAAACATCCTCGGGTGCCTAGGGCTTACATTGGGCCTAGGTCTTTTTCGGCATTGCCGATCTCTGTTTTGTGGCA
>JBAKGM010000233.1:14647094-14659161 GCA_037177215.1 Asparagus racemosus
TTAAGATAAAAACAGTTATTAGCAGGGTATTTATTCATATAAAATGGATAATGAGGGTATTAATTTGTAATTAAAATTTGATAATCAGGATGTTTGCTAGAATATTGGAATAATAATTATATTTATTAATCTATATCTATACTACTATAAAAGAGGATTGTTATGTTAAAACTTTTGATTTTCTTTTATACCCTCTCATTTTTAATAATTCCCAATAACTGTAAGTATTAAAGCTTGTGTGGTTCTAATGACTATTAGGTTCCCTTGAAATTATATTTTTGATTAAATAACTAATGATCATGTTAGTTATCTTGTGAGGGCTTTTAGATTCTCATAAGATTGTATTTTGGGTTAAGCACTTATTCTTAATTTTGTTTTACATAATTATTATTCAGCTCGAAAATATAGTAATGCGTATGCAATAATATGATGAAGAATAGTGTTTTAGAGCAACTAACCAAGATTATATTGTACAAAGGCCTCTTTATGCATGTAAAAAGACACAATTTTCATCTTGACAAAGTTAAATATGAGAAATATTTGACCAATAATTTCTTTATGTTCTTTGTTTAGAAGAATAGAGAACTTGCTTGTAGTTATACCGAAGAAGTATGCCTAATGCTGTACAAATTATGTACAGTGTGCTAATGTAGTAGCTAACTATTTTAATTTGAACTCTTGTGAAAGGAGAGAATGAGCACTAAAGAGTAGCTTCTAGAAAAAAATATAGGAGGATGTATAATCAAATTATTTGAAGAGATGAAGAGTTAATGGGAAAGTGTAATAACAGGATATTGAGGGTTAAATAAAAACGATGTGTACTCAATTTAACAATATAAGAAATTAGATAATGTTAAAATATCCTTAAATTTATAATTTGAAGCGAACCACTACATAACAACTATAGAGTCTAAACCATAATGATACTTTTGGTAGTCATTTTTTTATAGGAAAACTATGTTAATACTATATTAGAGTGGATCCCCAAAGTTTTGTTGTTTTGAGATAACCACCTAAAACTTATTGTTTAAATTATAAATTTAACGTTAAAAACTAATTTAGTAATACATGTTAATCTATAACCGTATCAAGCATCACGTGTAATGCACGTATGACATACTCGTAATAATAAAAATTATACTTAAAAAATAAAAGACAAAATTTTAAGAAGTTGCCAAGTGGCAATCTAGGGCCTTACTTTAGTATATAGTATAGATTTACTAATCTGAGATCAAACTGAATATACAATTGAGGAAATAAATCGGTCAAATCTAAAATCAAACTGAATTTGTTTCCTAATTCAAATAAGGCTCTTCTTTGTATCTACAAAAAAACGTAAGACTGAATAATCTTAGATTTTTGCCAAAATTGAATACTGCTGATGGTATATTATGAATCTATCAATCTGGATAGCTCTGTCTCGTCGAGATAGGCAATTGTTAGTAGGTCAAAGTCAACATTTCTCTTTTAGATGTCATGGAACAGATCCCCTCCTATGCTAAATTCTTGAAAGACCTATGCACAAAGAAGATATAAACCCAGGTCCCTAAGAAAGTCATCTTTGCTGCCAACATTAGTGAGATCATATCCAAGTCAATGCCACTAAAATGTAAATATCCACGTTGTCCAAAAATTTCATGAACCATAGGAAATATTATTATTGATAAAATACTCTTAGCCTTAGGGGCTAGTGTTAACCTTCTCCCATAATCAGTCTACCAACAAGTGGAGTAGGCTAGTTGAAACCAATTAGATGTACCCTGCAACTAGCTGGTAGATCTGTTACGCTACCAAAGGGAGAGATAGAATATGTTTTGATTAAGGTTGGAGAGTTTATTTTCCTGTTAATTTTATTGTCTTGAATATACAACCCATTTCTAATATCAGAGGGTAAATCCTAGTCATCTTACGAAGACCATTTTTAGCCACTTCCAATGCTCTCATTAACTATAGATCCAATGAATTGAAGCTGTCCAATGGGAATATGATTGTAGATCTCAATATTTTCAATCTCGACAAATAACCGACTGATCCATTTGACCAACCCCTAGAACCTAATATGATTCAAGAAATACCTAGTGAAAACCTTAAGGAAGAGTTTGAGTTAGATCCTGGCATAACTGGATGAAGGTTGATGAAGAGATTAGGGTTTTAGAGGAGCTAGAACATAACAACTTTTCAAGAAGGAAGGTATGAGGCTAAACCAAAGTCTGACTGATCTCAGCTTCGAACAAACTCTTTGCGGAGAACTTAGTTTCATGGAAGATATGGAACAACCACCTATCATACATTAACCATGAACCTTCATTTTGAGAAAGTTTTCGGTAACGACCTTAAGATGTTAGATGAGTTAGACCAGTCACTTGATAATGTGTCCAATTTTGAGTCTAGCTCCCTTCCGGTGGAAAATTGATACATGATGTAATGCAACAACATGCATTTATATTTGATTTGGCAGATAACTCTCCACCAACTCACCATCAAATGCTATAGAAATTACTAAAGACCTCGGCGAGTGTACAACAAAATTCAAGTACATTATAGAGTTTATCGTTTTAGAATTCTCTAAAATTTGAGGTAGGAGTTTTAGCAACAAGGTTAGAACTACTACAGAATGTCAATTTTTCAATTATTATCTTTTATTCTGTATTATTTTGTGGTTTGCATTGAGGACAATGTAAAATTTAGGTGTGGGGGAGAGATTAGTTATTCTTTTATTTTCTCTTAAAAAATTAAAAATATTTGTCATTGCCCTATTTTTTCTTCTCTTATGAAAAAATTGATACTTGCCAATGAAATTAATTTACTAATTGATTTTCTTAGTTAACCTTTGAGCTATCTAATCTTTCGTTAGTTTTAAACCCAAGATAGCCCTTTTATGATAATTCTAAATAAAATTTTAAGAAATAGTTTTCAAAGTATTATAATCGACCAGCTTTAATTAAATTGGTTAAATATACTAAGTAAATCAATTCTATGTTGACTTTTTCAATTTGAAAAGTGACCAAATTTTATGGGTATATTCATTGAAAATTCTCACGAGACTACAACTCGTCCCCTAGGATAACGTAGGTGTTTAAATGCTTATTGTATATACAAAATGCAATTATGAATTTTACGAAAGTGAGTTAAGATTTCTTTTCTTTCTTTTGTTTCCTTTGCTTGAGAACTAGCAAAGTTTAGGTATGGGTAATGCTTTTTATCAAATTTTTATATCTTCGTTACCTACATTTTTGAATAGTTCTAATTGCTACTAAAACATTTTTGATGAATTTTCAGTTAATTAAAGAGGACAAGAACTTAGTTCAGTAATCAAAGCCCAAATGTGAAGATCCAAGCCCAAAGAGCCCAAATCCAAATCCCACGACCAAGTCTAGAAGTAAAATCTCAGCAATTATCAATAATTTGGTCAGCA
This sequence comes from Asparagus racemosus, assembly GCA_037177215.1. Classification (NCBI taxonomy): domain Eukaryota; kingdom Viridiplantae; phylum Streptophyta; class Magnoliopsida; order Asparagales; family Asparagaceae; genus Asparagus; species Asparagus racemosus. Next base: position 14,650,510 of record JBAKGM010000233.1, read on the forward strand.
ATTAAGCATCAAATCAAATCTAAAAACAAATCAAGTCAAGTTCATATCCAAGATGGTCAACTACAAAGAAAAGACGTTATCTCCCAATTCGGGAAGTAGAATCTAACATATCACACACACACACACACACACACACACACACACACACACACACACACACACACATATACATACATAGACGAAGGCATCTAGATTGGTAGATTCTATAAATTCCATCATCAATGAGCTCATTGATGGGCTATGCCAATAGCTATTTTTGATGTCTTGAAGGCCAAGTTTGATCCATTGAGTGATATAGATTCTTATACGCTATAAATAGGGGTAGAGAGTAAGAGTGGGATGGGAAAAAATTTATAATCCTAATTTTGGGAAGGAGAGCTACTCTTTTGTGGCCTTCCACCTTTTATAAAAACTTTAGTTTTTGCATAAAAATAATAATTTTTCTTCTCTTTTAATTTTCCTCTTTTAAATTTTGGTTATATAAAGTTGTGTCTATTAGGGAGAACAGCCCCCCCTCAATGTGTGTTTTTATATTTCTTTTTGCTTTTTAACAAATGTTTTAGGAGTAGAATTACTTAGTTAGTTTTTAATTAATTTAATTTCTTGCTTTTATTCATGCTTTCTTTATTTGTTTATAATTTAGGAATTAATATGTGTGGCTAGATCTCTTAAGCTGAGGAAGGTATTATTATATTTAGAATTGCTCTCTTTTATGCTTGAAAGTCAATGAATCAATAATTGGTAGAATAATATAATTTGACATGTTATACTTTCTTTAAATAGATTGATTGTTTATCTCTTTTATGCTTGAAAGTCAAGAATTACTTTTTAATTTGGTTATCTCTATCCTTGAAAGTTAGATTTACTTTTAGAATTTCAGTTAATAAATCACACTATCTTTAAATAGATTGATTGTTTATGCTTATTAATTCCAAGGAGTGATAAATAGAAAAAAAGAGTAATTTCTAAATCAAATAAATAGTTATCTAGTGGAATATATCCTAATTACTTAGTTTTATCCTTTTATTTTATCTATTTAATTTCTCTTAGTTTAATTGTAGTTTGCTCTCCTTGCTTTTATTTTCTATTTCCTTATTTTCTATTTTAGTATTTCTAATCCTTTTTCGCTATTTTCCTTCCCACTTTCTCTTAATTTTCTTTATTCTTGCTTTTATTTTAATTTTTTTCCTTTTTCCTCTTTCTTATTTTCTTTTTATTTTCAATTAATTTCTCCCTTCTCTCCTTCTTTCTAGTTTTTATTTTTTCGATAAATGAAAAATATTATTCATCACCAAGTAAGCATTGAGTACAACATTACATTAGTGTCCCTGTAATAAAAAACAAACTCTCAACCGAGAGCACTCATATCCCCAAAGAAAAAACCTAACAAGAATTCTCTATGCATTTTAACAAATAGGCTCAGCCCACAAATTAAACTTTTCAAGAACTGGAGCAGAGAACACCATAGTGAAAACCATTTGCTTTATAATACGCACCAAAACATCAACTCCCCTACTATCCCTACTGTGTAGTCTCTCGTTGCATTCATTCTAAACACAGTATATAGTTACACAAAGCTCAATCTCTTCACTCTCTTATCATAACTATTCCCTCTCAACTACTCATACCAGTAGGTTATGTGCATCCAACTACATCTTTTGAAGTTTAACCCCAGCCATGCCATTACTCTGTTCTAGAATCACAACTATATAGGCAAGAGAAGAATAAATGTTGATGATTCTCCTCTTCAACATTACATAAAACATAGGTACTAGATTGGATAATCCCAAATTTCATCATCTTGTCTCGTGTCAAAAGCCTCTTATGGAAGGCAAGCCAAGCAATAACAGAGTATTTTGGAGTATGATGAGTACCCCAACTAGTTTTATGCCAGCAAACCTTTGGAATATCTTAAAAATTTTCATTATATATCAAAGAAATCTTGAGTTTACCTTACAAAAAAGCCTTTCAAGTTTACTGATGATAGCAGAAGCTGACCCCCATGTAGCAATGAAATAATCCCTCATCTACAATAACTGTTTCTAGCACCAGGAGTACCCAATTTTTATTGTAACCTCCCATACATTTGCTCTTCTTAAATAGTACTCATGCAGCCATTTAATCCAGAGTATCTCCTTCTTCGTATGAACATCGAACATCCCACAATAGCTTTAATGTAGCAACTTTGCTCTAATTCTGAGTTGAATACACACCCAATCCCCCATGTATAGTGTTTCAACAGACAGAATCCCACGCATATATGCAATATTAGTTGAATCCTGAGTTCCTCAAATAAGAAGTTCCTACACATCATCTTAAGGGTTTTTAAGGGATAATATAGTAAGAAGACCAATATATTTGGATTCTAAAGAGAATACTTTTGACTAACTTCAATCTTCTAGCATATGACATAGTTTTCGCTTTCCATCCTTGAATCTTCTTTGTAATTTTAAGCACTAGTCCTTTATAGTCCTCTACAGAGAGCTTTTTTGAAATCATGGGTACACCCAAGTACTTCATTGGTAAACTTCCCTCCACATAACCAAGCTCAGCCATAATATTCTGCTTAACTTCATGGAAAACCCCAACAAAGACAATAGAACTTTTAGTTGAGTTTGCTATTAGACAAGAAGTTTCACAAAACTCTTCAAGACTTTGGTGCAATAGGGTGACAAGGGGTCACATTGTCTCAAGCCTCTTTTGCTAGGAAAAAAATCCATGTAAAGGTCCATTGAAAATAGAATACTTTGGACTTTAATGCAACACATAATCCAATTGATCATTCTATCAGAAAACTCCAAGCTGATTAACATGCTCTTCAAAAAACTCCAATCTAGAGTGTCATATGCTTTCCTAATATCCACATTTATCATGCATCTTGGTGACAAGAAATTCCTACCATAGTGTTTTGTCATTTCATGTCCAAGTAGGACATTTCTAGTGATTTGTCTACCTTTTAACAAAGGGAGGTTGCATCCCCAATGATGTAAGAGATGGCATTTGAAGTCTAGCTGTGATGACTTTGGAAATTACCTTATATATAAGGTTGTCGCATGAGATGGGCCTGAAGTCAGCAGCAGTGTTTGGGCATTCAACTTTAGGTATTAGACTGATTGAAGTGGAATTTATCTCCCCAAGTAGCTTTCCAGTAATGAAAGATTCCTCCACAGCTTTAATTATATCCTGCCCTATAATTTTCCAATAATTCCTGAACAAATAAGTAGAGTTTCCATTAGGCCCTGGTGCTTTGCACTCAGGAATGGAGAATAAGGCGCTTCTAATTTCATCATGAGATACAGGCTGACATAGAGCTTGCTGTTGTTCTTGGCTCAAACAAGGCACTATCCTCACAATTGCATCACTTAGAGGAATTAACCCACTACTTTCAGTACCTATTAAACTGATGTAAAAATCTTGAATCTCTGTGATAATCAATTCCTAATAAGTTAATCTCTAACCTATTTGATCATAGAGCACAAGAATATTGTTATGGTGTCTTTGGCTTTTCACATCTACATGAAACAAGTGAGTCCCCCTATCGCCTTCTATTTGCCATCTGATTCTTGCTTTCTGATTTAAAAAACTAATTTTAGCATTTGATAGTCTTGTGAATTTCTCAATAGCATCCCTCTCTTTCATTATCAGATTTTGATCACATGACTGATTCCTCATAAGCATTTGAATATTCTCCAATTCCTGTCTGGCTTTGATAACCTGATCTCCAATTCTACCAAAGTGGTTTAAATTCCCTCTTTTAAGCTCAAGTTCGAGCAATTTCAACTTCTCGATAAGTCTATACATCTTACATCCTCTTACATTTGCAGACCTTCACAGCTTATCCACGATAGATAGAAACTTCTCATGTGAACACCACATCTTGAAGAACCTAAAGGGTGTCTTCCCAAGATAAACATCATCATATACGAAAATTAGACGAGGTGAGTGATCAGATACCCCTGGAACCAGGAACTCAACTTGACTAGCTGTGAATGCGTATAACCACATTTCATTGACAAGAGCTCTATCAATTTTGCTCCATACCCTATCTCCTCCATCTGGTTTATTTTGGACAAACTTCCAATGATCTTTAATTGAGATTACTGACGCATATTAACAAACTCTTGGAAATCAATAATTTCAGCATCCATAGCAAGGTTCCCTCCTTATCTATCTTCAAGATTTAACACACTATTGAAATGTCCAAATAGAATCCAAGACAGATTCACTTGATTTTAAAACTATTTTATATCACTCCACAAATCCTTCCTCCTGTCCATTTGGTTGAATGCATAGATGCAAGATGTAAAGCAATGCACTCTATCATTTGTAGATTTTATTTCAGAGTGTATACATTGTATAGACCTGTCACAACTCCTAACATCAAAACAAACTTTATCCCGAATAATCTATATTCTTCCATTATAGGCTGCATCATAATTTTTGAAGCTTTATTGGATTTCATTCTAGTTTCAAGTAAAACACAAAAAGTGATATGTTGAGCATTTAAGATTCTTTTAACCTCCTTTTGCTTATGAGGTCTATTCAAACCTTTGATGTTCCAAGTGAGGAAGTTCATCTAGTGAAATGTAATCCTCCTCCCCTATCAACCATAGGAGAAAACACATCTTTATCACCAGAAATACCAACAAAGGTAGAAATAGGAACATTTAAAAGCACTGCAAAATAATTCCTCCTTTGTAATTCAGTAGTTTCATTAACTTTCCTTTTACCAGTTTGTTTAGCAATAGATCCATCCATTGCATCTTTAGATATAGAATCTATCCTTTGAGGATTTTCATTACCTAAATTTTTCGATGAGTTACCACCAGAGCCTCCTTGATCTTTATTAGTACTCCCACCTATAACAGCGTTTATAGGTAGGGGTACTTTATTTGCTTGCTTTCTTTGAATAGGTCTCCATTCCATTCTTTATTTTTTCTGAAAACATAGAGAAGTGTCATGCCCTATTATTTTACAATGAGAGCACCACTTTGGTTTAATCTCATAGATAATTTTTTTTTGCTTATACTCGCCCTTTTATGGTGCCTTCATCTAGCAATACCACTTTGCTAATTCCCTTCATATGCCAAAGATTTAATCTCAAACCTGAGAGCTGAATCCACATAGGGTACGTGCACACTTTGAACGACCTAATATCATCATTATTTCTCCAAAAACCACGGTCCTACCTCTAAAATTTCATTTCTATCCTCTTCACACTAAACGTTAAGCAAGAAGATATCTGGTTTAAGAAGACAAAGCTGTGCAACAGCCTTAGTTTCACACAACAATAACATTCGAGGTATGGTGGGTTAGAAACTGATATTGATATGGTTTTAGGGCATGAGAAATACTTGGGTTTAGCTATTCTATTTGGAGGTCTAAATAACACGTGTTTAATTTCGTTCGAGAACGTGTTTGGAAGAAATTGAATGGGTGTAAAGATTTCTTTTTATCTATTGCAACTCGAAGAAACAAAGAGGCTGAAGGATCTAGGATTTTAATGCTTCTAATCTAGCAATATTAGCAAAACAAGGATGGAGACTAATTCACAACACAAGTTCTCTTGCGTACAAAGTGTTGAAGGCAAAATACTTTCCCCGCATGTCCTTCACACAAGCGTGGCTGAGATCAAATGCATTGCTAACATGGAAAAGTATAAGGCGCATATGAGAACACTCGTGATTCTGATTAGTGCATCAGGGAGGATAATGGTTCCAATGCTTGAGGGTTTCGAAGAGGTAAAGGTGGCTGCATTATTGTCAGCAAATGAGACTGAATGGGCCAAGGACACTATTCGAGGAGTATTTCCACATTCAGAGGTGCAGGCAATTCTTAATATTCTTTTGTTGACTCACAGCCCACAAGATGTGCCAATTGGGAAAACAACATGCAATGGTCAGTTTTCTGTTCGTTCATCATATTATATCACAAAGAAAAGACGAGAGACGACATCTAGTTTGAGGTTAAGGATGAGTATGGAGTTTGAGGCAGTATGGAAGGATTTGTGGTCATTAAAAAGCCCATCCAAGACGATCTTTTTTACGTGGTAATTTCTAGATGATATTCTTCCTTCAAGAAATAATCTTCTGCATAAAGTTGTCCAGGTTTTGGTGGGTAACATGATATATGATAACGCATAGGAGACTTCATCCTATGTCTTGTTTATTTGTCCTCGATCATAGGAAGTGTGGTGCAGGCTAGGTCTTTCAATTCCCATGCACGAGATCATGTCCTTCTCGGTCCTTGATTGGCGGTAGCAGGTGTTGGAGTTACTAGGTAGTACAAAAAACTAATTTGTGTAATATGCTTGTGGTCTTTATGATAGCACAGAAACAAGTGCTAGATAGGACAGGATGTGCTAACAGTGAATACAAGAATTGCAAGGATGCTTGAGTTCTTAAGTGAGATAGAACATATGTCAATGATAAACTTAAGCCAAGTTGAATCTAATAACAAGAGTTGGAGTCCTCATCCGTGCAAGAGGTTAAAGCATTTGCTATCCTGGAGGGTGTTCCACTGGCCAAGGAGGAGGACTATGCATGTATCAAGATTGAGATGGATGCCCAATTAGTAGTGAAGGAACAGCTCAAGGTTGGCACAAGTGTGGCTCCGTAAGGTTATATTTGTGAAGCAATTAAGACTGAAGTGGAGGCCTTTGGTGATCACAACGTTCATTTTTTGAGGCGAGAGACAAACAATGCTGCTCACAAATTAGCTCAATGGGGGTCTAGCAATAGAACTATAAAATCTTGGTTTAGTGTGTGCGCTGATTTTATTATGATCAAGAGTTGAGTTCGATTGTAATTAATATCTCTTCTTGAATGAAATTCTAAATTTACCCTAAAAAACCCATTTCTATCTTTTCAATAAGGGTTTTTTTTGCATACCCCTTTAATTGATCTTCTCAATCTATTTATATACCCCTCTCTCCTTTCCTCTCGTCCCTAGTCCTAGAGCTATGGCTCGCTATTGATGCCCTCCTCTCTCTCTCTCTCTCTCTCTCTCTCTCTCTCTCTCTCTCTCTCTCTCTCTCTCCCCCCCCTACGCCTAACCCTATCTCTCCTGCTCCTCATGTTTGATTCTCTCCAAATCTTAAAAATGAGAAAGAATGCATGGTGTTGGCCATGAAAGATTGAAAATCTCACATTGATAAGTCTAAAGACTGCTCTTTGAAATTGCTAAGATTAATGATAAAAATTGATTTGTCTTGAAAATTGTAATAAACAAGCCTTCATAAAGGGGCTTAGATGGCTCAAAGAAGATAGAGAACATAAGAGATGTATATAAAAACTATAAAGAAAATATGTGGAGTGAGCGGCCTGATTTTTTAGACAAGTAGTAAGCTCTATCCTTGATTGGGGAATAACATTATCCGAAAGAGCCTTTACAGTGTTGTTCCTGAGGTGTTAATACTCACATCTAACAGTTGGATCATTGATCTCGATATTCTGCAGTTCTCTATTATCTATCTAATCTATTGTGTATGGTGGGGGTAATATGAAGTGATGGCATCATCTTAGCGAGAGCGAGGATCATCTTAGGGCTCTTGAGCGTTATATGTATCGAGTTCTTTGAGTCATGTAGTGTGATGATATCATGGTAGGCTCTTGGAGCTCTTGAGTGTGGGTATACCTGGGTTCCTTGTGTGACGTAAGATGATCGAGGGTTTTCAGGTTAATTCCATTAAAAAATTTATTGGTTTGTGAAGATAGTGAATTTCTCTGGTGATGGGCCGCACAAATGTAGACCCTTTTAGCCGAACCACATAAAATCCTTTGTTCTCTTATTTCTTACACTCCTTATTGTATGGGCTTGTTTGTGTGCTTCATAATCCCCAAGAATAGTATTAGAGCTGAGGTAGTTGGAGGTTGAGAGAAAGATGGAACACATTATAAGAATTTCTCTTAAACTCAATAAATGATACTAATTTTCTAAAGAAAAAACGGATATCCTTGGCACCAAGAATTGAAATTTGTATGGCTAATATGTTGCAGGATCTAATCTATCACTGACACTCCTCTGTGACATGGGCTTCTACTGCTTGTGGTAATTTCTCGATCCCTGAGCATTGTTTTATTCTTTGGTTGGTGCTTTGGAATAGACTGTTAACTTAGTCCAGGCTCTTGCATTTGCATATTGCAAAAGAGAGTATATGTATTCTATGTCAGCAGAGTCATGAGGATAATGAACACCTCTTCTTTCATTGTCCATTTTTGGCCCTTGTTTGGAAAAAACTGATGTGCTGGCTCCAGGTTCATAGAGATCCTCTTAGTTTACAATATGAGGTTAATTGGTTTCAAAGGATATGAGGTGAAAATATGGTAGGAAAAAGGGTGGTGATTGCAATGTTTGTTGCTGTTGTTTCTCACATTTGGCGAGAGAGAAATTTCAGAAGATTTCAAAATAGATATTGGGAGTTACTAAAATTGTTAGGGAGATTAAAGTTGACGTAGTGACAAAATTTTACATGTACAAACCTCGCCTTCGGTTAAATTCTAGGTTGAGAATTGTGAGTGCGTTGTTGTTCTTGTTGGTCCCTAAAGTATGCCTGGGGTTGTTTTGTGTACATAACGTTGTTGTGCGCAGCGGAAATTTCGGCAGCACCTCTGGTGCACAAAGGGCACAACAAGAGAGCTAGATCGCAATAAG
>JBAKGM010000233.1:14665575-14677152 GCA_037177215.1 Asparagus racemosus
CTATTTTGCTTAAATTTTATAAAACACTATTCACCCCCCTCTAGTGTTTAGTGTGATCAGATTAGCGATCCTACAAAGGTGATGCTGCCGACATTAAAAACCATTAATGGGAGATTTGATATCCCTCAAGGTTACAAGTTGACGGTGCCTATGAGGTCACATGCAATATATGATCACGATGAAAGCTAGGCTCCATTGTACATCAAGCACTTGGAGTGCGGCTTGCAGCTTCCGTACAACCCTTCCTCCACCGAGTCTTCATAGCTTTAGGGGTGTCATCGATGCAAATGAAGCCAAACTTGATCATGACCCTGGTGGGGTTCGTGGTCATCTGCCACTGCCTAGGGGTCTCGCCATCGCTGAAGGTGCTAGGTCACATGATTGGTGTCAATTTGCATTAAAGAGAACCCCACTTCCACTTTCAGGTGATGAAGAAATTCAAAATAGTCGTCGATCCTCCTGAGTCAAATAAGGACTGGAAGGAGAAGTTCGTCTAGGTCACGGGGGATAACATAGATCTAGGCTGCTCAAACTGGCTCGAAATAGTGAGGGAGGTCCTAAAGCTGGGGACTTGTCAAGTGCCGAGAGGCGAACCTTGGATCTGATTAGAGCATACTCCAGCTCTCGCAAGATGGAACATCTACTTGACAATTTCATCTTGAGGGTAGTCAACATCTCCATGGTGACTCCACGGTCAGGGATGAAGAGAGGGTGGCTAAGCTGACTCTTCATTCAGAAGAGGTATCTGGAGTGCCGACAACTCTGCTAGTCGAGGCTACTGCAGGGCCGTCAGTGGCACCTGCAAAGCATCCTCATCAAGACTTAGCCCCTGAGGAGGCTACGGTGACTTAGGGTTAGACGACTGAAGTGGCAGCCACATTGGTGGGTCGAGCGCCCTCATCTGTTCAAGCCAAGAGGAAGAGGAAATTATGAAAGGTCAGAAGCCAGGGGTCTAGGAGGGCGGTTGAGGGGGGAGAGGTCGAAGTCATCCACGTGGATGAGGGGTCCTCGGCTCAAGAAGAGGAGGAGGAGGAGGCCAATCAGTGGGGGACAAGGACTGAAACTGAGGGCCAAGTAGAGGGCGAGAGGTCTCCTACCGTCCTGGCTGAGTCAATTTGTGGCCGGGGAAAGAGGCAGTCAAAGAGGAGGTGGCTCCTTCTGAGAACCTATCCTGGCATTATCCTCATCGTGTTGATGAGATTAAGTCTGAGAATTGGGATAGGCAGGGGATGTTGTTGATAGGGTCCTCAAGAGTTAGCCCTCGGTATGTTAGGGAACCATCTCCCAAGCATAGATATTACCCTGCCCACTACCTTGACGTGAGGGGTCTGGTCCTGGAGTCTCATGTTGCTCAATCGAGAGTAGTGAAACAATTCTGGCTTCCTCGCGATGAAGCTATCCTAGTGGAAGCCCTCAATGTTGGTCTCCATCTAAGCCTTCGGAGTTACTTGGTCTGCAGAGCACTCATGGAGAAAGAGATATTTGGCCGAATGGAGTGGATTCGAACTTCCTATCTCAAACTCCAAGGGGAGTTGGAAGCTAGAAAGACTAATACAGAGGCTCATTGAGAGAAGGCTCTCAAGGAATTGTCAGCCAAGGAGGATGAACTGGGGGACTGGCGTCTTGATATGGACGTGGGAAAGAATGATCGCGAGCCTTAATGTTTTGGATCTCCAGAAGTCCGCCAAGATCGAGAAGCTTTGGCACGAGCTCCGTGAGAGTGAGAAGAAGGCAATGCACTCATCCAAGGAGGTCTCGTGGGGGCTTCAGAAGAGAGACCAAGGTTTGGTGCAGGTCGAGATTGAGCGCCAAGCTTTTCACCATGCAAAGAACCAGTTGGTGGAGGAGCAGTTAGCTTGGATGAAGTTGCAAGAGGAGTATGCTCGGCATGAGGTGTCTCTAGTCGAGGCTCAAAGTTGCATCACCTTTTTAGAATCCGAGATTCATTGGTCAGAGGTCGTCGAAGAGTATTGCCATGGCATCTTCAAGAAAGCAGAGGTGGCGATCGCTTGTAAGGTGGGGTTCGACTACCTTATGGCACATCTCCCAGCCGAGATGAGGAGTGTATCTGACCTCTTCCACTATCTGCCAAGAGTCATCAATGCCTAGATATATTCTTGGATATAGAGAAGCAGGATGGGGGCATGATCTCAGCAGGCATGATGCTGGCGATGAGGAGTCAGACGATGAGGCCTATGAGGATCCTCACGAGAAGGCAGAGGAGGGGGGCGATGGCTCAACCAAGGAAGTTGGCGAGGGTTCAGGTAAGGACAGTTGGGTGAGCTCTTTTGGTAAGAAGAAGGGCGACAGGGCTGAGCTAAAAATCCAGTCAACTTCTTAGCCGCCTACTGCCAGCGGCTCCTTGCCTTTAACTCCTAGAGCGGGGATGGATCTCTCCTAGTCCCCTTGACTTAGCCTCCTAGGATTTTTGTATTTCTTTACATGATACTTTTATAGATGCAAATCCTTGTGATTGTAAATCTTTGTGAATGTTTTGAAAGATATGAATAAAAGGTGTTTTTTGTTATTTCTAAACTTGTCTCATCTTGAGTCATACTTCAAGTTTGATGGCGAGTCGACTTGCTTTAGGGTATTGAATTTCCTGTTGATTTTTCCTTTTGCCTATGCAGTGTCCATAACATTTTGATGGATTAGGGGTATATGCCTTTGGCTTGTGTACCAAAGGTCAAGGTCTCACGCCTCTTCCTTTCTACAATTAAGGACAAGTGCTTAGAGGGGAGTCGGCTCAGTCGACGGCTTTCAAATAATCATTAGCTAATCATAAAGTTGAACCAGCTTGGCAGAATGACAATTGGCTTTACTAAGCAAGAGTGTCTCGGTTGTTCGAGTTTACTCCATGAGGGGCTGACTAACACTGCGTTCTTAGTCGACCATGCGAGTTGTCAGTTCAGAGTCGGATGAGCTGTGCTGCTGTATTTTTAACAGTAATGATTAGCGAGTTCTAAGGCGCCTTAATTGGGCAGGTGAGGGGTCTTTATTGAAAAGATTTTATGAGGTCATCAAATGCCATGCGTCACTGTCGCTTCAATTTTGAGCGGAGTTGTGTGGAGTAAAGAGTGCGGCACTTCGTTTCTCATGTAGCATGTTTAGATTTTGAGGTTAATCTCATCCATTCGTACTGGATTGAGTCTACCATCCTAATTCTGCCACGTGTCTCCAGTGGTGCCTATTTATATCTCTCTCTAGGGTTTTCTTTACAAACTTCTACCTCCATTTCCTAAACTTGAGCTCATCTATTTCAAGTGAGTTTTCATTCGTCTCCATTGATTCTCTAATGGCTGCCCAAGTTTCTACACTGTCGCAACGAGGCAAGGATCGATCTCCTCAGGCCGTTCCATTCAAAAATCTGCACTCATGAGCTCGAGATCTACTATGAGCGCTACGATCTTCCCAAGTCCTTTATATTATCGGTGCCGGATGGGAGTGAGTCAGTGTATCATCACTGCAAAGATACATCGCCGCTCTACCTAGCTTATCTGGAGTATGGACTCCGACTGTCGCTCCATCCCTTCATCCGAGATGTATGCGGCGCTCTAGGGGTATCTCCCTCGTACTTTACGCCCAACACCATCGCTAGTTTAGTGGGATTCTTGGTGATCTACCACAAGGTCGGCGTCGAACCAAGCAGGCACTTGCTTAGCAATATTGTCAGTGTCAAGATGACCAAGAAGAAGGGGCATTATTTCTTCCACTATGTGGGTGGTAGCAAACTGGTGTCGAACGCTCTTGAATCTAATAAGGACTAGAAGGAGCAGTTCTTGCGGGTCTGGTGCCGACCCCATCCTATCATGTACCACTTGGTCGAAGATCTGGAAGGATGCATTGAAGCCTTGCATTCTTTCGGCAGAGGAGGGGCGTTAGCTTGAGAAGATCTGCTGTTATGCAAGATCATGAGAGATGAGTAATCTCTTCAAATCGTCTTCGCTTCGGGTGGCTAGCATCTCCAGGGTTCTTCCTACCGAGGTCGATAATGCACGAGTGGCCCTTCTGGCTCTTCCTCTGAAGAAGACCCCATTGAAGAAATTGAAGGGGGATGGCGCGACTTCAGGGGAGCTGGCTTTGACCAGGAGACCCCAAAAGCGGCTGAGGGATGAGTTGTCTCCTAAGGAGTTGAGCGGCTTGTGGTCACGGATAGCGGAGATTTGGTTATGCTGGCCAGACCGAGTGCCACCGTCCAAGTGGAGAAGTTGGACAAGAAAAGGTGGAAGTTGAGTAAAGGCTAGTGCCCCATGTGACAGTCAAGTCGGCTCAAGATGACTTGGCTGAAGCAGCAAAGTCGGGCGCTTCTGCTTTGAGTCCCAAGGAAGGCCGACAGCCAGACGTCCTTTCTCCCAAGTTGACAAAGGTCATGGACCTTGAAGGCTCCCCTCCTAGGGTGATAACATGGCTGAGCCTGCTGAGGCTGAAGCCCCAGTCTTGAAGTCGTTAGTGTTTGGGCTGAGAACGGGTTTCTTTATGGTTTCCATTACAAAACGTTTTAAAATGAAAATAAGTGAAAGATTACACGTGTAATTCTCTCTAATGCAAAGAAAATAATATCTCAGTCTCATACAAAACTCGAACAGAAGTCACTACGTAGCGAACTCCTGCTTTTGTGGGTTGTTTGCCTGTGCTGAGGACACGTCGTCCGTGGATCACCGAGCAACGATTGCCGAATTAACAAAGTTGAGTTTCTGATTCGCTAAGGAAATAGGAAATTAAGCAAATATCTTAGCTAAGTAATATATCTACTCTTCCCAAGATTTAAGGCGAACCTTAAACTCGAGGAATCTTCAAGTGAAGAATGTAGTTGAACTCCTTCTCTATTCTTTTTTAAATCTCCAGGCTCTTGATCTCCCCAACAATCAAGATCCAAGATCCTGCCCTTAAAAATCCAAGATTCAAAATCAAGATCCTCCTCTTTTTAAGATCATCTGCCCCAATGGACATAGGGGGCTATTTATAGCCTTTGAGAAGTGTTAAAACTGAAAGGAACGTAAGTTAAGGCCTGCTAGGATTGTGTAGTGGGTGAGACAGCTAGGAGTGTCTCACCACCAAAACTGTCTCGGCTATTGGCGCGATAGTTTTTACTGTCTTAGGCCAAAGGGTTTTCATTCCAAGCTGTTGTAACTGCTCTTCCCACTTTAAAGGCACGTTTAGTGCCCCATTTATGCACTTAGTGGGCGTCTTTTAAGGATGAAACCGCACACTAACGTAAATGAACATCCCCACGTGTTGAAGAGGTCGAATGGGCCCCATAAATAACAATAAATGTGTTAAAAAATACTTCAGACACAACAAGTGTCTCAACAATGGTCGAGACACAATAAGTGTCTCGCTCATGGCTAGACACAAAAGGTATCTTGCATGTGCATTTTGTCAATTTTACCCCTGTGGTTGATTTCCTTAGGGTTTAATGACGTTGTTCTTCAATCTTCTCATGATTAAATCATATTTAGGGATCATCGGCAATTTTCAATGCCTACAGATACCCCCTCTAAAGTTTTCAAACTCTGCTATATTTTATCGAGGAGTCTGAAATACTTTAGATAAGATAGGCCTTGCTTCTGTCCAACGTTGAACTTCATAGAAGAGGCGTATATCTTGTTTCAGCTTTTGAACCGTTGCTAGGTGACATCGCTGACCGTATTCTGGGAATCAATAGCTGTTGCGTCTTTATTTGAATTGACTAAAATGATTGAGTCGAATTCGAACTGATCATCTACATCCTAAAGGTTACAACTTGGGTTATAGTTGAGCTCGCAAGAGTATCAGGATAAACGTTTATCCAACCATGTCATCTCAACACTGTGGGAGATGACTGCTCCTCATTATGATTATTCTTCCATAGTGGGGATTTAGAAAAGAGGCACCGTCCAATTTAATGAGCATCTGGAATCAAACTATTCGTTGTAGGGATAAGCTTCTGAGAAAATTCCTGACGTCAAATTCTTGAGTTGCCGAGACAATTGTTGGCCCCTCCTTTATGCGCGACATGTGTTAAGGAGTCATTATATAACTAACCATCAAACTTATCGAGACTCCTCCGTTAATCGGTGAATTCTCCGTTTGCGACGCGTTGACCGGCGTCATCACAATTTAAGCTTTTGAGGCTGGGAGAGCCAGTCCATGCTTGCGTACTCCTGATTATCCATTAGGGGTCGTCAAGTTACCCTTAAGAATATTTTATGAAAAAACTCTCTAGGAATTTCTCGATAAAATAGGAGATAGTTTATACTCGTGTACCTTGTTGGAGTAAAATCTTAATAGGATTTTTAGCAAACCCTCAGCTATGAACGGATTTGATAAGACTTTACCAACTACCGTTTGAGTTAGGCTAGCATGTAGATTATCTAAGTCTGTTCAACATGTAACATTATGCTAAGAGAATGAAATATCTTAGACTTTGTACTACGATATTAAATACGTAGCCTTGGTCAATTGTCACGGGAATTGATAATCCGGCAGCGTGTGAGAGACGCTGATTTATTCCCCGTTTAAGGGTAGGAATAACACCTACTATGCATAAATAGGTGAAGGTTTAACAGATCATTAGGTAAGTAATGAGACTGGCTGTGCATTAAATACATAGACTTTGTTTGCTATGATACTGAATACGTAAACTTCATCAATTATCACGAAAATTGACTACCCGGCAGTATGTGTTAGATGGTGACTTATTCTTGGTTTAAGGACAAGAATAACACCTACTACGTATAAATAGGCGTAGGTTTAACAGATCATTAGGTCAGTAATGAGACTAGCTGTGTATTAAATACTTGAGACTGGCTGTGTATTAAATACATAGACTTTGTTTGCTATGATACTGAATACGTAAACTTCATCAATTATTACAGGAATTGACTACCCGGCAGTATGTGTTAGATGCTGACTTATTCCTGGTTTAAGGACAGGAATAATGCCTACTACGCATAAATAGGCGTAGGTTTAACAGATCATTAGGTTAGTAATGAGACTGGCTTTGTATTAAATACATAGACTTTATTTGCTACGATACTGAATACGTAAACTTCATCAATTATCACGGGAATTGACTTCTCGGCGGCATGTGTTAGATGCTGACTTATTCCTGGTTTAAGCAAAGGAATAACACCTACTACGCATAAATAGGCGTAGGTTTAACAGATCATTAGGTCAGTAACGAGACTGGCTATGTATTAAATACATAGACTTTGTTTGCTACGATACTGAATACGTAGACTTGATCAATTATCATGGGAATTGACTACCCGGTGGCATGTGTTAGATGAATACGTAGACTTGATCAATTATCACGGGAATTGACTACCCGGTGGCGTGTGTGAGACGCTAACTTATTCCTAGTTTAAGGACGTGAATAACGCCTACTACGCATAAATAGGTATAGATTTAACAGATCATTAAGTCAGTAATGAGACTGGCTATGTATTAAATACCTAGACTTTGTTTGCTACGATACTGAATACGTAGATTTGATCAATTATTACGGGAATTGACTACCCAGCAGCGTGTGTGAGACGCTGACTTATTCCTAGTTTAAAGACAGGAATAACACCTACTACACATAAGTGGGCGTAGACTTAGGCTTTTGAAGTTGTTGTCTTCTGTTAGGACAAAGACGAACCCGTTGTGTCTTCTCTTGGGGCAAAGACGAACCCTTTGTGTCTTCTTTTGGGGCAAAGAAGAACCCTTTGTGTCTTCTCTTCCAGCAAAGGCGAACCCATTGTGTCTTCTATTGGGACAAAGACGAACCTGATGTGACTTCTCTTGGGGCAAAGACAAACCCTTTATGCCTTCTCTTGGGGCAAAGACGAACCCGTTGTGTCTTCTCTTAGGGCAAAGATGAACCCGTTATGTCTTCTCTTTGGGCAAAGACGAACCCATTGTGTTGAAGAAGAAGAAGGTATTTTCTTATCTCTTACTTAAATTAAGAACTCCTAGTTCACGTGAACTAAGAGTCAAAAGATTCTTGACGCACGTGCATCAGAAAATCTATAAGGAAACTTAAAATGGGATCTCCACTGCGAGAATCTTAGGAGGTGAAACTAAGAGTGGGATCTCCACTCTGAGAATCAGAAAGATTCAGGCAACCATCAATCGGAAAACCTGATCTAAAAATTCTGGCGCGTACCTTCAATCGGCGTTACCTAAGAGAAGGGATGAAACTAAGAGTGGGATCTCCACTCTGAGAATCGAAAAGATTCAGATAAATTTTACTTTTATAGGATTCGCTATCTGATCTAGTT
This sequence comes from Asparagus racemosus, assembly GCA_037177215.1. Classification (NCBI taxonomy): domain Eukaryota; kingdom Viridiplantae; phylum Streptophyta; class Magnoliopsida; order Asparagales; family Asparagaceae; genus Asparagus; species Asparagus racemosus. The sequence goes on from JBAKGM010000233.1 coordinate 14,673,822, forward strand.
CTAAACAAGAGAGGAAGGTTTTGTATCCTATCTCTTGCTTGTAGAGAGGAAGGAGGATCTTGTCTCCTATCTCCGATGATGGAGAGGATGGATTTTTGTCCTGTCTCTAGTGAAGGTAAAACAAGAGAGGAAGGTTTTGTATCTCTTGTTGGTGGAGAGGAAGGAGGATCTTGACTCCTATCTTCCGATGGTGGAAAGGAAGGATTATTGTCCTGTTTCCAACGTGAAAGAATTTTGAATAGACCTCTTGTTCATGGAAGGAAACAAGAGGGGATTTCGGTAGTTTGGACTAGAAAATTTTGTAGACCCACCGTCAATGAATTTGATCGGTGAGGGAATTTGTAATATAGGATAAATTCAGGGTTATCCTCGAGAAAAACAATAGTTAAAATATCCCACGAGGAACTTCCCGTTGAAATAGATTATCCTAAATATACTAAGGATAGTACTTTTTAGGAACTTTCTATTACCTGTCGCCATTTTGATTGATTAGGCGATACATATCATTCGAATAGACTGTGTCTATCACAAACGGTCTTTCCCATTTGGGTTCAAACTTACCCTTTGAATGGCTTTGGGGTAATGATACATACATCGATTAAGGCCTGGATTTTATCTTTAAGGCCGTAACATGACTTCGTTGGGTGGTGAACCGCCCTGTGGTATGCACAATAATTCAGATCTGTGGTCCTCTGTGCTTCCTCCTGATTCACAATCGGGGGTAGTTGGATCTTATTATTCTCCAAGAGATATTTGAAAATACTAGGAATCTCATCTTCCTTAAAAGAATAGGTTTTGGAGAACTTCAGTTCTGATGACTTCTGCTCTTGAGGTCGTTGCTGCCATTAGGGTTGTGATTGTTGTGGCAGCTACAATTGGAATGCTTGGTTCGCGTCCGCTGCTTTCACCTGCACCTTCCCTTTGTGGCGTGGGGCGAAATTCTGTTTGTGCACATATGCCGCTTGCTGGCCTCTTTTTGCCATTTTTCTCTTAAGGAAACGCTCGACTTGTTCCCCACGCACCTTCAAGTCTCTCCATGTCTCAGAGGGCAACTTTCCTATTACTTCTAGCACTTCCAACGAAAGGTTGTTGTGGTACGTCTGGAGGGTGAACTCCTCAGTTATCAGATCTAGGAAATTCATTACCTTGTTTCAGAACCGCTTGACGAAGCTATCTACCGTCTCTCTGTCCTTCTGTTTTTCATCCAACAATGTTCTGATAGATATCTTGGTATCATCGTCTAAGAAATTATCGAGGAACATGGTCTCCATGTAGTCCAAGCTGTTAACGCTTCCTGGTTTGAGACGGCGGTACCAATCGAAGGCAGCTCCCCGAAGGGTGCTAACGAATGACCGAACCATCATGGGCTCATTTTCGAAAATAACTCCTAAGTAAGATTTGAAGTAAATTAGGTGCTGGGTAGGTGAACCCTTCCCGTCGAACGGCGTGAAGTTTATTAGACTGAACTTTGCCGGATACAGGATTGATTCCCACTCTCTTGGATATGGACATGGTATACCCGTCTTCTTTACTTCTTGAGCGGAAGTCAAAGCGTTGATTTTACTCTCGAGGTCCTTTATTTCTCATTCTCGGAGATGATGATGTTGCCACTAGCATTCTCAAGGCTACCCCCCGCATTCCGTTCATCAGGGGGATTATCGGCATTATGGCCTTCATCCTTGTCCGTCTTGCTATCTTTAATATCATGAGCGACATGGTGACTCGGTCTGCCTTGTTGACTAGACTCAGGTTGTGCAGCTTTTTGGCTTTGCAACTCCCTCATCTACTGTATGGCTAGCTCCATTTCTGCCTTCATTTCGGCTCTGAGCTCTTCTCTCTATTTAGTTAAGGCTTCTTGCAACATCTGAGTCACCGTTTCAGGAGTAATAGTATAAGCTTCTCTGGCTTGACCGACACTCGACATCATGTCATCGGATGCCATTGCTGAGTAGGCGTCGGAGATCTCATCTTTAGATGTATCCCCTTCATGCATCCTTCTATAATCCCTGCGTTGTGTAGCTCGTAGTTGTAAACGAGAATTTCTCTGGGAAATTTGGGTGCCGACTTTTCCGTCAGGAGTGAAGTCAGGATCTGTGTCTTCTCCTTTCCTTTTGTTTACCATGTTAATGGTAACTTCATGAAATTCGTCTTGTTGGATTGCAGATCTTCTCCTTTGGAAGCGTCTTGACCTTGGCGTTGACTCTTCTGTTGTTGGCAAGGAAAGCCTTTTAAACACTGAAGCTCTTTGTGGACAAGCTTCTGACTCAGAGCAATCACATCCTGATAGCAATATCTTGATCAGGCGTGCACACGAGCAGGAACAATCTATGTCATCAATTGTCCTTTTTCGTGTATTGCCACCCCCAGCCTGATGATGCGATCGATTAGAATGCCATACTGTTTGTTGGTGTGGATCGCGATGGAATGTACTTCCACCCTCAAGTGTAATGTTGTCTTCGATTGGAAGACATGTCTTCTTTTAGGAGTGTTGACCCTTCGACCTAGCACACCCCTTAGAAGGTACTTTTGGTCGTTTGTCAACTGAAGCACGCTTGAAATTCTTCCCCTCAGTAGTCTCGCGGACCCCCTGCGGGATGCTCAAACGAGATGCGATAGGAGCACCAGTGGGGTTCTGAGTACGACCCCAGTCTTTTGTCCCAAGCGTTCCTTCACTGGTGCTTTGCCTTAGTTTTCATGTGGCGGACCTAGGCGATTTAGCACTAAAGTTGTATTCTCGAGCCTTGTCATTGATATGATAGCAGGAGAAGTAAACAGATGCAGCTGAGAAAAACTCACTTGATTTGGACAGTCGGAAGTGATCGGGCTAACATTTCTTTGACCAAGATAGTTTGGACTGTCTCGGTTGAAGGCTCTTTGTCCGAGACAGTTGGAAGTGTCTCGGTTGAAGGGTCTTTGGTCGAGACAGTTGGAAGTGTCTTGATTAAGGGATCTTTGGCCAAGACGGTTGGAAGTATCTCAGCCAAAGGCAGAGCCTTGGGCCAGATTTTGTCCTGAGTTTTCCGTAAATTTTAGAATCCAAACTTCGTGGCTTGATCCCTTGGTTGATTTTGACTCTTGCGCCTTGCGTATAACATCATGTGCTCGAGCAGCACGTGCATGATGCTTTTGAGTGCGTTCCTTCCTCATCAGACAGGTCCTCTTGACGGGAATCCACTCCTCTTTGATGGGAGTGCTAGATTTTTGGAGCTGAGGCGCTGATATTTCTTGACACCTCTAAGTATGTGAGTTCGTATTGTGGAATTTAATATTCTCAATTTAAAGTTTTGATGATAACAATATGTGTGTATTGTGTAAATTCTAACTTGTTGAT
>JBAKGM010000233.1:14688336-14699896 GCA_037177215.1 Asparagus racemosus
CTTCCCGTTCCTCGTGGGATCGATATCTTTTATACTATAACTTGTTAGTTGTATACTTGCAACTTAAACGGAGGTAACGCTCGTCGTTATTTTTCGCACAACACAGTAATCATCCTCGATGTATATGTTCTCATCACTACCTGTGCTGCCTAGATTTTCCTTCGTTCACTGCCTACTCAACTTGTCGACACCACCACCACCACTGCTTCTATTTTAGAAACCTTGAAATCAAAAAATATTTTGATTGAATCAGGATTTGGTTTGGAGTTTAGTTCGATGAAGGTTATTTTCTTAGCTTTATTTGTTTGGTGGATCCCTAAAAAAAGGTCATTTATTTGGCAGATCACTAAAGAAGGATTATTTGTTTATTAGATCTCGAAGAGGATTGTTTGTTTGGCTAATCCCTAGAGAGGATCATTTGTTTAATTGATCCATGAAAACGATCGTTTGTTTGGTTGATCCGTGAAGAGCATCTTTTGTTTGATTGATTTATGAAGAGAATCGTTTGTCTGGTGGATCCCTAGAGAGGATCGTTTGATTGGTGGGTTCCTAGAGAGGATCGTTTGATTGGTGGGTCCCTGATGAGGATCGTTTATTTGGTGGGTCCCTGATGAGGATCGTTTATTTGGTAGTTTCCTAGTCACTCTGTGAAGAAGATCGAGGTATCGCAGTTGGTAATTTTGGCTGAGGTTGTCCATGGTGGAGGAAATTCAAGTAGAAGACTAGAAGTTGAAGACAACTATGATGAGAAAGATCACACAGAAGATTTTAGTCTTTTAAGTCGTGTCACAAATTGGAGTGAGTACATCTTATTTGTAACAAGTCGGACATGTATGATATACATGCTCCAGCTTGAGGGGGAGTGTTAAGGAATATATTATGGAGATCTAGAATATTATAGTTATATTATGAATAATATATTAAATTAGAGCTTTGGTGATTGAGAGATATTAGGAATGTAACTAAGAGAATAATTGTGATTAGGTACTTATATTTAGTCCTACATTGACTACACAATGAACTTCTTATTATTGTATCCCTATATAAAGAGGAGTAGCTGTAGCTTTTGATATATGAATGAGAATCTACAACATATGAAAGGGAGTAGTTGTAGCTCTTATACCATCTTAAAGTAAGTCCCTCCAACCATTACATCAAAACTTTGAAGTTATGGTGAAGGTTGAGGATATATTTTTATATTGATTCTAATAGATAGCAAGTTGGTACTTGTTTGAAAGTATTTTCTACTGGAAAAGACAATCTCGAAGCCAATGAATGAAGTGCAAAAGTTCTCCTCTTCCTTCTCCTTGCTTGGTCGGCCTTATGAGTGTCAGAGATCTGAAAATTCTGATCTCTAGGGTTATTTAGGCCTCATATAAGTATTTTTGGCCTAATGGGTTGACTACTTTTGACTTAAAACCCATTTAGGCTACTTAACATATAAAACCTTGTAAAAACATCTATTTAACTAACTAACACTTAGAGATACTTTTAATTAATATATTAAAAAGTCTATCAAATCTCTTATCATCAAAAAATTGATAACAAGGCTACTTTCCGGTCTCGATGATGTAGGGTGTTAAATCCTATCCCCTTTAAGAAAGTTTCACCCTCGAAACTTCCCAATCTATTGAAAAAGTGTAGATAAGGACATTCCCAAACTCAACTAATTCCTCTATGGGTGTACTCTAAAATACAATTGTAAACATCAATTCACAACTGTCGTAAATCAAAGATAACCAAAACTAAAAACTTTGGATAATCATTTGTGTAAGCATAAAAAGACTCTTTGAATGTTTAAAAACCTTTTATTATAATAAAATTCATATGTTCAAAATATTTAGTCCAATTCAAACATCAAAAATACATCTTTTGAAATTAGGGGTGTAAAATACAAAAACTTTCTCCCTGTCAAAACTTAAATTTCAGGTGATATTTTGTTCAAAACCTTTGTATCGACAATCACTCATAATTAAGATTGCTAAATCAAATACTAATTCTTCAGCAAAAAATTCGATTTCTTAAAATTCGTCAAATTTCAAACTTGGGGCTTAAAATGCGAAATATTTAACTAACAAAACTATTCATTAAAAATTCTTCAAATCACTTCATAAAGTTGAAATATTTTTCTTAAGAAGGCCCACAAGTTTTTGTAAAAGAACCTTGGGTGAATTTTCAAAATTTCGTCAAACAGGATCTCAACTTCAAAATAATTTTCTTCAAAAACTTTTCCAAAACTCCAAGATAAAAATTTTCCTTGATCGAAATGAAAAAAAATTTAATTCAAAACCTTTTTATAAAATCCCAAATATCCTTGTTGAAAAATAAAACACAAAACAATTAAACAAAATAGGGTGCTTTATGCCAAAAAACCCCAATCGAACATCTGGCGATCATAATCAATTGTCTCATATCAGATTTAAAATGAATTTGAGACCGCTATTGATTAGAAATCAGGCATCTCTTCCTCTTTAAAACTCATCTCCAAGGGTTTCTAACTTTCCAAACCCTTCCCCAACTCCAATTTCATAGATCCCTAGCCTATTTAAGAGATTCTCACCTATATTCTCTCCACAAAACCCTAAACCAAAACCCTAATTTTAGTTTTTCCCCCATTTCTTTCTCTCTCTGTACACAAGATATCTTTTTGATTGAAGGTGGCTCCAAAGAGACCTAGGCCTTCCTCTTTCGCGGGTGAGGGTTCTACTAGAGGGGCTCCTACAACTATGATTGATCGCTTCGTCAATGATAGGGTTTTGAAGCTTTATGTGGGTTAGTGAGTGAAACGCTGTTATTAGGTTGTAGTATGGATTTTGACTATCGGTATAGATTCTAGACTCTATGATATTTTTTATCATCAAGGGTGGATCGATTTTGTGAAGTTGAAGGTTCCGATTTATCCCAAAGCTATGCAGGAATTTTTGAGCAATATTCATAATATCGACGATTCATGGTTCATGACTCGCATGTTCTGAAGGGATATCCATATCTCCACTGCGAATATAGGTCAAGCTACTAAGGCTCAAAATGAGGGTATTGATATTTCAGGATGAACTCTCTAGGACTTCAATTTTTACAAGTCAGGGTACAATCTTGATATCTATGTGGTGTTCAAGTTGATCCTCGAGGAGGATAAGGAGATGAACCGTCAATCCAAGAAGATGGGTTCTCTCAATCGTGATGCTTGTTGGATCATTGAGGGCATAGTGATGGCTAACATTTTCCCTGAAGGCGAGTGGTTGTGATGACATTCCTAATGAGGCTCATATTTTTGTGGCTCTACTTTGTGCCTGTGTCAAAGTCAATTTTCGAGGTTGTTATTCCACAATCTGACTCATATTTCTTCCTCCATGCAATCGGTCTTATTCGGATACTTGATCACAACTCTCCTCAAGGCAAATAACTTCTCTTTTGATGGTCTCGCCACGATTTCTGGTTAGGTTGACTTCATTGGCAGGAGCATCATCTCATGGATGCTGAGCATAGACATGCTTCTGAGGCGGCAGACCCTTCTTCTCCTCCAGTTCACATTCCTAAGAGTGAGCCTCCTTTGGTTGTTCTCGAGGCTCTTATGAGTGATGATGCCTTCCTCGACTGCATTCAAGATATTTTCTCTCAGATGTTGAGGTACAATGATCATCAGGCTCAGTGCATTCAGACTAGAATGGAAGTGATTCATCAATATCATTCTCAAGGTCGTTTTGGTGCTCATCAGGTGGTTCATAATGCAACTACCTCAATAGATGTTGCTTTTGATGTGGCTATGGGTGTGACCGTGGACATGGTTATAGCGTTGGTACTTTCGTTTGTGCACCTGAAGTTTCTTCTTCCTAGAGGACGAGTTCGAGTCTGCACCTTCTGGATAGATATCTAGGATAGCTTATTTTTAGTTTCTGTACTAACGCTTTACATTTCTTTGTCCTTGTCATGTGGCGTCTGAACACTTGCTATTCATTTTGTCGAGTCTGCTTTCTTCTAGTGTTTATGTAAAGAGGAAGTCTAACTATCCTTTATATTATGCATGCTCCTTTATTCCATGTGCATATTCCCTCATGTGATATTGGATATGATTTGGTAGGTGTTGTGAGATCAACTATAACATGCGTACTCTCTCATGTGATATTGGATATGATTTGGTTGGTGTTATGAGCTCAACTACAACATATGTGCACAAGATACAAATATATGCAATTTTGTGCTAATTGAACATAAAAGAAATTAAAGAATCTAGATATACCTCAAACTAGCGCTTGGCAGTTGATGATTTCATAGGAGTGGTTTGGTTGTTGTGAGAACAATGCCAAATACTCACTTTTTAAAACTTCCTCAAAATGTTCACAAGTTTTGAAAATATCAAATTGAACAATTTCACTTCAAAACCTTGGATTAGACAGACTCTCATTTTCTCAAAAATAAATCTTTTCTCACAAAAATATTTTGAAAACTCGAAATTTCAACAATTTTTAAAATAAGGCCTAAACTATTTTGAAACCATGGCTCTGATATCACTAAAACCTTGTCACCCCCCCCACCCCAAGACCTTAACGCCATGTGACTAGGCTGGCAGCACACCACCTGAGCAAGAACGATGTCCAAGTTAAGCCACTTATCTACACATATTAAATATATATGATTTCAAGAGGTATTCTATAAAAGTTCATTTATCAAAGATTCCATAAGAAAAAGATTTAAAATAGTAATATATTTCTAAAACCAAAAATAAAATCAACGTATAAACCTATATAACCATTACTCTCGTCTAAACCAACTCTCTACTCCGGAATATATCAGTCTCCTGAAAAAGATAAGAAAAAGAACAAAAATAGCAAAAACAAATCTATCAGAGCGAATAATAGCAAGTACCAATAAAGGATAGGATCTAAAGGACGGGATAGTAGAAACAATATAATCCATTATAAATAAAATTAAATGAATGAAATGCGCAAACAGATATTTTCATCAATGATCCAAAAATGAGACAATACTGAAATCTGAATAAGAACACGAAAAGATAATGCGTGACTGAGCAAATACAAAAATAAGAATAAACTCTCAATCTATGCCGGAGTATCCCTACTCGATGTATTTCTCAAAAGGAAAAAGAATCTCAACTCATAGCTCATAGCTCAAAATATCTTAATTCACAACTTATACAGATATAAAGAAAACAAAGATACCTCTTATATGTATTAAACAAGCATGAGCAAAACATATTACAATTCCCAGCACTCTTAAGTTAATGATATATTATTTAAAGTGGATGACAAAATCACAACTCAGCAATCCGAAATGGGATTCCGATAAACTTATCAAAAATGACCAAAATAAATCTCACATATTAAAAAGCTAAATTTTATTATTCTCCCCATTTAAAACTAAATATTTTATATCAATTCATTTTTAGGTGATTGCATACGATGTTATCTAATCTCAACTTTTTCTATATTTCACGACCAACTATTGAGTGAGAAATTCCAAAACACAATAGTATGGAGGTTGCAAGTCCCATACTCACATTTTGTACATCATCAGTCAATACTGAGCGAAAATATAAAAATTCTAGGAGTTCAAAAAATCAGGTGTTAACTATTCGACGATGTTATCTCTTCTCAACATATCATATCCACAAATCCGTAGGTAACAAGTTTGCACCTCTTGTGCTCACCATCATTGATCACTACATTTCACTACACTTTTATACCCTCATTATCTATTTTATTAAATAAATGTACTTGTTAATATCGTTTGTTTTATGAATTTGCAGAAAATAAAGAAATTATCAAATAAGAGTTCAAGGAAGCCTAAAATACCTCTAACTGAAGCCTCAAAGAAGCCTATAGGAAGCTCACAAAGCCTAAAAGCCCAAGAAGAGTAGAGTCAACAAGTCAACTCAAGAAAATAAAAATTTATTACAAACTAATAGATGCACTAATCAATTAGCTAATCGACTAGTTAATTGATTAGCTAATTGACGAGCTAATCGAAGTTTGTAACAGAAACTTATCAATGGTTAATTTTAATTTCTTAGAGTCCAAGTTTGATCCAAAGACTAATGTTGGTTATTGTAGACTATAAATATAGATAGAGAGTTAGGTTGAGGGAGGTGAAAAATTTTATAAACTCGTTTTTGGAGAGAAAGGCCTTTAATTAGGCCTTCCAAATTTTAATCTATAGTTTGCAATAAATAAATAAATAAATAATTCCTTCTTTAATTTTTTTTTTCTTCTCTTGTGTTGATGAAGTTTGCTTCACAAGGGGTCAACCCCTTACAATAAAAGTTTTTATTTTTTTCTCTTGTATTTTCTTGTTTAGAATTGCATATTTAGGGTGTAATTTCTTATAATTTATTTCATTCTTTGTAGTTAGATTTTTATTTCCTATTTTTTTATTTATGCTCAGTAATTTAGGATTTATTTGCTTTTCTAGTATGAATTGCTAATTTCTTTATGATTTTTAGGATTAGATGAAACTAGTTTAATTTCCTTTTTGACTTTTGAATCGCTCCCTTTTTATACTTAAATGATCATGTTTAGGATAATCAACTAGAAAAATAATTGATAAAAAAAGAATTTGATAGGCTATATGTATCTTAAATGGTTTGATAGTTTATGTTTTTTCAAGTCTACAATTATTATCTAGTTGTTTATTTCTATTCATAAATGGTAACATTGCTTGAATATATTATTGATAGGTTATGCTTATTTTGAATAACTTGATAATTTATGCTTAAGAATTCTAAGTAATATGAGAATTAAAAGGGAGTAATTCTTAAATCTAAATATGTATTAACTTGTGGATTTAATCCTAGATTTCTAGTTTATTCATTTGATTTCCTCCATCTCTTTATTTGCTTTTTCTTTTGGTTTTACTCTCTTTCTTATTTTCTTATGTTTTTTTAATTTGTTTCTTTTCTTTCTTTCATTCTCTTTTCTTGTTTTTAGCCTTTTTATTTGCAACAATCACAAACAAACTGATCTCTACACACACACTCTCTCTGTTCTTTCACATTTCAAGAGCCACTTTAGGACTTTTCTAATACACTCATTCGTCATGGGACTGACACTTACATGCTACACACACTAGTTATGCACTTGCAACATTTTTATTTAGAAGAACACATCAAGTTTTTTAGCCCCATTGTTAGGGAAGATGCTTGTATTTAAGAATTTTTTTTATTTTAATTCTTCGAATTCTGTGTTCATTGTGATGGATGACCTAGAAGAAAATTGATGATTAAAGAAGAAGTTTTATTTTAAGAGGCACCACCCTTGCAAAGGTAAGTTCTCTTTTATTGTGATTTTAATTTCACCCTCAAGTTAGGTTAGGGACAAGTAGGTAATAAAAATAATTCTCTTGTTGACCATAACCAAATCCACCATTCACTTGAGTAACTATTAAACAAGATAATAATTCAAACAAAACCTCTCTTCTCACATTTTTTTGATTGTTGGACCCAATGAAAATTTTTTTTGCATCCACGTGTAGTTGCTCTCATTTCTTAGAGTTGCATTTGCATATAGTTAGTAGGAATCACCAAAGTGATTGGAATATTTTGATTTGAGCACACACTTGAAAATGCTTTTGAGGGCAAAAACCTAAATCAAGATCAAGTGAGTAATTTTGTCATCCTTTCTTTAGCATAAAAATCGGTTAATACCTCACTATACAAATCCAAGCCTTAAAATTCATTAGATATTAGCCCCTAGGGATTTGACCTCAATAGAAAACAAGAAATTCTTAAATGAATTAGTTCAAATTTATTTAACTCTGTTAGTGTCTAAGGCAAGTTAAGGGTTGCATAAAGCGCTCTATAAGGAACGAGGGTTTTAAACGGTCTTCGACCTCTCTCTAGTACTATCCTTACCTAGCTAACTAATCAAGTAAGCTTTGATTTGTTCAGTAAAAGAATTTTTTCATTAGGGGCTGGTTTAGTGGAGTTTAAGGTTTAACCCTAGAAATTAGAAGTGATTGCTCAAGTGATTTGTCTTTGGATTTGTTTAGTTAGGTTTTTATTTTCTCCATCTTTTTCTTTTTTGAAAATCTTTTAGATCTTTTTGTTTTTCCCTTTTAAAAAGGAAAGTTTTAGATCTTTTTCTTAGGTTTCAAAAAAATAAAAAGAGTTTTCATGGGTGTATGCAAGTTTAAATTAGGGATAATACAAAAATAGTTCTTATTGAATTTGAATCAAAAGAAATGGCTAATTCTAATCCATCATTTCTTTGAGACATGTCTTATCCTACTAGGAATACAACTCTATCTTCCATTAGACTTCCCCATATTAATATTGTTAATTATGAGCATAGACCTCACTTCATAAACATACTTCCCAAATTTTTAGGAAATGAGTCTGAAGATGCCTATATTTTTATATTTGTGTTTGACAAAATTTGTCTTATGATTAACATTAGACATTTATCTGAGGATGCAATTAAGCTCATATTTGCCCCCTTTGCTTTGAAAGATAAGGCTAAGAAATGGTTGCATAGCTTGCCCACAAGTTTTATCTCCACTTGGGATAATTTTTTACCATCTTTCTAAAAAAATTCCAATTCATAAAAAGGTAAAGCTTAGGAACAACATTCAGTCTTATAGGATAATTTCGAGGGAACCATTCTAGAAGTATTTCAATAAGTTTAGGATCTTCACACCCAATGTTATTATCATGGTTTAGAAAAGTGTCATTTATGCCAAATTATCTATGAACGATTAGATTATTCTTCAAAGACATGCTTAGAATTTATGTGTCAAGGGGATTTCATGAAAAAAATGCTGATGAAGCCTATGAATTTTTAGAGAACTTATCTGAGAAAACCATGCAAAGGGAACACTGTGATGAAAGAGCAACTTTATCAGTTCACTCAATCAAATCATGTGGTTTATCCTTAGAGTAGAACATAGCTTCTAAAACTAAGATGGCCACAATCTTACGATGGTTAGAAGCTTTAGAAATTAAAGGTTGAGCTCCCACTCATATCAACTAAGTTTCCTCCTCAAGATGTTGTAATTGCTTGTCTCTGACTCATATTTCAGACGAATGTCCTCTTTTAGAAAATAACTAATCACTCAATCAGGTGAACACTGTATTCCAGCATCCTAAGAATGATCTATTTTCTCTAACTTATAATCTAAGTTGGAGAAATCATCCTAATTTTGCATGGAATTAGGCATATTTCTTAGAAAATCCAAATTTCACTCACACTGTAACTTCGCAAATTCCTAGGGGAAACATGGATCTGTTTAATACTCACAAAAATTTTCATAATCCACAATCCAAGTTTTTATACCAAAATCAGTCTCCTCATAATCAATCTATAAGTCTCGTTCCACCGAGTTCTAACCATGAGAAATGATTCAATGTCTTAGAAAAAGATCTAGAAGCCATGATAAAAGCATCTAAATGGCACCAACATGTTGACTCTGTCATCCAACACTCTGAATTCCTTCATGCAAATATCAGGTCAATTGTTAAACTTCAACACTCAAGTCATAGCTAGATGAGAAACTCAACTAGAAAAACTAGCTAGTGCTGTGAGTGAGAGACAAAGAAGAATTTTCCAGTCAACCAGTTGCAAATCCTAAAGACTCTGGTTCAAGTTCATCTACTCGAGCTTAAATAAATGCAGTTCACACATTAAGGTTAGGAAAATAAATTGATAACCAAGTTAGAATGCCTCCTGACCAAGCTTCTTCTTCTCCTCCTCTCTAATCTGCTAAACTTGAACAAACATCCCCTCCTTCTGATAACTCTGAGCAGTCACCATCCTCTTCTGATGACCAAGAACCTGAAATCAAATCTAAGCTCAATCTAGATATATATATACGCATATTGCTCCCTTTCCAAATATACTCAGACATAGGAAAATCTCTCCTCAGATGGAGAAGATCTTTTTAGCTGCTAATATCAGTGACATTATTTCAAAACTCATGCCCTTGAAATATAAGGATCTAGGTTGTCCTACTAATTCATGTGTTATAGGAAATACCTTTATTGATAAGACATTTCTAGACTTAAGAGCTAGTGTAAATCTTGTTTCTTATTCAGTCTATTAACAACTAGGGTAGGGGAACTGAAACCTATTAGATGCACCCTCTAATTATCTGATAAATCTGTGAAAATACCCAAAGGAGAGATGGATAATATTTTGATTAATGTTGGGGAGTTTTATTTCTTGTTGATTTCATAATCTTGAAAATGTAGCCTATTTTCAATCTCAAGGGTTAGATTCTAGTTATTTTAGGAAGACAATTCTTAGTCACTTTAAATACTCTGATCAACTGTAGAACCAGCCAAGTAAAATTATCCTTAGAAACGTGATTGTAGATCTCAACATTTTTAATCTACGAAAACAGTCGAGTGATCAATCAAATCAACCCCCAGAAGTGAACTTCATTCAGGAAATATCAAGCGAAGAGTTAGAAGAAGAGTATGAGTTAGACTTGAGTTTTGAGGAGATCTTTGATAATGAAATCAAGCTGTTAGAGGAGTTAGAATTAGAACAAGTCCTTAAGAAGGAAAACACTAAGTTAGACATGAGTTTCACTGATTTCAGCTTCGAAGAACTCTTTGCTGATGAATTTAGGTTCCTGGAAGATATAGAATAATCAGCTATCCTTCCTCAACCATGAACCTTAGGTTTGAAATTTTTTTTAAAAAAAGACCTCTTTTTGTTAGGATAAAGTTTCATTCATGTGGAACCTAATTTCAAATCTAAGATTAGTTTTCTGATTTATCGGCATCGAAAAATCAAGATGTATGGCCCTCTACGAACCTACTATCAAATATTGTAGAAATTATTAAAAACCTCAGAAAGTACGGAATGCAAGTACATCATAGAGTTTTTCATTTTAGACTTCTTTAAAATTTGAGGTACAATTTTCAGAAAAAACGTAGGTGCTGATATAGAATGTGAGTTTTTAATTTTCATCCTTTATCCTGCATCTTTACTATGTGCCTCATAATAATAAGAATAATAAAGAATTTACTTTTCTCTTGTTTGGAGAGCTTATTTTTCTTTCATTAAAAAAAAGAAAAAAAAGAGAGAAGAAGAAAAAAGAAAAATAAATAAAAATAATAAAAAATAGAGAGAAAGAAATTTTTGGCGACACCCTTCTCCTATCCATCAGAATTGAAGGTAACTACATTTTTTTATCATTTTTTTTTGCTCAAGGCCAATAAATGTAAGTGCCTCATTTGCTATCTGCTTTATTTTTTACTTCATATAGTTTGCATTGAGGACAATATAAAATTTAGGTGTGTAGGTGGAGATTATTTACCTTTTCTTTTCTCGTTGTTTTATTCTTCTTTTCTTTCATTTAAAAAATGTTACTTGTCAACTTGATGAAGTAAATTAATAATTGATTTACTTGATGAAATTTTAAACCTTCTAATTCCTAGTTAGTTTTATACTCAAATTAGCCTTTTATGATAACTCTTAATAAATTTATAAGAAAGAATTTTTTAAGTTTTATACCTTGCTATAGCTCTAACTTAGAACTTTATTTCATGCTTATCATAGAGTAGATAACAATTTCTCAAATTCTCTCTCTCTCTCTCTCTCTC
>JBAKGM010000233.1:14699996-14713150 GCA_037177215.1 Asparagus racemosus
ATTCATATATTTCTATTTAAGCAATCTTATTATACAATTTTATTTATTAACACATAGATTTACTATTCAATAAAAAATTCAAAACTTAAAACATGAACGTTCATGTGCAAAGCACGTGCATTATACTAGTATAGTTAATAGTAGATTGATTCCAATTTGTAGACAATACGAGTATAGAATTACGCTTTCAGAATTCAAATTTCACAAACCTGTAAATTAATAGTAGATGATTTTGGTGGTGTTATACCGGCTCCATTAAAACTACATTTATTCAAATCCTTACAAATGAACCAGAACATAACGTTGCAATCCCTGTGCGATGCATGCTACTCATTTCCTTGGTTGTAATTGATAATCTGATATCACGCCAAAAAAGATGAAGCTCTTTTTTTCTTCTCCTTTTTTTTAGGATTTATTTATTTATTTATCTAGGAAGATCATGAAAGACCGAAAGAAAGGAAAAAAAAAAAAAAAAAGCTCAGAACCTAGTGAAAATGGAAGGCCATGTTAAATTGAACAAATTCATGGAAAATTAAGAAGTGTAGGGAAGTACGGATGATTATTTCAAAATAAAACAATTTCATACACGTCGTACATTGCATGGCATCGCATCGCATCGCATTACAGAAGTCAATGACTTTAATATTGCCTTTTATAGCTCTGCTAGTGCGAGATTGCCCCCAAGTCAACAGTCTCCCACTTCCCCTTCAGCATCTCCCCAACTAGCTCCCTCAATTGATTTTGTTATTTTCTCATATTCAGTTAAGATTATTAACCGCATTTATCTAGTTTACTTAGGGGAAGAAATTCGTCTTTTGTCTCCTTTTTTTGAGAAAAAGTAACGAATACTATCCTGTCTTAATTAATGTATATCTTATTACAATTAAAAGATCGTGCATTTTGCATATCCACTCGGAAAATAGAAGAGCTTTACTGAATAGTAAATTTTTGGTGTGAAGTTCATTTCCACTATGCTGACGACCGAATTACAAGGTAATTTCTTCTCTAAAAATTCGTACTTTTCTCTCGTTTATGATAAAAAAGGCTATTCGTCATATATATTTTTGCCGAACTTTGTTCTATTATATCTAATATTGATTAATACTGCAACCAGTCCTATTATATGTCACGTACATCCAAAGATTCAAAGCGGTGCTCCCGCTATTTAAACCTCCCAAACCCAAAACGGAGCCAATTACTTCACTAACCCCTCTCCCCCTTCATTTTTTTTAATCCTAATTAACATTTCTCAGCTCCGGGCGTATCATGTCAGCAATGGAAACAGAAGCATCGGCGACGGAAAATTCCAAGCCAAAGTTCGCACTCTCCGTCGACTCGGAAGGCAAGGCCACGGAATTCAACCTCCTCTCCCTCTCGGCGCCCCACATGCTCTCCTTCCATCTCTCCTGGTTCTCCTTCTTCACCTGCTTCGTCTCCACCTTCGCCGCCCCTCCCCTCCTCCCCCTCATCCGCGACAACCTCTCCCTCACCTCATCTGACATCGGCGACGCCGGCATCGCCTCCGTCTCTGGCGCCGTCCTTGCCCGCCTCCTCATGGGCACCGCCTGCGACCTCGTAGGCCCCCGCCTAGCCTCCGCCTCCCTCGTCCTCATCACCACCCCCGCCGTCTACTCCACCGCCCTCGTCTCCTCCCCCTCCTCCTACCTCCTCGCTCGGTTTTTCGCCGGCTTCAGCCTCGCGTCCTTCGTCTCCTGCCAGTTCTGGATGAGCTCCATGTTCTCGTCGACCAAGGTGGGGACCGCCAACGGGCTAGCGGGAGGGTGGGGAAACCTCGGCGGTGGGGCCACGCAGCTTCTGATGCCTCTGCTGTTCGACGTGATAGTGAAGATGGGGGCCACGAGGTTCGTGGCGTGGCGACTGGCGTTTTTCGTGCCGGGGATGATGCAGACTGCCGGGGCGATCGCGGTGCTGGCGCTGGGGCAGGACTTGCCTGAGGGGAACTATAGGAAGCTTGAGAAGGACGGCGACAAGCACAAGGATAATTTCTCCAATGTATTCTTCGCTGGGGTCACAAACTACAGGTTTGTATATGTAACGTATATATGGATTTGAATTTTCTTTTTGGCTGTCATTAGTTTAATAATCATTACGGTTTTTTTTTCCTAGCTAGTGAATACATGGTTAAGATTCACCTACGAATTTTTCGACCATTTATCATATCTTCAGTATTCATTAATTCACACTTCTCGCTCAAAAATTAATATAAAATTTCTTGCCCACCTTTTTGACATGGGAAAGAATACAAATTCGCGGACGTATATGAGCATTATAAGTTTATTACGTACACTACACAATTTCATCCTAACTTATTTATGATTAATTCCAAATTAATTATAAGGATTGTGTTTTTCTTCATGCAATTAATTAAAGTGGGGCCCAATGTCCATCCGAAATCTCTTGCTTTGTTGGGGGCTCATATAAAAATTCTTAGGTGCCCAATGAGCACCAAGGTGGCATATACCACACTAATAGAAATAAAACTTGTAACACAATAAATATTATTTAATATCACAATCTTCTCTTATTTTCATGTAGTTTGTGCCATATAACCTATTTTTATTAGTGTGATCGTATGCCACCTTGGTGCTGATTGAGCACCTAAAATTTTTTCCAGATAGTGGGTTTTTTAAAGACTTTTTCAAGTTTGCTTCTCTCACGAGTTTTTTCAAATAATATGGTAAATTATGTGGGTACTTTTTAAAAATTTGAAGCGCGTATATGGGATGGGACATCAAACTTGTGACCAGTTGATGTGCTAATAACTTCTTTAAAGCAATTGTAATAACTAAAGTATTTAGAGAGAGAACTATAGTTATACGCTTTTGCTTCTTCTATTTGGACTAACTTGTTTGTAGAAGCATCCTTTTTTTTATTGTCAGCAAAGGGACACCAATCAAAACGCCCAAGCCGGAATGCTATCACTAATTGTAGTTCATGCTTGAGATTCTAACCATTTTAATCAACTAAAAGAAGTCACACAATTTTATAATTATTTTTTGGCATATATTTACATATGCATTTATGTTGAGTACTCTCAATTGTCATAACCAACTGTGAATTTAATTTGGTATATAATTAATGTACTTTAAGATACTTCAGCGTAACTGATATGCATGTGTACGTGCATATGCCCACTGTTTAACAGAGGCTGGATCTTGGCGTTGACATACGGCTACTGCTTCGGAGTGGAGCTAACAATAGACAACATAATAGCTGAGTATTTCTTCGACAAGTTCGACATCAACCTGAAAACAGCAGGGACTATCGCTGCCAGCTTCGGGATGGCCAACATCATATCGAGGCCCAGCGGTGGATGGCTGTCAGATGCAGTGGGAAGGAGGTACGGGATGAGGGGGAGGCTGTGGGCACTGTGGCTGACGCAGAGCTTTGGGGGTGTGCTCTGCATTGTGCTTGGTAGGGTGGGGTCGCTGAGCTCATCGGTGGTGGTGATGTTGTTGTTCTCTTTCTTTGTTCAGGCTGCTTGTGGATTAACATTCGGAGTCGTGCCTTTTGTCTCCCGAAGGTAAACAATATTTTTTGGATAAATTACGGAAAAATTTCCAAAGGTTTGTTATAATCGTCCCAGTGGTTCTCTGTGAACATCAATTGCCGTCCTAGTGTATGACATTATTTATTCCATCATACAAACATGTAGATGATTATTATATTGGAATTGATTACTACAACAAAAAATAACGAGTATTACAAAAATTAAAAGACAAAGATAGATAAATCAAAAACTTAGGGGAACTTTTTTTGGTTCACATGGTCATCATGTACATATACATGTGTTAATATAACTTTCAATGGTGGCAGTCAAGTAAGCAAGTTCAATTTTGTCTCTACGCGACATATTTTTGTATCACATAAATGAAGCCGATACATAGCAAAAGTGTGGGTAAAGCATGTGTGGAGAGCGTCCTTCTATTCATGTGAGAATGTGTTGCGAAGCATGTGACACATACATGTGCCACAAAACTCGTGACACATATATGTGTCAAGAGTGGTGACATATAATTGTGTCTAAACCATAAAAATATAAAGAGCATATCACCATCAACACCATAACTTCCCAGAAAGGTTACCTCTAGGATTACTCTCACCAAAGCACACTTAACCATAGAGTTGTTTGGCTTATACACTATCATATTTATTTAATCATCAGTATACTTAAAATCTTACACTTATTATTTAAGCCCTTCAAGAGATCCTCACACAACCAATGTGGGACTATTAGCCTTTTTCAAACTTATTTTATTTTATATCTAATGACACAAATGTTTTTTATGATTTGTCACCCTTTTTATTTGTGTCACTGTTGTTTAATCCTTTATAAATAAAATGATAATTTTATAAGTGTCATAAAATAAGTGTGGACACATGTGACTTTTGTTGTAGTGTAGCTAGTAAAATAGCATGGATTAGTTTGTCTGCAAAACTCTTAGGGCTCATTTGGTATAGGGAGAAAGTAATCGAGGTTAAACTTTAACAGGGCAATTATTACCCTAGAATAATTAGTTGGGGAAACGGGGAAACATTTTTGTGGTTGGTATAACATCTTCATAAGAGTTAAAATTTAATGCAAAAGGATCTCTACCACTCTCAACTCAATATGCATAAATTACAAAAGGCCCCCTCAAAATACAAAACTGTAAAACAACCTCCTCAAAAATTTGACAATTATAAAAAACTTCCTGCACAAATTAAAATTTTAAGAAAACACCCTAGAAGTTTCAAAAATTACAAAAAACACGTTCAAAATTTCAAAATCATAAAAAAAACACCCCAAAAATTTCAAACCTATAAAAAAAGTTCATTGACAATATAGGGTTACATACATCTCCTTGAAAGTTTTAGAATTTGTAGAAAACAAACTGGAATTTTCAAAAATCGTGAAAAACAACCTCACAGATTCACAATTTGTAGAAAACACCCTGAAAAGATTAAAACTTACAAACATGTATTTTTCGTAAATTTCAAATTTGAGGGTATTTTTGTAATTTTCTAAATTTTTAGCGCTTTTTTGCAAATATTAAATATATAAAATTTTTAGTTTACTGTTTGTATATTAAAAACTTTTAGGGTGTTTTTTATAAATTTTTAATTTTTGAGGATCTTTACTACAATTTTTTAAATTTCTAGGGTGTTTCCTACAAAGTTTAAATTCTTAAGGTGTTTTTTGTAAAACTTGAAATTTGAAGGTGGTTTTATAATTTATAAAACTTTCAGGGTGTTTTTTACAAATTCTAATTTCTAGGAGGCCGTTTGGAATCCTTAGAATTTCAATATACTGCTTCTACATTTTGAAGTTCTAAGGGTTTTTTTTATAAATTTCAAAAAATTAAGGGTGTTTCCTACCATTTTTAAAACTTTCAAAATGTTTCTACAAATTTTAAGTTTGGTAGTGGCTGTCTGTATGTTTTAAAATTTTTAGTACTTCTTATAAGTTTTGAATTTTTAGAATTTTTTGTGATTTTTACTGAGTTTTACAATATTAAGGGCATCTTTATAATTTTATAATTGTTTAGGGCTGCTTATAATTTTTTACTCTATAAGGGATCTTGTCAATTTTTAGGTTTTACGAGACTTGTTGTAAGTTTTAGGGTTTTTTTAGGGTCCACATGCTTAAAATGAACCAAGATTCAACTTTTTACCCGTTTTGCTTTATCCTTGGTGAAATTTTAGGAGGATAACAAACATAAATAAAGATGGAATAATGTTTAACGAGGTAAACTTTACTCCTTTACCCATGTCTCCAACACGTCCTTAGCAGTTCATACTAATTTTGTGAGATTTACCATCTTGTATTTTAAAAAAAAAAATTCATCACTATGGATAAATATAATTTAAAAGTTATTATCCTGATCACCATTAAATATATTGTTGTACAGGGCATTGGGACTAATATCTGGAATGACCGGAGGAGGTGGAAGCGTAGGAGCAGTAATAACTCAGCTTATATTCTTCAGAGGATCAAAATACTCGAAGGAGACCGGTATCACTTTGATGGGCATCATGATCATCTCCTGCACTCTGCTCATCACCCTCATCTACTTCCCACAGTGGGGTGGAATGTTCTGTGGACCCAGAGCAAGCGTGACCGAAGAGGCTTACTATGGGTCGGAATGGAGTTCAAGCGAGAAAGAGAGAGGATTTCATCAGGCTAGCTTGAGATTTGCTGACAATAGCAAGAGTGAGAGAGGGAGAAGCAAGAAAAGAACAGAGTCGTGGACTCTTACTGTGCCTGTGGATGCGACACCTGCACGTGTTTGAATTGCTCATATTCTACTCAACTTTTGTTGCAAAGTTTACTCTAAAAACAAGATGAATAGAGGACTCGATTTCAATTTTGAGCACCACTATTTTCCCCTTTTTATTAGTTTGAGCATCACCATTTTTCCTTATTTTATCTATCTATCTACCTATTATGTGTAGCCGTTATGTAATTTTGAATCTTTGCAAGTCTTTCTACTATGTTCTCCTAGAGTATTGTTTTGCAAGAGATATAGCGGCCGATTGTCACAAAATTTTGGGTTACTTCAAAACAGAATGACCTGTTTTGGTATTGGATATATGAGAAGCTTAACAAATGCCGGCCAATCTTCTCCATTAGCACAAGAAGGCAAGTGTACAAGTCCTTGATTTGGAAACAAAGAACTTAGCAGGTTTTTTTGAGGGAAATGGTGGGTAAAAAGACCCTCTATGTTTCATTAATAACAATTCAATAAAACAATCCAAGAAATTATAACATCTCACGCAAAGTAGTTGCCACAATCAACACTACGTAAGAAGAAAAAAGAAAAAACTATTAGTCGATTCAACTTTACTCCATACGCCTATCATACGATTGAAGCTGGCGCAAATTGTCCGTACGCCTATCATACACATGAAGTAGCATCAATGACAAGTCATTGATGGCTTTGAAGGAGAACAATAGCAACAATAACAACAGAGCAGCAACAGCAACTTGACTACGTGGGGGTACCACATGTTGGTATTAATGACAATAGAAGATAAAAGACAATCTCACAAAGAATAGACACAAGAGTTTACGTGGAAAACCTAAACGGGAAAAACTACAGGTTGAGCTTGGAGCTCGGGGGATACTTTACTATAATGGAATCAACAAATGGGTACAAGGCACACACAACACACCCGACAACGCCGACTTCCACATAGCCCTCACACACCCTCCTTCTTTGATGACTCAACACTTAAGATCTCTACAACACAAGAGACTCTCCTTCACTCTAACTCTCTATACTTTTAAGAGAACAAGTGGAAAATAAACTTGGATGATTCTGATTTCTTAACCCCACAATGAGAGTATGCCAATTTATAGGCCTTGATGAACCTTCTAGTCCACCTTTTCATCTTCCAAAATGCTTGGGAATAGACAAATCTGTCCAGATTCGGATAGGGTACTTTGACTGACCATAACTCCCTCAATCCTGCTTCGTTTCTTGTGATTCAAAGCTTGGAGTAAACGATGCATGCACCCTACAACTTTCATGTAGATTTCCGAACCAATTAATGACTGCATCATGCTCGAAAAGACTATGCAAAACTGTATCTGCATGTAGAAAAAACTGTAGCAATAAATGAGTTGGAAATTGAGCCAACTCCAACACCACATGCAGTCAAAGTCTAGTGATGGCGTGCAGTCACCGCATGCGGTCCACGGCCAGAGACCAAACAGCATGCTATAGGCGCACACGGTCACGAAGATTTTCCACAGCAATTTGGTTTTTTTGATAATTTTTTGACCAGAGTCTTTTTGCCGTAGTTAGGACTCTATTTTGACTGGTTTTCTTTGGTTTTTTCGGAGTGGGTATTATCTTGGATCTAGGGTGAGAAAGAGGTTGCGAGGAAAGGAGGTTTTAAGGAAGAGATCAAAAGCTACATTGTCAAGATCAAAAAGATGAAGAAAAAGAAGAATAAGAAGAAGAAAATGAGATTACTCTTATGAGGATTTACAAGAGAAATGTTACTATTCTTGTGAGGTAATAATGAGAAGAAAGTATTTATATCTACTTCTTCTTAATAAAATATACTTCCCCTTCTCTCGTGGATGTAGGCACATTGATAAACTATGTAAATCTTCTTGTTTTGTGTGATTATAATTTACTTTGATTATTTTACCATAAGTTTAAGTTTAATCTGTGAAACACTAAAAGATAAAGTCTTTGTTCAGGATCTAAAGTCGATTGGATTCCCTACAAATGGTATCAAAGCTGATGGTAATTCAGATCTAAGATTTTCTTGGGCAAATCATGGCTAAATTTATTCAAGGGAAAATTAGAGTTTTAAGCAAAGACAAAGAAGACAATGATGGCAAGTTCCAAGTCCAAGTGGTCACTACACACGGTCCACGGCCAAAGATAGGACCGCATGCAGTAGGTGCACGTGGTTGTGGTGATTTTCTACTGCAGTTTGGTTTTTTCGAGATAATTTTTTGACTAGGTTTTTTTTCGTCTACTACAGTTAGAACTCTATTTCGACAGGGTTTCTTTGGTTTCTTGGTGGTCAAATCTTCTACCCTATTTAAAGGGGTATTATCTCAGATCTTGGGTAAGAGACAGGCTATGAGGAAAGGATGCCATGAGGAAGAGATCAAAGAATAAGCTGCCAAGATCAAGAAGAAGAAGAAGAAGAAGAAGAAGAAGAAGAAAAAGAGATTAATTTTATGAGGATTTACAAGAGGAATGTATTATACTTGTGAGGCTTTACAGGAAGTTAGAATTATTACTCTTGTGCTATTAATCTTGTGAGGTGATAAGAAGAGGAAAGTATTTATGTATCTACTACTTCTTAATAAAGTGTACTCCTAGATTTAGGCACATTACCGAGCCAAATAAATCTTTTTGTTTTGTGTGATTGTCGTTTGTTTTGATTATTTCACCATAAGGTTAAGATTATTCCTTAAAATCCTAAAAGATAGTCTTTTTTTGTGATCCAGACTCCCTTGGATCCTCTACACATACTACCTATAGACACTAGTCTAACATTTCTCATACAATTACGAAATCAGCTTCTCTGCAGTGTGTTTATAAGCACCTGTCAAGTTGGAACACCGTAGTTAAATATGAGCATATTTGATATACACGGAAAAGAAGTTAAAGACAAATTTTTGAAAATTCTATCGATTCGTTCCTTTTTAAGAGATATTTGTTCATAATCACATTTTACTTTACTGAATTTTGGTTCTCATGCCAACTATTGATTCCCTAGGTTGTTCACTTTATAGAATTCTTTAAGTTGTAAGCTCTTCTATTTATAAACATGTATATTCTATTTACATATGTTCCTTATCATATCATATTGAAAAATAGTTAATAGATATCATACTCCTTTTAAAAGTGTAAGTTTAGATAAATTTTTTCATGATTAATACTACCATTGATCTATTTTGCTCATTGCATTGTAATCCAATCCTAATTAATAGAAATATCTTTAATAGGATATATTACATTGTCACTATATCCTAATTAATAAAAAATATCTTTAATGAGGTACAAAGTTATAGATAAGTATAGATTTGTATTATTTATACAAGTATTTTGCCTATACTCACATAGGTGAGTCTTACATATGGAATAAGTAATATTGAGTAGATAGTCGGAACTGAACCCACATCATTAGCTTGGAAGGCTACGGATTTTGTTTTGTGTATGAATATGCTTCTAAATTGAATTGAACAGAGTTTTTTTAAACTGTTGCTTTTTCTTTTCTGTTTTCATATATACTCCATTTTTTATGGAGATGAGCATACAAATCACTTATACAATTGACTCATAGCATGTGGATTATTAAATATTAGATAATCTCCACTGGAAATTTTTCATCAAATAGTTTGAAACTTAAAAGAAATTCAAAATAAGAGAATGGATGGCTTTGATTTCTAAATAAAATTTTAAATGCAAAATTAGATAGTTTAACCATAAAACTCCCCTTTGTAATATCCCTAATTCTGTATAATATTAAAATAAAGGATATAAAAAAATTTGGCACTCCTTGTATGATCACAACACCGAAAACATCTCTTTGATGTAGGAATTGTAGAGATTTTGTCATCTGTCATCATATGTTGATATTTTATTATTAAAAAAACTCTTATGATTTTGTATGAACTAAGCAGTACATTGAGTTAACCCCTTCAATATGAAGAAATAAACTGATAAGTCGCAGTTAGATGAGATATAATGCCTTCACAAATTGATAATTTTAAAACAATCTCATGCTTTATTCTCAATTTTTGACACTTGCATTGGAATTTCAACTTAATTAAAAAAGTGTCATCGTTTTAAAATATCCCATAAAATAATCTTAAGAATCTAAATATTTATTTTAGAAAAAAATTAAGAACATGTTAGAATTTCAATCTAATTATTAGAAAAAAATTGATAAAGCAAGGAGAATTTGAGTTAGTATTTAGGGTAATTTGTGTAAATGATTTGTTAGTTTTTGAGAATCACAAAGAATATTTTGTAATAGAAAGTCTATAATTTATCTTTTCATGTTATATGTTTCTGTGATGTCTTGTGTTCTCTTAATATTTTATAGATAGAAATGGATGAACCATTAATCCCTCTTTATAAAAATTAGTAAAGACAGGATATCACATCTGTTATAGAAAACCCACTTCAACTATGGTAGTGTCTTAGGAAACTCCCCTCAACTATTTTAATTTGAGAACCCTCCACCCCGACAAAGTTTAACATATTATAGATAATCCCACTCAAATTTAAAATTTAGAGAAAGTCCACCTCCACCTCCCTCCCCCCAACTAAGGGGTGTCTCACAAAGAAACCCCCAACTGGTAAATTTTTTATGTAGTTATAATATTTTCCCCTCTTTCTCCTCTCTTTCTTTTTTATCTAAAAAAAATTAGTGTTATTTTTATGATTGATGGGTATTTTGGTCTTTTCTTAGTCACCTACTTATCATGTGAAATGCTAGACCTAATAGTATTAGCTTTTTAATGCAGTGTGAAAATAGTGTCAAGATTGCAAGTGCACATGTAACTTATAGTATAGTTACAGTGTCGAACACACAAGGAAGGTGTGTAGCAAAGACAATGGTTCTAGATGTGTGTGTGGACAAAGAGGAGAAAAATATAGAGATATAGAGAGTGCGTGATTCTTGACAAATAAAAGAAAACTAGAAAAAGAAGGGAGAAAGAGAGTGAACAAATAAAAGGAAACAAAGAATAAACAAGGAGAAGAAATAAAGAAAATTAAAAATAATAAAATCAAGAAGAGAAAAAATAATCAAAGTGAGAAAAAAAATCAAAACAAGTAACAGATGGAGGAAATCAAGTAGAGCAGATAGGAATTTAAAATTGAATCAACTAGTTAATTTCATTTAGGATTTATGAACTACTCTCTTTTTTATCACATTTCACTTTAGATTTACTAAGCATAGACTAGACTATCAAACCACTTAAGAAAGTATAACCTATCAAATTATTATCCAAGTAAAATTTTCATTCATGAAAAGAATAACAACTATATAGTAATTTTAGAATTCATAAGTATAACTTATCAAACCACTTAATATAAGTATAGATTATCAAATTCTTCTTATACCAATTAATTCTCTAGTTGATTATTCTAAACATGATCATTTTAAGCATAAGAGACTAATCCACAAATCATAAAATAAATCAAACTAGTTTCATAAAATTCTAGAATTCCTACAAGATTTAGTTACTTATTTTATGAAATAAAAAAAGGAAATAAAATCTAGACTAGAAAGCATAAAAGAAAGAGATCTAAATTATAAGAAAAATAAAAACTAACTAAAAAATTAAGAACAAGAGCAAGGAAATAAAGATCTAAACTATGAACATAAAGGAAATCTAACTAATAAAAGTAAAAAAGCATAAAACTAAATCTATATTACAAAAGAGAAATGCAAGAAAATAAATTCTACAAAGCATGAAAAATAAACAACAAAAATAAAGTGCATGAAAGTAAATCTAAACTATAAGGCATGAAATAAATCTAATCTACTAACATAAAAATAAAGAAAAAAAATAAAATTCTAAAACATGAATTTCTAAAATAAGAAAATAAAAGATAAAAATGAAAAATGGTTGGCCCCTTCAAAGCACATCTTTATCTTCATCTTCATCAACAAAGACGAAGAAAAAAAATTAAAAGGAGGAAATTTTTTTTACTTATTGAAAATAAAAAAGTTTACAATTTTAGAAGGTTTTCTCAATTAAGAGTAACCTTCCTCTCTTAATGGAGTTTTTAAAAAAAAAATTTCACTTTCCAACCCCTCACCCTGTACCCCTATTTATAGCCTAATCAACAAGAGCCATTGGATTAGCCTTAGACTCCAAGAAATAAATCTCAGCCATTTACTGTTTCTGTTACGAACCAATCGGTTAGCCAATTGGTTGGTCAACCGATTGGCCAATTAGTTAGTGAACTGATTGGTACCTAATAAAATTGATTCCTTAGTTGACTTATTGACTCGATTCTTTCTTTATTCATTGAGCTTTTGTAAGCCTCCTCTTAGCTTGATACTGGGCTTCAATAGTTAGGAGAAAAATGAGAGAATTTGGTTCTTTTTAGCTTTTATTTAATAATTCTTTATTTCTTGCAAATTAAGAGAAAACACATTATTAATGATATTATTATTCAAATAAAATAGATTATGAGGGTATAAAAGTGTAATTGTCACGGCCCGCTTCCTAAAATACACGAAAACGAGATGCGAACAAGCCCGTGACGCATTAGATCGAGGAGTACAAAATGAAAACTCTTCTTCTCAACCTAACACGTCAAGCGTCAAGCAATAATCATAATAAAATCACAGGTCTCACAATCACAGTCACGATCAGCAAGAATGTAATAAACAATATCCAGAACTACACGAATACATATCACCAGGGAAATATCATCCCAGACAGAATAAATAAGAGTTCAATACATCCAGATAAAAACTAAATGGAATAGTCAAGAACATCTACTGAACTAAAGAGAAATATAACAAAGTCTAACGTCCAACATCTAATGCATAATTAAGAACTAGGCTTCTGGTAGCTCTTCTGCCCCAATGGTGCGGCACTCCTGCTGGGAATACTCCGGCACTGATACCTCTCCATACTGGACCTGTCCGTC
>JBAKGM010000233.1:14713250-14723646 GCA_037177215.1 Asparagus racemosus
ATTAGAAAGTTTAAAATTCATAAATTAAATTAAATACTAATTAGCTCTATCAAGTTGGCAAGTGACAAATTTGTTTTTCATAAAAGGCTAACTTAAGTATAAAACTAACTAAGAATTAGAAAGTTTAAAATTCATAAATTAAATTAAATACTAATTAGCTCTATCAAGTTGGCAAGTGACAAATTTGTTTTAAGGGAAAGAAAAGAAAGGGAAAAGAAAGGATAAAAATAAAGAGAAAAGATGGTTAGTCCCTACCTCCACACCTATAATTTGCATTATCCTCAATGCAAAGTATATGATGCACAAAATAACGTGGATAGAAATGAAGTATTTGTATTCGTTCGATCGACCTTGAATAATGATTAAATGATAAAAATCTATAATTATCTTTGGTATGAGGAGGATGTAGCCACAAATTTTCTTTTTCTCTTTTTATATTTTTGCTCTCTTTTTTTGTTTTTTATTTTATTCTTATTTAAACAAAAGAACAAGAAACTTTCAAACGAGAGAAGAATAAATTCTTTTCATTATTCTTATTATTATGGGACAAAGAGTAAAGATGTAGAATAAAAGTTTTAAAATGAAAACCACAAGCTCTACGTTAAATCCTACCTTATTGCTGAAAATTCTACATCGAATTGCAAAAAAGTGTAAAATAATAAACTCTATTATATGCTTGAAATTTGTACTTTTCAATGTTTTCAGTAATGTTTGCAGCATTTTGTGGTAGGTTGGTTGGAAGCAATTTGTCAAACTAAAATTAATGTGTATGTTATTGACGTGCATTTTCACTGATAGAATGTTAGGTTCAGAATTACACAAAAGATCAGAATTTTATTCTAATTCCTTGAAGAACTCAATCTCAGCTTGAAAATCTCCTCTAAACTACGGTTCATGATTGAGACATGATAAGCTGATTAGTCCATCTTTCCTAGAAATTCAAGTTCTTCATCAAAAAGTCTGATTTTTTCATTAATGCTCTCCTCAAAACTTAGGTCAGTAAAGCTAAAATCTAACTCATACTCCCCTTCTAACTAGCCACTCGATATTCTCTAAATGTAGTTCACTTCAAGGATGGATCATTCGGCCGGTTCCCTATATTAAAAATATTGAGATCAATAGTCTTGTTCCCAAAGGACAGCTTTATTAACATCCTCAATTTCTCTCTTGGGTATCTTTACAGATCTATCAGCTAACTAGAGAGTACATTTGCTTGGTTTTAACTCACCTACCCTAGAGTAAATAAGGAAGAAGATTCATACTAGCTTTGAAGTCTAAAAGTGTAATTATAAATAAAGGTAGTTCCTATGACACACGAGATAGTAGTACAACCAGAATCTTTGTTTTAAAGGCATGAGCTTTGAGAGTATATCACTGATATTGGCTGCTAGAAAGACTTTCTTGGGAACATTGTGCTTCTTTTCTTAGTGCACTTAAAAAAATTTTACATATGATGGCATTTGTTGGATGACATCTAAGAGAGAAATGTTGACCTTGACCTGCTTGAAAGAATCTAGGATTTTCTCTACCTAAAAACAATTTTCCTAGGTCTGAGTCTATCTGAAAAGGGAGCAACAAGCGTAAACCTTTCGAGATTGACCTTATGTTTGGCTTCAGCTTCTTGGTCATTGGAGGGGAGTGATTGTTGAACAGAGTTATCGGAAGGAGAGAGAGGGTTTGTTCAAGTTCAGCATTTTGAATAAGAGAAGAAGACAGAGTGTGATCCAGAGGTATACTAACTTGATTATCTATTTGTTTTTCTAATCTTAACGTATGGATTGCATTCACTTGAGCTAGATAGATTGGATTCGATCCAGTGTCTGTAGGATGTGTCACAGGTTGACTCAAAAATTTTCTTTTTTCTCTCTCACTCATGATACTAGCTAACTGACTGAGTAGGGTTTCTATCTAGATATGGCTTGAACATTAAATTAAGTAATTGGCCGGTTGTTTGTATGAAGAAATTCAGAGTGTTGGACGATTAAGTCAACATGTTAGTGGTCTGAGCAGATGCTCTCATCATAGCTTCGAATCCTTTATATAAGACACTGAATCTTTTCTCATGTTCAGAATTCGATGGAATATGATTCACGATTGATTTTGAAGAGACTAATTCTGATATGCAGGATTGGGTTGTGAAAATTGTTCGATGTGTTGAAGGAACTGTGTTTTCTCTAAAAAATTATTGAGTTGAACTTGGAGTGAAATTTTAATTTTCCAAAAAGGATTATGCAAATTTTGGATGATTTCTCCAACCCAAATTGTAGGTTGGAGAAAACAGATCATTTCCAGGATGTTGTAATGCAGCATTCACTTGACCTAGCGGTTGATTATTTCCTAAGAGAGTTATCATATCCTGAGGTAGAAACTTAATTAATTTGAGCTGAGACTCCTTCTTTAGTTTCTAGGGTTTCTAACCTACATAGGATTGTAGCCATCTTCACTTCAGAGGCTATGTCCAACTCTAGAGAAAGACCACTGGAATTAGTTAATCCCCATTGCAAGGTTTTTTCAAAGAAATTCTCTAAAAATTCTCAAGCTTTGTCTTCATTTTTCTTTATAAAATCTCCTTGACACATTGATTCTAAGATTCTTTGAAGAATAATCCAATCTTTTATAGATAATTTGGTATAAATGTCATTCTTTAAACCACGATGAGGACATTGGATAAGAAGGTCCTTAAACCTATCAAAATACTTTCAGAACGGTTTCCTTGAAATTATTTTTCAAGATCAGATACTATTTTTAAGCTTTACAGTTTTGTGGATTTGAAAGAATTTTTTTTAGAAAAATAGTAACGACTTCATCTTAATTTGAGATAGAATTTATTGGCCAACTATACAATAATTTCTTAGCCTTGTCCTTAACAACAGAGAGGATAAATCTGAGCTTAATTGCATCATCAGACAACAATCTAATCTTAATCATAAGACACACTTCTCAAATTCGGATATAAAAATATAGATATCTTCGGACTCATGTCCTAAAAACTTAGGAAGTATGTTTATGAAGTGAGATCTAATCTCATAATTTTCATCATAAACTTTAGGAAGTCTAATGCAAGATGGGATTGCATTCCTAGTAGGATAACATATATTTTGAAGAATGGGTATGATTGGATTTGCCATTTCTTTTACTTCAAAAATAGGTTCAATACTTAGTAAGCGAATGGTATTATTCCTAATTCAAACTTGCATACACTAAAGAAAATTCTTTTTGTAATTTTTTATATCACTAAAAGAAATTAAGAAAAAGATCTAACAAAAAACCAAATGTTAACTTATTTTTTATTTCTTTTTTGTTATTTTTTATAAAAAAGGAAATTTTAAAAGATCTAAAAGATTTTTGAAAAAGAAAAAGAAGGAGAAAAGAAAACCTAACTAAATAAATTAAAAAGCATCCACATGAACAATCACCCTTAATTCTAGGGTTAAACCTAAACTCCACTAGACTAGCTCCTAAACAAACACTTCTTTAGTGAAAAGATCCAAGTTTACTTGATTAGTTAGTTCGATAAGGATAGCACTAAAGGGAGATCAAGAACCAATTAAGTACCTATTTTCTTACGCGGTGCCTTACACAACCCCTAAACCTTACTTTAGATACCAACAGAGTCAAACAAATTTAAATCAGTTCACTTAAGAATTTTATGTTTCCTAAGGAGCCTAAATCTTTAGGGTCAACATCTAATCAGTTTTAGAAGGCTTGAGTATTTGTAGTGAGGAATTAGTTATTTGTGGGTTGAGGAGAGGGTGATGAAATCCCTCACGTTATCTTGATTATGGGATTTTATCCTTAAGAGTATATTCAAATGAGTGCTCAAATTAAAATGCTCAAATCATTTTGATGAATTCCTATATATGCAATGCAACCCTAAGAATTAAAAGTAACTACAAGAAGATGTAAAAATAAAATATTTTTTAATTACGGTCAACAAACAAATGCATGTGAGTGAGAGAGAGAACTCATGTTTGAATTTATTGTCCAATTTAGTAATTATTTAAGTGGATGGTGGATTTTATTATGGCCAACAAGAAAAAAGTTATCATTTTTTGGTTAGTTCCTAGTGCCTCTAATGTGAAAACGTAACTAGAGGGTAGAATTGAAAATCAAAAGAAAGAAAGCTCCCCTTTTCAAGGAGGCGGCCCCCTCTTGAAGCAAACATTGTTCTCCAATCTTTAAATTTTTTCGAGTTCAATCTTTCACAATGAAACACACAAATTAAAGAACCAAGATAGAAAAATCCTAACTACATGCACCTTTCCTAGCAACGACATCAAATACTTGACGTGAATAAAAATATTGCTAAGTTGCAAGTACACAACAATTAAGTTATAGTATTTAATATATTGATTCGCAATAAAAGAGAGTATTAGAAAGATAAATCTAAGCAGATTTTTGAAATGTGTAGAAACTAATAATGAGGGTAAATATAAGCGGTCTGGGTCTGTGTTTTGGGTAGAGGTTTGTCACAAAAATAAAAGGCTAAAACAAGAGGGAAGAATGAGAGAAAGAGAAGAACAAAATAAAAAGAAAACAAAATCAAAATCAAATCAAAACAATAAAGGAATGAAAATATGGAGGAAAATAAGAGGAGATAATAGAAATTTAGGATTAAATTCACTAATTAATTTCAATTTGTATTTAAAAATTACTCTCTTTTTATACGCATATTTCTTATATTTCCTAATTATAGACTATTAAGTTACTTAAAACAAGCATAACCTATCAAAATTATATCTAAGCAATATTATTACTCATAAAAAGAAATAAATAACTGGATAGTAATCCTAGAATTGAATAACCATAACCTATCAAACTACTTAAGAAAAGCATAGACTATCAAATACCTTTTCTACCAATTAGTTTTCTAGTTAATTATCCTAACATGATCATTTTAAGCACAAATAGAGCAATTCAAAAACATAAAAGGAAATTAAACTAGTTTCATGTAATTCTAGATTTCCTATAAGAATTAGCTACTCATATTATAAAATAAAAATAATGAAGGAAAATCTATACTATAAAGCATTAAAGACACGAAAGTAAATCCAAACTACAAAGTAAATAAAGAAAGAAAATAAAGCATAAAAGGAAGGAAAAATAAAATCTATGGTACAAAACAATAAAAGAGCAAAAATCTACTACAAAGCTTGAAATAAATCTACACTACAAAACAATAAATCTAATCTACCAAACATAAAATAAAAATAATAAATAAAATCCTAAAATATGAAATTCTAAAATAAGAAATAAAAAGAGGAAATAAAGACTTACATTGTAAGGGGTTAGCCCCCTGAGAAGCAAATCTTCATTGCAAAAGGAGAAGAAGAAAAAAGTGGGAAAACGAGTATTTTTATTTATTTATTGTAAATAGAAAATTTACAATTTGAAAGGTCTTCTCAACTAAGAGTAATCCTCCCTTCAAAATGGAGTTTATAGAATTGTACATCTCTCTCACCCTCACTCTACACCCCTATTATAGATAATAAGAATCTCCCATAATCCTTAGATTTGTCTTGGTCTCTAAGTATCCTCCACAACCATAGGATTTGGCTTAGCCCTCAAGTAACCCTTATAACCACAGGATCTCTCAAAACAATTTACACTTATGATTCTTTTTTTTCTCTCCAAGACGTGAGAGATGGGCTTCATGGGCTTCATTTCTCTTGCATTTAATTCATTTAGGCTCTTAGGTCTCTCTTGAATGCTCTTGGGCTTCTTAAGAATTGGCTCGGCCTTCAAGTACTTGAATATATATTGATTAAATTCACATTTTTATCATAACCTACGATTGCTGATAAAATTTTTAGAATCTGCCAATCTGAATGGCTCCGTCTCGTCTTCATATATAATATGTTAGATCCAACTTTTTGGATTGGGAGATAACACCTTTTCTTTATGCTTGACCATCCAGAACATGAATTTGACTCGGTTTCTTTCTAGATTTGATTTGATGCTCAATTGTAGGCCAAGTTGTTGGTAATTATTGACTAAGATAGTGATGAGTGCTGAGATTTTACTTGTAGACTTGATCATGGCTTCAATTAGAGATTTTTTGGGCTCGAGATAATCTTCATTTGAGCTCTTATTCATTCAACCTTTTATTTTTTATTTTTTATTTTTTGAAAAATGTGTTAAAAATACTTAGTAGCATATAAAACTATTCAAAAATTATAGGAAATAAGGGTATAAAAATATAATAAAAATTGTTAATCACGATGTCACGATATGCCACTGTCGATGTTGCTCCAAACTTATCATTACTATTTTCTGAGTTGGATAGAAGCTCACATGGATGCCATCAAGGCTAACTCATGGAAAGATTTGATGGAGCAGGAGGAAATTTCTGAGAAATCCTCCAAACGCTTCAACAAATTTGATCCCCCGCTCCAATAAAAAAGGGGATAAGAATAAGCTGGGACCGCCTTCCCAATCAGGAGCAAAGGAGACATGTGCTGTTGAGATTGAGAAACCCGACAAACAGAAAAAAGATTCTCAAAAGGGTACCCAACGGAGTTACACTGTCAAAGATAAGCATACCATTGCCATCTTGCACGTGCTCAACAAAGGCAATTGGCTAAACCTTCAGAAGCTCGACACCCTGAAGAAGTTGGGAAGATTGATGATCCTAATTATGGCCTATATCACAGAATGTTAGGACACTCGACAAAGAACTGTTATATCCTCAAGGAAAAAATATACATTCATTGATTCTGGGATCCTCAAGCTTCGACCTAAGCAGAAGAAGGTTACTGCCAATATGGTGATCCTTCAATTCGGTTCTATGCCAAAGACTCAAGTTCAGAATGGAGTCACCCTCATTCCTACTGTACGGATGGAGCTAGTCAATTGTGATCGGTAGGGTTGTCAGAGTCAAGGCTTCATCCCTCTTACAACCAATAAAGGAGAGGAGATGTGGGTTCATCCTGATCTTCTCCAAGATGAACATTGCACTTCTCATAAGTCAAAGCCTTACATGAAAGCTAAGGGCAAAATGAAGACTTGCAACACTATCTCTACAATCATAGGTGAGGAATCTTTGCGGGTCTTCTCAATAATAGATTCTGAGGGTGAAAAGATGGCCATGTGTTAGGTAAATATGAGTGCAGCTAAAGTTGCAAGTATACAACTATCAAGTTATAGTATAAAAAGTTATCGATCCCACGAGGAAAGTGTTGTAAAAGTTAATCAATATCAGTTCTTATGTTGTGTCTTTGACAATTAGGAGTGAATAAAAAGAAAGGTGATGGATTGTGGAGTGTTTGTGATTGAGTGCAAATAAAAACAAAATGAGATTGAGAGAGGAGAAAGAATGATGAATAAAATGAAAGAAAATAAATAAGGTAATAAAGGAAAATAAAAAAAGCAAGAACAAAGAGGAAGATGAAGAATGTAAAATATGGATAATTAATTAAAGATATGACGAATCTAGAATAGAACCACTTAGCTAATCTCAATATTATGTGAATAAGTAGGATATAAAACTAGTTTCAAATAATTTCTAGAATTCCTACAAATATTAGCTCCATATTTAGAAAAGGGCAATTCCCTCGAGGGTTCTAGCCTCAAGGTGATTTAAACAAAATAAAATAAATGAGGTTCTATGCTACTTAGGAAATTGTACTGATAAGTTTGGAGCAACATCAGCAATGGCATGCCTCAGCATCGCAAACTTAAACTGTAGAACCAATCAATATAATCTCTGACCGAATACTCGCCTCTTTTCCTTTTAGAGAGGAGCTTGGCCATGGTCATGTCAGACTACTCTTCATGGATCTGAGACAAAAAATTTGACTCTAAATTAGCCTAGGACTTAATTGATCCTTTAGGCAAATTTTGAAACTAGTCGAAGGCTACCCCATTAAGGATGCTAATGAAGAGTCTCACCTTGATGGCGTCATATCCTACTATGTTTTTTATTTGTTGGTGGAAGTAGTATATGTGTTGGTTGAGAAAGCCTTTGCCATTAAACACATGCAATGTCGGTGGCTTGAACTTTATTAGGTAAGGAGCTGAGTCCCACTCCATGGGATAAGGTTAGGTAATCCTAACTTTTTTCATCTTCGTCCTCTGTATTAGAGCATTGAACTAATTCTGGAAACTTTCAAGGATCTTCGTCTCATGTTTCACCTTTGGTGAATTACATACTTCTAGTTCTGAATGAGAGGAATGAGTATCATCATGATTCAACAGTTCTTTCTCAAAGGAAACGTCAACATGTCATTTCCCCCTTTGTACTATCTCTAGGATATTGAGAGATGCACAGTAACTATTGCAACATGCCTTCAAGTCGCTTAAAATGCTCATCACATGCTTTTTTCTGAGCTTCCATTTGACGAATAAGGTCATCATGAGCATATATGTCCGTCATATCTGCAACCCACCCCCATTTTTGACTTGCGCTAGGAGTTGTATTAGACGCTATGGCATAGTTTGAGTCACTAACAGTAGGTAGGTCCACTTTGATGAAACTCACAGAGTGTGCATCCTTAGAAGAGAATAATGAAAGGGAATTGTTGCCCCTTGCATTGACCTTGTATGATGATAAACATCCTTGGTCGCTGGGAGTATGCTTCCAATACTAGGAAAATATCTTGGATTGGAAGAACTAACCACTTCTTCGTCATCCTCATTGGTCACACTGGGCATATTGACTGTGAACTCTAGGGGATTGTCTCTGTTCCTTCAGGAGCATCTTCACCTTTTATTCTTAGCCTCTGAAGGCTCTGAAGCTAGGCTGAGATGGCTAAACACTGAGGACTTGCATTAGTAATTTGTTTGAATTGTCGTGATAATTTCTTTTAAGGTTCCACTCCGTTGACATTAGCATGTCCTTTTTAGAGAAAAGAACTACCTAACATTAGGGGGTGTCTCAGTTTAGCTGAGATGATGGCCGTTCTTCTTGAGAGCAACTCTACATACTCATACTTCAACAAGTGAATGTTGCCTATGACGATGTTGTTTTGGCCTACGGCTGACATGGTCAATTGAGTCCTTGTCACAAGTCAGAGCTTGTGACTTGGACAAAGATTCCCCAAGGGTGATAGTTTTCCCTTGCAGGGTTTTAGATGGAGTATAACCCTCACTCCTTGCTTTTGTTAAATAAGCACATCGAGTATCACGAGATGCTTTAAAGTGAACCCTCAAAGGGGTTGTAGATTGAAGTCTAAAATCAAAAGACACATGAACGTCTGTTGCTTGTGAAGCTCACCTTGCTATGGGCAAGGACCGACTCTGACCCCATCTTCATGCTATAGGGGATCTTATAGTAGCTTCTAGTGGTGGCCGTAAGTGATTTTTCAAAACAAATGAATTGCTCAAACTTTATTTGGTCAAATTCAATGACCAACGAGTTAGCAGTAGGCCCTAGGGCCTTAGTGTCGGACTGAGCTAGGATTTTCTCATTAGTTGAGAATGTAGTTCCCAGTGAAGTCATCATCTTCTTTCGGGTATCAAAAGTTATAATAAACTAGAGACTACAACTTTGAGATTACAATGAAATAAGAAAAAAAAATTATAACTGGGTTCTTTTTCCTGTGCTAAGGGAGCATCGATCTTGCACTCCATTGATGGTATGAACAATTGACGATGGGTCTTCTTGCTAATTTTAGAAGGCTTGCCAAAATCCAAAATAGAGCCAAAATCTGATCTCTGATGATGATCAAGCTTAGGGTTCAATATGATCAAGAGTGCTAGATGCCAAAAATAAGTAATCTCCCTCCTCTTATAGGCTAAGAGAGAGAGAGAGAGAGAGAGAGAGAGAGAGAGAGATAGTGGCCATTAATTGTGTATTAGTGACCATTAACTAAGGAGATAATGAGGGGTAGGAGAGAGAGAGAGAGTTAGTGGCCATTAATTGTGGATTAGTGATCATTAACTAAGGAGATAATGAGGGTGAGCCTTTCCTTAAGAATAGCTCTTGAAAAGATCATGGGCGAAGTTCACCTATAACAGCTATAGGTGAAGTTTGCTCTGGCGAACTTTGCCAGAACGTGGGTGATGTGTCCCACATAGACTCATTCAGGCGAAGCTCTCATGAGGCTTGAGGTGTGAGCTTCACTTGGGTGACCTTCACTTTGGACCTCTTGTGGGCTTGGTTTATAGAAGTTCGACATGAATTTGCCTTTCAACCTGACTCATAGTCTAACTTGAAGGCAACTTTTGCCTCAATCCAAAGTCTGACTTGCAGATGACTTTTGACTCAGACTCAGATATTCTTCGATTCGAGC
Organism: Asparagus racemosus; assembly: GCA_037177215.1. Lineage (NCBI taxonomy): Eukaryota > Viridiplantae > Streptophyta > Magnoliopsida > Asparagales > Asparagaceae > Asparagus > Asparagus racemosus. The sequence continues at coordinate 14,723,483 of JBAKGM010000233.1, forward strand.
CAGTTGAACCAAAATTTGGAATATGGCTAAGTTCGCATGAGACTCGAGCGAACTTCATCGTGGCTTAGGGGAGCTTCACCATGGGCTTTGATTATCACATTTTAATTACAAATTAATACCCTCATTACCCATTTTATATGAATAAATACACCACTAATAACTGT
>JBAKGM010000233.1:14723746-14737199 GCA_037177215.1 Asparagus racemosus
GAATTGGATCGGCACAGCGTCGTCGCTTGTATTTGGCTCAGAGCTATTGGGGTGCGATTGGTTCGCTTTGTTGATCTACACGCCTCGCCGACTACGTCGTCAATGGCCCACAGCAAGTCCAAAGAAAAAAAAATTTTCAGGACGCCGAAAACTCTGCGTAGGGTGTCAATAGTCATGGGGTATCAATGGTTCGCCATTGTATCATTAGATTGCTCATCGATCACCAATCCACTGTCACGAGTCATGTTCGGGGACTGATAAGTGATTTTCAACGCCTACACTCACGATTGGCATTGTCAACACAATCATGGAATAGCTAGACTAGTATGAGCTTAATGAATACCCTCATAACTACCATTGTCAATGTAGTTGATGAATTTGCTATTGATTGGCTACATCAACATTGTGTCATGCTGGTCGATGAGGTAGTAAAATTCATTTGAATAGACCGACTCTATCACAAACGCCCTTTTTATTTGGAACTTCTTGACATGAAACTACTCCCAAAAAAGTAGATTCGTAGCCAGAATAGTTTAAAATGGCTGGATTCTTAGTCAGAGTTCCTTGATTAGAGATCCAGTGAAGTCCTTTGGTGGACGTCATCAAATGTAATTGTTAACTCAATGAGCAGCTGCATCATAAGAGCTTGTTGATTAAAACTCCACATGAATTTGCCCCATTTAACGAAGGCTTTGGCATTTCCTCAAAGTAGGTGCCTCTTTTTTTATTAAGGATTTCACCATAGTTAGTTCCCCTATGTGGTTTTACCTACAAGTCATTGTAGATTTTTCTGTAGCAAGGGAATTTCCATTTTTACATGTAAGGGTATACCACAATTAAAATTTTTAACAATTTTACTCCTGGGCCCTTTAGGGTTTCACCATGTCTACTGATGTCTCACCTTTTGATCATGGTCTTGAAAGATCCACATCCAGCATCTTTTTTGCTTGCTAGTGCACTTGTTGAATCCAAGTGAACGCATTGTCATAGGTTTATTGTTAACATGGCTAAGAAGGGAATGATGGCTCTGCATCCGTCCATCATGATCTAAGGAGTGCATCCACTTGGGATCTATTTATAAGATGCCTGACGGCCATTTCGACAGAGGTGTACTGTTAAACTTATTGAAAGGATGAAAAGCTACTATTTAAAGCTTTACTGTTGAACATGACAGTCAATGATGAGAGCTTTCCATTCAGAGGCATACTAAGAAGTATGATGTTCATTTTGATTTTGTCATTTAGAGGCATAATGATAAGCATAACGATCAAATCCCTCAGTATCGGCATACTAATAAGTATACCAAAGAGTCAAGGTGTTGCTACTTAGAGGCGTACTAATGAGCATGTCAATTAGTGAGGAATAACTTCCATTCAAAGGCGTACTAAGAAGCATGATGGTCGTTCCACTTTTTTCATTCAATAGCATAGAGCACGACGATATTGAATAAGTCATCGTTCAGTGGTTCGAGACATGATGATCAACTTGGATGTCTTTCAGAGGTTTTTTGTTGAACATGATGGCTTTGAGTTGCAAGCATATTGGGATGGTCCGTCGATGTTGATTGTTGTTTAGAGGCATGAAGCACGATGATATCAATGAAATTATAGCTCAATAGTGTGGAGCACTCAACAAGTGACTTGTTTGCAAAATGTTGACTTAGGTTTGACAGAGGGGGTTGACCATCCTTCGAGCTCAAGCTACGTTAGGGCATGTAACTGCACCCCACGTTTGGTCCACCCTAGTTCAATATGATTCCACCCTAGTTTAAATATTCATATGGGTTCTACCTAGTTTGACTTGGCTTCAACCCCAATTTAGATGTTCTAATGGGCACTCTCAACCCTACCCTTAGTGCTGGAGATTAGCTTGAAGTTTCCTTAAAGATGTTCTATGATTCTTAGTGGATTTTCTAATGTGAGATAGAAGCTTATCAGGAGGTTTAAATTTGCACCCTTGGCTAGCGTGTTGAATACCAGAACTCTTTCTTCGGAGGGTTAGGATTTGTACCCTCGGTTAACTTCTTGAAGACCTAAACCTTTTTAGGTTCTATGCTGTTAGGACAACATGATTGTATCGTTGGGCAACTTCCTGCATGATGACAAGGTAAGTGGCAGTATGACTAGCCAATGACGTGGCAATGATAATGTCCGTGTATTGATTACAACATGGATGTGTCAGCGGAACACTTGTGACTCTTGACATTTAAAAGGCCTCTTAAATAAGTGAGAGAGTTTAGCTTGATTGCACCATGTGAAAATGAGAAGTTGATGCAATCTCATTCACAAATGACCTCAAAAGATGTCATTTTCCTTAGCCCTGTAGAACAGTAGAGGGAATGAAGTGTGAATGGTCATCTGTATTAACATGACAACAACAACATCTTTGTTTTGATGGAAACATGAGAAGGAGTGTTGATGGCGTTGCTAAAATGCTCTTGGCAAATTAGCTTCTCAAATCAGGGAGAGGATCATCAATCATTTAGTGTGAATCCAAGAAGTTAGCTCCCTCCTATCCTTACTTGGTTGTAACATGGCTCTTCTTCTCTACTCCTGGCTCAATTTGGCTTTGGATTGAGGCAATAGAGTAGGCTTTAATTGACTCTTCGAATGGGCTTGATCCTCAGGAGTTCAATAAGTCGAGTCGAGGGTGTAAATGAGTGGGAAATGAACAATATGACTTCTAGAAGCTATAACTTTTGATCTGGGAGGAGTTACAAGATGCACGACCCCAATTCAAAGAGATCTTTCTAAGCTCTATAGGGATTCCACTAACTATAGTTCGGTAGAATCCCATTTTCACCCCCAAATTTCTTCTCTAGTGAGAATTATGAGCCTTTGAAGACTTTTTGTGTGAGATTTTTGAGTTAGCTTCTAGTTTATATAGGTTCTAGGATCACGAATTGGAACTATTTATGCAAGGCTACACCGCTTGCAGGTCTACACCTTTTATGCAGAGCTAAGACAGATCAGCGTACAAGTCCAAAGTTGGTCGAAATTGAACTTGCAATGTCATTTATGTGGGGCTAAGATAGGTCTGCATAAAGCTTCAAACTTAGCTAAAGTTGAACTTGCACCATCATTTACACAAGGCTAGGATAGGTTCGCGTAAAGCTCTAAAGTTGGTCAAAGTTGAACTTGCATCATTATTTATGTGGTTTTAGCTCAGAACCATGTAAAGTAACCCCATGGAAAGTAGAGTTAGCTTGTCCTCCGAGATCTTTACACTCTTCCTTGTGGCATTTGGCGATGACTGCCTTCTTCTAGAAACTCCTTGAATGTAGGCCTTCAGTGATAGATTAGGGAATCACCTCATCATATTGCGACACTACTTGTTTAAGAATTAGAAGTATCATCTCACCGGGTGTGCCATCCATTTTCAGCTTAAATTGGATAGAGAAGGCATTGTTTGCCAGCACATGATGTGAGGTCTTCATGACTTGAGTTTTGAATGAGCACAGAAGGGATTCGGTCCACTTACTACTTATTTTTATTTGGGTGGGATCTTGACAGTGTGTCAATAGAGATACATCGAGGATCTCCATTGACTATACGATAAGGTGGAAGGTATTCACATTGCCCTTAGTGAAGCTTGCACCTTGGAGAAAAAGTATATCTCAATTGATGAATACCAATATTTGTTCTTTTTCCCACACAGGTTTCTTTGGAAACCCTCTTGTGAGAAGAAGATAATTCTAACTAAGCGAGAAGTTGATGTTTTATACAACCCTTTGAGAGGATAAAACTCCTTGGGAGTAGCGGCTCTTGGTTGATTAGAAATCCTATTGAGTAAACCTCAACAGAGAGGTGATAGGCCAATGAGAAAACCTGAATAAAGAAAAGATATGTAACTCAAAAGACCAAGAAGAGTTCAAGGTAGCCCAAGGAGCCCTCTAGGGAAAAAGCAACTCTACTGGAGAATGGAGAGCTCAAACCAAAGATAAGGAGGTCTAGAAAAAAATTTGGAGCCCCTTTGATTGTGGGCTAAGGGTCTGTATTTATTGAGGAACCCTTATTTATGCGGATTATGGGGTTTCCACATTGTTAGACTTACACAATGGAGTAGGTTACGTGCTGTTAGGTTTACACAAGCTACTCTAATAGCTTTTCATAATACGGACATCCAACAGATAGTAACGTAGTGTCCTTCACAATAACTTTGGTAGCAGTTGTCATTTACGCAATTTTAGTAGTGACGCGTAAATGCTCTCATTGGTTACTTTTTGTAGCCCCATGTGATCTTTATGTAGGAAATTTGTCTTGTAGCTCTAACACCTCTTATTTACTGTAGGTTTATCTGCCAGTTCATGTATTAGTTCTGCAAAAAGTTTATGTGCCACTAACATTATGTTGGTTAGTCAAGTAAGTTTAGCATCGTGTAAACCTTAGCACTACATGATCTTAGCATGAGGTAACCCTAGCATTATGTGACTTTAGCGCCGCATGATTTTAGCACTGCGTAAATGTGCCTTAGTCTATTTTATAGCGAGTTTTTATCTGATTCTCGCTCTGCCTAGGCTCCCAGCTTTGCGACTTTGCATCCATAGCCCCTTATGGGTCCATTTTATCACGTTGAACCCTTTGATCACATTGAAATGACCATTCTATCCTCCACAGTGACCCTTCACAGCGTGATAGGGTACTTGATCTATGGTTTGACATTTTCACCCGTCTACGAGTAAGAGTGAAAATTCTTTCAAAAATTTCATATTTTCTAAATTTGTCTACTATTAAATTTACAAGATTCTTCCTAGCATGTGAATCTTCAAATGCAGCAAAAGATATAATTCTTTTTTGCATTTTTCAAGTGCCATCAGCTAATGTACTGTAATACATAAACTACCAATTCTTTGTTTTGAAGTCCAAATATCGAAATTTAGAGAAGATCGAAAATTTAAGGTTACAAAATAAGAAATCAATTTTATTTTATTTTCCACTTTATAACATTTCAAAATGTCACGGGCATAGGTTTGGTGAGAATCTTTTTAAAACCTGCGATAAAAAATATCTCTAATCATTCTTGAAATTCATCATCTTCCACCGCACGAAAAGGTAAATTTTTAAGTACAACACCCCTGACGACGCTGTAGGCGTTGAAAGTTGCTCATCAGTGCCCGAACGAGACTCAAGATGGTGGGTTGACACCGACGACCCATCAAGCAATGCGACTAAGAACCGCTAACGACATAACTACATGACAAAATACATAAAGCGAGCCGACAAACGCATGAAGTGAGTCGGCAAGGCGTACGAGTCAACGAAGTGACGTATCATAGAATAAATCTAACGACGAAGCTTCAGATCAGCATTATTCAACAAGGCGAGTCGACCCGACTCGAACGTTGACGAGATGGAATTAACCGGACTTAAGCGTCGATAGAACTATACTGATCGGATTCTGAAATCAGCAGGACGATCAACTGGGTTTGGACTAAATGCGACCGGATCGGATGAAATACTGGACGAACAAGACCAAACGGGGACAAAAAAATGCTAAATGGAACGTCTCGGCTCTGGCCGAGGCACTGTTTGGTGCCTCCACATGGCCAAGGCACCAATTGGTGCCTCGGCCACAGTGCCGAGGCAACAGTGCCTTGGCCACCTTCCCCCCTGCTCAGATGCCTATAAATAGGATAGGGGGGTTCAGTTCTGAGGGTTAGAAAATTTAGAGATTTTTAGAGAGCTCCACGCGAGATCTATGCAGTCGTTTTGCACAAATCCGAGCGCCGGCGAAGGAGAAAACTAGATCCACATCCCGTGCAAGTGAGGAGTTTGTTCTACGTCAGATCTACACTACGAGGTAAAGAACCGAGTACAAATCTACGTTGATCTAGGTCAGGTTTGCAGATCTACCCTCTAGGCTAAGCTCCGTCTTAGTCTAGGGTCCAGCGTGTGACTTCTCCTTGTAGATTTCACCCGTTCAGGCGATCACCTCCTTTGTGAGTTGATCATCGTTGGCGTTTTATTTCTTTCATGAAATAAAACCCCCAGATCTGCAGATCCAGAATCTAGATCTTCACTTGGATCAGAATTACGCGGTGGTCCACAGACGAAATAAGTCCCCGTCAGAGGCAAAGACACCCACGCAAACGAGGATCTGATAAATAGATCCCGCATTTGTTCAATTAGGTTTAAAGTTGTAATCTTTAATTTAATTTTTCATTGTAAGCCTTATAAAAAGGTGATATTGTTTTATTTGAATTTGTTTGTAATCCCATAAAGGTGTAACAGATTCAAAGCAATGGAAATCAAAGCGACTTTATTCCCCGAGAACAGACGCATTTCCTTGCTCTAGTTGCATCATAAGAGAATTAACTAAGACTAGCTATAGAAGATGGATGTAAGAAGAAGTTGATGAATGTCGGCGTGGGATGAGCCTTTTCCTTTGCTGTGCCATTGCATTTGCCGTTTGAGGTGGGTAGTCCCGAGCCTATGATGAGCATTTATTACATTGCCGCATACGGAACATTTATCCTTTTGGTCGTAACTACTCCTCATTATTCTTGATTTCAAGTTTCTCAAAGAAACTCCACAATTCTAATCACGACCTTTCAGAACTTTGAGCCACTCTCTCAGTTTCTTTCAGTTCCGCCACCAGAGGACTGAATCAGGAGTTGCATTTTAAGCATCGACATCATAATCAGAGGAAGAATCCATTAAAAACTTCGGGAGAATTAGAGAGCTAGAAGAGAGAATTAAAGAGCTAGATACTAAGTAGTATTAATATTAAAGAATTGGAGAGTTAGAAGATCAAAGAGTGAGTTTTGGATGAAAAGCCAAGTGAATACCGCCACTTTTTTTTTATAGAGATAGCTCCATTGGCAAATAATCAAAATAACCTAAAATTTTGGCCCTTTTTGATCATTTTTAGAGATAGTCTAGTCAAAATACCCCAACTAGCCATTTTTTGGCCATTGGGTTTGCGAGCATTAGGTTGGGTCCGGACAGTTCGACCCGGCCGGCTGCAGTTTTCACCCGAGGTGCCCCGGTCGGGACCTAGACACGGGTTGTGTCCGGCGGGCCGGGCTGCAACCTAAGTCCAGACCAGGTTAGAACCCGGCTAGATCCAGGCTGACGAGCTTTCTGGACAGAGGCCTACATTCCATCTGCGTTGAGCGACGTGAATAATTTTGAATTAAATAGAAAGGATGCACAATTTAAAAGTAGTTTTGCAATGATCTAACTTTCAGAATGCATGACGGATTAGCTCGAATCCATCAAAGCACATCTAATATTTCCTACTTCATCCTTTCATTCTCTCATGACAAAAGAACCAAATTTCGTAAAGAATTCTTTTCTTCTTGTAATATTCTTCCAGTCTTTAGGAGTCTTTTATATTGTCTTAATTTATTGGCTACTTTGGGGGTTCTCCTTTTCTTCTTGTAATATTCTCTCTCCTCCATGGACCATGGTGAGCTAAATGTAAATGTTTTTTTGTGTAAAACACAAGGAAAGAGAAAAGAAAAATGTATAAGTAAGGAATTAAGGGGAAAGGCTTAATTATCTCTTTGGAATTTTTGGGCAAAATTCCCATACCCCCGGCCCTCACACACACACAAAACCTTTGGTTCATGTTAAGATAATCACGTGACTTTAAAAATGTCACATAACCTCCTAAACGTTTGGGCGCGTCACCAAACTATCCAAATTTTGCAATTTTTCAATATGTACGAACAGCGTAACCCCCATTTTTAATGTATCCTTCTAACTCTCAATATTATTTTCACCTTCAACATTATTGTCAGAAAGTCCAAACTCTCAACATTATCTTTCGTGCACGTAAAAAAATTAGGGGTATTAAGCGACATTTTTACCATGCAAAATTTACTCTTTTTTGAATAATGAAATCTTTTCGGATAAATCATTTGAATTATCTGTTGTTCAAAGTGAATCCATAATGAGTGAAACCCTTCATCGTGCTCTTCTTTACGTTGCTTTATACTACTATGAAAAGAATAATGGTTGGTGTGCTTTTTATCATTATTGGTAATGCATTGCATCAACATTAACATAGATTTTGATTCATCTATTAGTTTTTGAATTGTTTATACATTTTTTCCATAATTATAATCTACAAATAATTATATGGATTATTCAAAATGCCTAACCCAAACGTATCACTAAACTTCAAATAAATAAATAAATAAATAAAGGAGGTTTAAACACAGCCCCAACAGAGCTTACATATTTTGATCAAATTCTCAATGCATATGCTCAATAGCCCCTTTTATGATGCGGACGCGGTCTAATCCAACTGAGGATCCAAACCAAAATGCACAAGGAATATTCAGGAGCGATCCAAAATATCCAAGGGCTGAGTCATGTCATGAAAATTTCGTATGCGAAAACCTTTTGCCTCAAACCCTCACACAGCTTGCCACATCATCACTTCTCTTCTCAAAAAAAAACCGCCATGTGTCATAAATCCTCACCGTCCATCTAGCCATCAAAATAAATTAAATCCATCAAATCCATCAAAAGTTGGATTTTATTATCTTTTATAATATGTTACTATAGTTTAGATAATTTAGATAGTTTAGATTACTAAATACAATATTTACTTTTTTAAAAATATCTGTATTTTTCATTAAATACGTTTTAAAAATGGTAGTAATTTTTTAAAAAATCACCTTCCTTATCTAACAACATGATACTTCAAAATATTCTGAATTTTATACATTAAAAATATATCTACATTATACGTTATAAAAATTCTGCTCATTATAAATGTTACAAATCCATTATACAGAATAAAAATTAAAATTCTGTATGTTACATGTTAAAAATCTATTTACATTATACATTAAAAATAATACTTTACATATTTACATTTTTAAATGTTGTAAATATTATAATCCACCGACTTTAAAAGTTCGATTACATAAATTATTTTTTTTTGATTTTCTATATCATCCTACGAATTTTGAAATTCAAAATATTATGAAAGGAGGGAAATTTAGATTTTGAAATTTTTTGTTAATATCCATAAAATCAGAAATTTCCTTCCTTATATAATTTGTATTTATTTAAATTGCCAAAACTTGCTAAATGATCAGTACAATAAAGAACAGAGCATAAGAGGTGGAAATAATATTAGGTAGGGTTTGTTATTATGGTAAGATTTTAAATATCTTCTTGAACCTTTTTCATATCTTCTCGATTGCATGTGTTACAGAGTTCAAATTTTCAAAAAATGAGGAGAAGAGGGAAAGATAATTGAAGGTATGTTCTGTTATTATAGTAATATTTTTCGTATATTTTTCCTATAAGAAACACCGATTATTCCAAACAAAAAAATTTGAAGGAAAAAATTAAACACCCTATCCTCTTCACTCATTTATTTAGTAGGGTTGTGGTCAAAATTTCTTTTATTATTTATTTATTTATTTTTTTTTATAACACTATTTTAATTAATGCCGCACAGAGCAAATCACCAACTATTATTAGCAGCTGCTGTTGATTGCTTCTCTTTGGTAAGGGTTTTTTATTTACTTTTTAATTTAATTTAATTTTTATTTTATTTATCCAGATGATTTATATTTCCTCATTATTTTTATGTACTATTTTATTTCGATTATTTACTATTGTTTCATATTATTTCCGTTAAACTGCAACCTATCTAATTAAACAGGCTCCTAGTGGAATTCAATTCAAAAGCCAATTCTCAAATTTTGCAGGTAACGTATTCATTATTTAGATCTATTAAGTTTTTTCTCTATATTTTATGATTACATTTTTTGTCCTAAATCTTTTTAGATATTGCTTGACTAACACCTCGAATACGAAATTAAATTTTCTATTTTTTATGTTTATACAGTTTTGAAACTTCATTTTTATTGGTGATTTTTATTTTCAAAATTTGTGATATTTATTAAATTTTATGAATATAATATTTCAAATCATAATTGTCAAAATAATACTTGCAATAAATAATTATCTTGAGTTATGATTGTATAATATTTGTAAACTAAATTTAATAATGATTGAGAAATTAGTGAAGTTCATAAAATTCTGATATGTTTATTTTTTGCACTTCGTACTTTATTATCTAATTTTTTCTACTAAAATAGGATTTGTTTATAAATTATTATTTTTATACATTCAAATAATATCTGTATTGTTTAAATTTAAGAAAATCAAATTTTAATCAACATATTAGTTTATACCAAAATTATTTCTACTTTCATAAATTATATAATATCCATTTTTTTATTTTTAGATATTTTTTGAAAATTTTATTTTTATTTGATTATTGTGATTTTTGAGTTTTTGAAGTTTTTATCTTTTTCTAAAAATATGATTCTATCTGCAAAATTGTTAATAATTGATTCATTAATAACAATATAAAAATAAATATTTCAATAATTGATTCAATAAAATAAATACCTCCTTAAGGTTTTATGAAAATAGGATTTTATTCATAAATTTTGATATTTAAATTTTATATTTTCTAAAAATTATTTAAAATTTTTTAAGTTAGACAAAATATCAGTTTATACCAAAATTGTAAATGGATATGGTAACTATGTTATATGGTAAATTTATTTTTGATAATTTAATCAAGATATTATAGTTGACTAGAGATCTAATAAAATACTACTTTCCATAACATTTTCTTATTTACAAAAATAAAATTCACGCTTATATGTTATATTATTAGTCAAATTTGTTTTTTGTAACAAAATCTAATAAAATATAAATAATTTGAAAAGATCATATAGCTTAAATATCATCTTATTTTTAGATTTTATTTAAAAATATATATAATTATATAAAATATTACAGAAGCATAATTAATATAGGATATTCTCAAAATGTTTTATATTTGATTTACCTATTATTTTCAAATTTTATAATATATTATAATATAAAATATCACAAAATAATAATTCATATCATATATTCTAGGTATTGTTTATTTATTATTGTTTTTAAATTATAAATTTATTATTGGTAATATAATTATTGAAAATAGATTTGTTTTAACTTATAAAGCAAACTATTCCCTCTCTTTTTTAAATTTAAAAGGCAATTTAGTTCGTTAACTAATTTGCGTTTTTTTAATTTCAAAAACAAAATATTTATGGAAAATGAAATATTTTGTAAATTGTTAATTATTTTAACTTTGACAGTTATTTTATAAATATTAGTAAAATAAATATTCTTAAACATAATCCTAAAGGTACAAAATCCCCCCATCCCCCTGATTTTTCATTACCTCCACACTTCTGAGGAGTCCTCAATTACTCTTCCAAAATTATATTTTTTCTATAGAAAATAATTTTTTGCTCTTTTCTTGAATTTTTAATATTTTTTAATATTATGTTTTGGATAATCCTTCGACGAATTCAGATAAAACCTATAAGCTAAAATGTTTTCACTCTTTTCATGAATTCTTTTTAGTTTTTCACTCTTTTTTTAGACTATTGATTTTATTTTAGATTTTTAGGATCAAAAGATATTTGTAATTGGGGGCTCTTCTCTTAATTTTGAACACTCATGGTATTTAGTTTACTTTTCTTTGTTCTATATCATATCATTTTAATATAATATAATTATATCGGGTCTAAAAAGAAATTAATGGGAAAAATACAGAGAATGAAATTTTAGAGATTTAAAGTATTTGAACTATTTGGGTAGGATTTCTTGATTTATTTTATGTCAAAAATCAAACTTTTTACTGAATTCATTTAGTTTAATCAACTAATATCTAATTTTTATCCTCGATTTCAATTAATTAGGTTTGTTTCTATTAAGCTTTTTATCATCCTAATTTTTATTATTAATTATTAATGAATCTCTACTTAATGAAAGTTTCTAAATATTCTACTTTAATCTAATTATTTTATTTATATTTTTTAGAATTTAACAAAATGTGTTTAGAATTATAAATTGAGATTAAACTCTAGGTGAGAATCTCCACTTGATGGAAAGTCTTTAAATATTTCACTTTACTGTAATTATTTTATTTTATTTTTTGCCTTTTTATAATTTATGCTTCATAACAAAAATCTAATCGGATATCTCATAACAATTGTACGAAATAGTGGTTTCTTTTTTGAAATATATAACAAATACCAATATCATACGGTATTAAACATAAATTTGATATACTTAGATTTGAACTAAGAAAACTTCTAAATTAACCTTTTTTAAGTTGGGAAAATTACAATAAATTCAATCAAGTTTATTTGGATATCATATAGGTCTTAGAAATCAAATGAATAGGCATACAATAATAAAATTAGTAAATACATGACTATACATTCATATTATTGCAAAAAATAAATAGAGAAAAGACAGGTACAATTAAACATAAAGTAAACACAATGAAAAGCTAGACAACTAATAAGAGAAAAGTCAGTTTAGTTGTACTTAATGTATTTTTGGTGCTCTCAGAATTGTTTTGAGTTGCCTTATCCGTTCAAAATAACCTGTAAATTGATAAAATGGAATTTACATTAGATATAACAAAATTCATAAAAAATTAACTACCAATTAAAAATTATTTAGCCCATAAATATAACTAGCATAACTACCATATTCATTAATACGATTTTCAATATGATTTATTATCTTTCAATTTTTAACTTTATTATGATTTCTAAGCAATGATATATTTTCAAACCTCAGTCGGTGGGGGAGGGATTCTGTGCTTCAGAAAGGGGGATATGTCACTATATTTTTTATATTCTATTGGAAAATGAGTGATTAGAACACGAAGAAATTTTGGTGAATTGCAATAAGATCGTGCTTAGCACGAGCTAAAAGACTAGTATTAAAATATTAAAGAGCTAGTTTAGTATCTCTCCATTAAAATCAGCGTTGGCTTAACTAGTTTAGTTCTAGACCTCCTCTTTCATGATCGAAGGTTTTCTATTAGGAAAAGCGAGGTTAGTATTGATTTAGTTTTTCTAAGACCTAAAAAAATAAAAAATTAAAAAAAACCACTAAAATCAGTTCTTTGTTGGACCATATCTTCTGGATTAAATTCTTAGTTGGTTTAGAATAAAACTAGCTTAGGATTGATTCTGACCTAGGTTTTGGCGGTTTCGCTCCATAACTAAATTGGTTGAAGGCCAAACTTTGAAACTCAAACATATGGTTTAATTCTAGTTTGGTTTTTGCCAAATAGAATTTTAGCCTTTAACCAGATTAGTATGAGAGTTACCAGACAGACCCTTAGAAAAAAAATGGGAACTTAGATAAAAAGTTAGAAATAATGAAGGATTTAAAGGTCACAACAACAAGAAGATCGTGAAGAATGTTAGTGAACAAGACATTATTCTATTGTATTAATCTTTCAATCAATTTAATTGATTATAGGATTAATTAGTAGATTTAGATATCAATTTAATAGATTTAGATTGCTAAAAAGTCCATATATTATCAATAGGAACAGCTTAATCTCATTTCAAAGTCTAGTTGCCGTGAAAGTTTCAATGGAAATTATG
>JBAKGM010000233.1:14738762-14748765 GCA_037177215.1 Asparagus racemosus
TGATTTTATATTTTATTGTTTGACGCTTAGCGTATTAGGTTGAGAAGAAATTACTCATTATTTATTCTCTTCGATTTTTCCTCAATCTAATACGTCGCAGACTTGTTCATGTTTAGTTTCCAGGTATTTTGGGAAGCGGGGCGTGACAAATCCCCTTGGTAATTGAAATATGTGAGCCCTAAGAGGGGACTTAGGATAGAAAAGGACTCTCGCTGAGTCCTGAGAGGAAGTGCCAAGATGAGCTCCAGGTCCATGTAGGGATGGGCATGGGCCAGGCCGGGCCTATGAACTGACCCGCTCAATTTTGTGTCGGGCCGGTTCAGACCCGGGTCCGGGTAGGCCTGGCGGGTTGAGCCGAGGACTTTATCTCTAGTCTATGACTAGACCCAGCCCGGCCCATAGCCCGTATGGGGCCATGTTGAGTCCAACCTAGCCCTCGGTGGTTCTAGTCACAGGTCAGCCCGCATTCTTTTTTCCCATTTTTTTCAAAATTTTTGCGAGATTAGTATGCATAGTTTAAAGAGTGACACCTGTACTTTATCTTTCTAAAAATTCTAAATCCTATAAATTTATAATTGGTGATAGAATTATCTCAAAAGATAAAGATTCAAAATAACTTGAGCATTTTCTGCAAATCAAAATGACTACAAATATTCATCAAAATACTGAATAGAGCTCAGAAAAGCTTTATTACTACTAAAATTACAACCGCAACTCCTTGAAGTTATAACTTTCAATTGAATTGCTACTAAAATTATATCAAGATATAACTATCATCTAAGGCGAGCGGCGCTGGGCTGGGTCGGACATGAGCCGGGTTGAAAGTGGGACAAGCCTATTTCTTTGTCCACGGGTTTACAGTGAAACCCAGCCCAACCCACATCCTAGGTACATCATGGGTTGGGATCAGCCCAGCCCACTGTGGGTCGAGCCGGGTCTTGACCCAAGGCGGGCTGGGCTGATTCCGCCCGTGGCTCGAACCGGCCCATGCCAACACCTTGCTACCTGGTAAGTTAGTCAATCACGTTGTTAGTCAAGTATGAATTCCTATGGGAGTGCCATATCATTCTTTTCGATCATTTCTTCTCTCAGGGTGACTCCGCTCCTTATGAGCACCATGCCGAGAGAAAAGTGAAGAAGGGTTCAAATCTCATTTCATTATAGCATATGTTCTTTCATGTATAATCTCGACCGACTTCAGTTTGAAATAGGCTTTTGTTGAGTCTCGACTTGTTAATGCCAAACTAACACGTTGTTCATGTATGCAAGCCCTCTATAGTGTCTTTTTAGGTGAAGAGGAGAGGATCCTTACCGAGGAGTGATCGGCATACTTGACTCCAGCGGTGCATTTCGCTCCTAGCTCAACAAAACTCCAACCCCGACCTACTTCTTTGGACCGTGTGGCATCGAGGGTGTACCCTATTCGAGC
The DNA here is from genome assembly GCA_037177215.1 of Asparagus racemosus. Lineage (NCBI taxonomy): Eukaryota > Viridiplantae > Streptophyta > Magnoliopsida > Asparagales > Asparagaceae > Asparagus > Asparagus racemosus. The sequence continues at coordinate 14,740,192 of JBAKGM010000233.1, forward strand.
AACAACCCCCTTTGATGTTATACAAACATGATCTTTTCTTATATATTGTCAGCATAAACTTTAAGTTATCAAGAACTATATGAATAATGTATGAATGTACTATAAGATTTATAGTATGAATAGCATTATCTTGATTTGGGACAACCTTTGAGATTGATACGATATCAACAGGCCTTTTCAATTCCCCAACGGTTAAAATAGTTGGGAGTCGAGGTTTACAAAGATTTCAACCGTGTGGGCAGTCCATATTGACAGTAGTGCGTATTCCTTTGATGGGACACTTGGTGATCAGGGTCTGTCCGAAACCCCATGGCAAGATGTCAGTGGTTGACGAAACCAAGTGGAGGTTATAACTGGAGCAGGCTCACGGAAGCACATGGGCGGTTTTCATGAGCCCAGTCGCTGATGAGACGTATTATATTATCATTAACCAGTGGATTTCTCATTACCAAAGGGAAAAACCTTAATGGCTAGCTTCATAATATCATAGACTAGCGATACTAACGCGCAATATTGTTTCAGGTAAAAGCAACGGCTCCTGAAACACGCACTCAAGATATGCATTGCATCTGAAGAATAATGCAGTTCATCATCATTTGTCTACCCATGATCTCACTTGTGTTTTGGGAGCTATTTTGCAAGTGTATAACCCGAGGTGCAGTCAGTGGCTAATGGAAGTCAAATTATCAAAACTGAATTCGGAAAATGAAATAATTTTGTATTATAATTTACGGAAAATTGTTTTTGAGGAAAACTCACATTGCAGAGTATCCACATTAGCTGCAAGATTAATATGGCATAAGCAAATAACTAATATCGGTAAATTAAGAAGGAAATTACACCTTAAATCGCGAAAGTAATGCACGACTCGGTTCAAGTTCGAAGTTTTATGACAGACATTGTGTATAGGCAAACTTCAAAATACAGCAAATAAGAAAATATGCAGATCAGAGAGGGAATTAGCGTGCAATTCCTCCACACGTGTAAATGCTGAAGCCCCTAATTTTATACATCCATTATCAATCATTGCCTTATCTAATGGAACCACATGTGATGCCCATGTACCATGCACATGGGCAAAGCATGGAACAATGAACCGTGTATTTAGGGGGGCTTGCAGAACCCATATCCACATGCGTGGCTTGCTTCAATGATAAATCCGGCATTACCGGAAACATGATACTCATAATTCTCTATTAAAAGAAAGAGCAAATATAGATTAAGGAACAAGCAATGAATTGTGTGCACGGACCTCTTAGGCCCAAAAACTTACAAAGGGATTTTTTAGAAGCGGAGAGAATCTGAATCCTACAGTTTTGTAGTTAACCTCATAAGACATGAATCGATCACTAGTAAAAAGATAGTTAGCTTCAACGGTTGGCTGGAACCGTTGTGGCTCATTTTCATAGCCCCAACAGTTACCACTGGTTGGGCATTTAGTTTCACAATGGAGGGATTCCCCCTCCCCCCCACCCCCCCCATTTAAAAAATATATATATATATATATATATATATATATAACACAAAATTCTCGATCCACTTTACTAAAATCTTTCTTGCTCGACATAAGGCCCAAACACCCCCGACCCCTTCCACATCAAAACCCCCAAAATAAAACCCTAACCGTCACCACCGCTCAGAGATTGTTGCCGCTGCCGTTCTTTCCCCTCAAAACCCTAGCCGTCGACATATTCCTCATCCTCCTATTTTCCACCGCTTGTAATTTCCCCCCCAACTCAGAGTTTGCCGCTGCTGCTCGGAGACTGCCACCGTTGCACCCTAATTTCCCTAACTGTTTTCTCCCTTCAAAACCCTAACCCTAATTCCTCCTCTCTCCCTTCAAAACCCTAACCCTAATTCCTCCACCTCTCCCTCTTTTTCGTCACACGGAGTTTATCCCCAAGTCGGAGCTAACCGCCTCTCTCGCTCCTCTTTTTCGCAGCCCAATATGTAAGTCCTCTTCCTCAAAATCCTAACCCTAATTGAGGTATTTTCTAATATTTTTGTGTATTTACTGAAATTTTGTGTATTTTCTAATTAGGATTATCTACACTCTCAAAAACTCTCCGGTACACCCCAAGCCTGCCAACTACCGCTAGGCCACCTTTCGGTACACCCCAAGCCTGCTAACTGCCGCTAGGCCACCTTCTTCTACCTCCAACAATTTGTAAGTCCTCGCTCCTCATGATGAAAATTATCTATGAAGGATAGGAGATCATCATGATTGTTGTAGTGAATCTTGTTATTGTATATGTAAAGCTTGATTTTGGAATTTTGAGTTAGTAGCTTCAGAGCTATGTATCCAAGTGTGCATGCTAGTTTTGCACAATTGATGAATTGTTTTCATGATAATAAGACTAGTTTAATTAGGCAAAGTATTTGTAGCACTGGGCATGTTTCACATTTTATGGAATTGTGATTAAATTAAAACAAGTTAATTAAAACTTATTTATACCTTTGTTAGCAGGGTACTTCTATTATAAGCCGTACCCGTACCTGACACGTACCCGTATCCTTACCCAAACCTCTTGGACACTTCTTGAATATATGCATATGTTTATTTGGGTGTATACTCAATTATATAATACATGTTGTAATTTAAAACACTCATACACTTGCTGGACGTATATTCTACACTTCACATCTATTTCTTATATATTGATCTTATGTAAATGAAAAAACAATATTGATCTTATATAAATTATTAACTTTAATACATATTATTATACATAAGATGCATGCATATAGTCATGTTCATACCCTACCTTTTACAATTTTGTCGGTCACGTATTTGTACCTGTATCCTCACCAGTACTCGTACCCGTACCCATGCAACCTAGATTTATATCAAACAATATAGTAGGGAAACTAATGGTAACTATTGCATCTAGCTCTTAACAAATTGTTACCCCTGAAGAGCAAACTCATGATAGTCAGTTATGGTCAATAACTAATGAGTTGCAAACTATCAATGCAAATATATTTCCAATGGATATGAATGCTAGCATTCATATAATAATGATTGGATATAACTATAAATACGAAACTTAGTTTTATAATTTTTTGAAAATTAATCCATGTGTGCTTTTAGGGGTTGTTATTGCTAACTCTATTTTTTTAGGTTAGCATGGCCCGTGACTATATTAGGGTTAAAGATTGGATATATGTGAATTGTGAAAAATGCACAAAGCCTGAGTTCATTAAAGGAGTTCCTTTTTTATGAAATTTGTACTTGAACACAATAGGATCTAATGTGGGATGATTCTTTGTCCGTGCGGCCATTGTGGGAATAGTCTGCAACCCAAGTAGGAAGATGTAGAGAACTTCACATTGTTAAGCATGGAGTAATTAGAGGTTATGAAACTTGGGTATATCACAGAAAAATTTTATCTCCTAATATTGCTAATAAAGAAGAAGAAGAAGAAGAAGACGACGTTGACGACGTAAATTTGTTTCTAGAAGAGGAGATGGAGGATATGGTAGAGGTTGCTCTTGGTGACACTAATCCTGCTGAAGATTATCCTCCTTCCAGACAAGAACAATATGTAGATGAGTATGAGAAGTACATGAATGATTCTAGGAGACTGATTTATGAGAATACAAAATATTCCATGTTGTCATGGTTTATTCAACTTTTCTAGATTAAGTGCCTAAACAAATGAAGCAACAAGTCATTCACAATACTTCTAAAATTCCTGAAAGATTCTATGCCTCCGGGGAACAATATACCTTATAGCTGGTATGAAGCTCAAAAGATAATGTCTAATCTGGGTTTGAATTGTGAAAAGATTCATGCATGTCGTAATGATTGTGTAATGTACTGGAAGGAAACTTGTGGAGTGTCTAGATATAAAAAAAGCACATACTAATAAGAATGACACACCTGTCAAGGTAGTATGATACTTTCCTATTACACAGAGGTTGCAGACTCTTTACAAGTTTAAGAAGATAGCGGGTGGTTCATCAAGTACATTGAAGGAGTATTTGGGTACCCACGTGATGTTAGTGGATCCATCAAGTGACACAAACACATATATATACCCTGACACCCAAACCCAAGAGTATTGCATAAGTGTTAATTTTTCGGCTAATTCAAATACTTTTCTTAAGTACATTTAGAATAATATTGTTGACTCACATTTGAATACTTTACGTGGTGTAGGCTAGAGTGATAGAAAAAACGAAATCATTAGAGGTCGACCAAGAACCCAAGTTTGCCACGATGACCAAAGTCTTAGATGATGTACATGGAGGGCATCATGGCAGTTATGAGAGAGGTCTGGGTGATGGTGTCAGTAGATTTTATTTGACGACTTCCTGTACTCTGATATTCGCTACTCCTCCTGATGCCCTTCACAAGATGGCTGAGCTTAAGTCCAAGTTGGAATGGCTTACCCAGCTAGTACGTATGGGAAATATGAACTTATGAGAATTAGATTAATATAAAATTTGCTTCCAATTTAAAAAAATAAGATAAGCCCTAACACACAGTCAAATGTACACATTATATACGTGTAAAACATGTTTCGCGCATGTGCTAGAACCTGCCCACCATGATCTCGTACCATAAAAGTTATATCTGTTACAAAAGAATGAAATAACTCTTTCACACCCAAATCATCTCTCTCTTATTTCGATTATGAAGTGGTCAGTTCATTTCAAAGTTGCATTTGATATATCAATGATACTAGAGAGAAATTAGTTCACCGGAATACCTAAATAAATTCCAGATTTGAGATTTGTGACTATGCTGAGAACATATTCTTGTATATTTGTTTAAAGGTTATTTTCACTATCCTAAAATGAGTTCCTTATTCATAACGTTAGACATTATAAATTTGAGTTATTGGAGAATTCATAAAAGAGTTATGCAAACCGAGTAAATGGTAAATTTCACATGCTTCTTTTGTGAATAATATGTCTAAAGCATGAGTGCAAACTCTTATACCGAAACAAAACAACTAAAGCTATAGATATGGAGACTCCCTGGATGAAAAAGTTAAAATGCATTAGTATCTTTGGAGTGCTACTATGTCAGATTATCTTCTTTTCTTACCAATTCTCGCACATATGCTTATAGGCTTACATACACTTGGTTACATGTACATGCTCATACACATATTTGATACACATGTACACATTTGATACACATACACATGCACACATTTGATACATTATACACAGCCATACACAATCATAGAAAAAACCCTTTAAAGAAATGCTCAATATTATCTCATTCCCATACACACTCTCACTCATATGCTCATATTACTTACAAGCTGATTCTCAGACCACTCGTCCACCTTCTGTTGTTCCTGCTACTGCTACACCGATTTTGCCCATCCTTCTCTGGACGCTCAGGGTTTTACATCTGCTGCTCAACATTCTCCTCACGATATTTCAACCAAAATCCTCTTGCTAGTCAATTGGGAGGTGTGCTAGGGGGTGATGTGCTGTAGATGTGTGTCAAGATTGCAAGTGCACAATCAAGTTATAGTTTAGTACAATGAAGATCTCACGAGGAAGGTGTACAGGAAAAATTCTAAATTGGACCCTAGAGTTGTGTGTGGACAAATGAGAGTGGAAGAAAAGAGATATAAAGAGTGTGGGTGATTATTTACAAATAAAAGGACACTAGAACAAGAGGAGAGAAAGAGAGTGGACAAATAAAAGGAAATAAAGAATAACAAGAAGGAGAAGTAAAGAAAACTAGAAAAGAACAAAATCAAGACTAGAATAACTAACCAAAAAGAGAAAAAAATAAAAACAAGTAAAATATAGATAAAATCAAGAGAAAAGATAGGAATCTAGAATTGAATCCACTAGTTGATTTCATTTAGTATTTATAAACTACTCTCTTTTTATCATATTTAATTTTAGATTTATTACGCATAGACTATCAAACTACTTAAGGAAAACGTAACCTATCAAATTATCATCCAAGCAAAATCAAAATTCATGAAAAGAACAACAACTAGATAGTAATTCTAGAATTTATAAGCATAACCTATTAAACCACTCAAGATAAGCATAGATTATTAAATTTTTCTTCTACTAATTAGTTCTCTAGTTAATTATCCTAAGCATGATCATTTCAAGCACAAGAGAGTAATCCACAAATCATTAAAAAAAAGTAAACTAGTTTCATACAATTCTAGAGTTCCTACAAGATTTAGTTGCACATTTTGAAACATAAAAACAAGAAAATAGAATCTAGGCTAGAAAGCATAAAAGAAAAAGAATAAAAATAAAAACTAACTACGAAGAGAAGAATAAGAATAAAGAAATAAAGATCTAAACTATGAGCATAAAAAATATAACTAATACAAATAAAAGAGCATAAAAGTAAATCTACACTATAAAATAAAAATATAAGAAAATAAAAGAGCATAAAAGTAAATCTATACTAAAAAATGTAAGAAAATAACAACACAAAAATAAGAGAGCATGAAAGTAAATCTAATCTAATCTAACAAATTAAAATCCTAAAATATGAATTTCTAAAGAAAGAAAATAAAAGAGAAGAAGGAAAACTTACATTGTAAGGGTTGGCCTCTTGAAAGTAAATCTTCATCTTCATCTCTATTAACAAAGAAGAAGAAATAAAAATTTAAAAGGTGGAGAAAAATTATTTTTATTAATTGTAAATAAAGTTTACAATTTTGAAAGATCTTCTAAATTAAGAGTAACCCTCCTCTCTAAATGAAGATTATTATAAAATTTTTCACATTCAAACCCATCACCTTCTACCTCTATATATAGCCTCCAACAATCAACAAGAGCTATTGGATTTGGCTTGAGGAATAAGGATTAAATCTAAGCCACAAACACTTTTTTTTATGAATCAATTGATTGACCCCTTGTTTGGTCAATCGATTGGCCCCTTTGCTTGTTTTTAACAGAATTGATTCTTTATTTGACTTGTTGACCCGACTTTTTTTAATTCATTGGTCTTTTGTGGGCCTCCTTTTGGCTTGATATTGAGCTTCAATAGATGGTAGAAAAATGAGAGAATTTAATTCTTTTGGGCTCTTATTCATTTACTTTTCATTAACCTGTAAATTAAGATAAAATGTGTTATTAGTGATATATTAATTCAAATAAAATAGATAATAAGGGTAAAAAATGTAATAAAATGTGAAGATCAGGGGGCTTGTTAGGGGGCTTTACACGGGAGGCTTACAGCGAGGAGGACATTGGGAAGGCGTTTGCCAACTATTTTTGATTAACTCAGCCGTGACTTGTACTTTTTACATATTTAAAACATTTGTATATTTCAGATATCCTCTTTATATTTGGGACTTAAGTAGTTTAAAAGTTACTTATCATATTTTGATTCCAGTGATTCTTTTGTTTTGGTTTATAATTGCATGAGAATATATATGTTGTGAACAGATTGCTTACATATTTCTATGGGATAATGAATTGTATGGCATGGCAGGAGGAAACTACCAAAGAAATTAAAAAAAAAGAAGATTATCACCAACAATTAAAACCATTCGTGCAAGAATCAGCACCAACGGTTGTAACCGTTGGTGAAAAAAATAACACCAACGGTTGAAACCATTGGTGCTAAGACTTGCACTAACAGTTTTAATCGTTGGTGTCGGTGTTTTCTAATTTAATTTTAATTTTTATAAATTAAATTAAATTTTTTGTGGACCAACAGGTAAAACTGTTGGTGCAAAATTTCCTAAATTGAATTTTTTTAGTACCAACAGGTACGACTGTTGGTGCAAAATTTCCACCCGTTGGGGCTGTTTCAGCCCTGACGCCACTTGGACCAACGGTTATATTTTTTACCCCAATAGTTCCCATTGTTGAGGGCATGACCAGCCTCAACGGTTACAACTGTTGGGAGAGCCACTTTGTACTAGTGTATTAAATAGTCAAACTCTTCAGCGGTCAATAACCCGCAAGAGAACAACAAAGAACAAGAGGAGATTACGCCTCCATTGATATGACTATCTATTTACATGATCTTTATGGATATAGCGAGGAATAATGTAAACAAATCTGTCACCATTCTGCATCCCACAATCAAGTGAATGTAATAATCATACGTATATGTGGAACCTAATAGGAAGAATGTTCCCCTTTAATTAAGTTCATTCACTTGAAATGAAAAGTCAGCCTAGAGTCACGGACCGACAACACAAATTAGTAATGAAATTAGCACATAGGAATCGCTCCCGCCAAGCTTTGTTGGCCGCTGTTCCAGTTTGCTGCCAGAACTATTTGGGATGGTCGATGGATTTTTAGATTGTTCTCATCATGTCCTGCATGAATCAATTGAGAAAGATAAGTACTGTTAAAATCAAAGTCTACGTATTCCACTAAAGTCATTATATGATATTAAGAGGATCTGGAATATGGAATATGTCTAAACTTTTCCCAGATCAAATAAAAGCATTCAGATTTATAAACAAACTTACGCCTACAAATCAAAATACATATTCGTTTTCCCCTCTTTTTGGTCATTACACAAAAAAAGAACTACATAATTCACCCGGGGGGGGGGGGGGGGGGGGTGGGGGGGGTGGTGGGGGGGGGGGGGGTGGGGGGGGGGGGGGG
>JBAKGM010000233.1:14823064-14842119 GCA_037177215.1 Asparagus racemosus
TTATTTAATTTATTTATTTGACAATTATTGGGAATAAGAGGTTCAAACCTAAATTTTTTGGTTATTAAACCAAACATCTATGTAATTTAGTTCTTTGTTGGGACTGTACTTAAAGGAAAGTTGATAATGAACTAATCATACAAATCAATTGTATTCTTTATTAAGAAACTACACAAATCATATAAGTACACTGCAAATAAGATTAACATGGAATTGTGAAGTCACCGTTCATATATTCGAGTACAAGAGACATATTGTTGATACGTCTAGGATATCCTGAAAATTTTAGGACAAGTCAAATGGAGCATCTTGTCATTTATATATAAACCGAAATCAACATGCAACTAAAAAAAGTGTGATGCGCGCTATTTTATGCGTCGAAGACACATAACATACCACAAGCTATTTTGAAACATTGTCATTGCATTTGCGCTATTTCAAGGTGCTATTAGCAACAACTACCTGTTATGCTACATAACACAATATTTCGCGTTGCATGGCACTTTTTTTCTTTGTTGTCTCCAATAACTGTCCTTGTTAGAAAAGATATGTGTTCTTCTTCTGAAAAGATAACTTCTTTTCCAGGAAAAATAGTTCCCATTCCATTACAAAGACAAACATAGCAAATTGATGCTTAGTCCCCAAAAAAACCAGCAACAGAGCAGATTTAGAAACGATTAGATCATTATTTGGGTCCTAAGTATGGAAGGAGTGCTACAGCCAAGTGCTGGGCTCAGAATGCAAACAGCTGGTCAAAGTGACTGCTAGGATTAGAAAGGTAAGAGTCAGGACTGTAAAACTCGACATCTCCAGCAGTATCAACTACTCCACCACCGCCACCAACACCCTCCCCCCAATTAAAACACTAGCACACCCCCAAAGAGGAAGTGGCAGCAAAGGAATATGGGACCTTGACTCGATGAGTGAGAGAGGGACTTTATGTTGATGAATGTGTGAGAGAAAGTGTGGACCTTGCATTGGTGTGTTTCTATCAACTGAAAATATGCTTTAATTTACTGGAGGGAAGGATAGAGCTGAATGCATGAGAGCTAGTTCAAGACTGCCTGAGTGACATCAACTAGAAGCTAAAATTGGAAACTTCAATCATACACTCTCAGCAATGCAACAACTGAATGCATGAAAGCCAGTTCGAGACTCCCTGAGTGACATCACATAGAAACTAAAATTGAAAATTTTAGAGATTATCAGCAACAGAAAAATTCATCGTTCCATGTACTTTTCATCCTTTTTCCCCCTTTTGGATAAAGAATTATGGCACTCACAGAAGCAACAAGGGAATGGTCATCTATTGTTGGGTACTGAGCTCCTTTTTTTAAATCAGAGGAGCTAAGGCACAGGAAAGATTATTTGGTTCTTAGATATGCTGACATAGATCTGAACCTGCAATGTTGGCAATTGAAGCTAGAAGCCTCTTGCCAATGCTGAAAAGGATTCATTATGATCGTGAACATATTGAGAATTTATTTAATTTATTGTCATTAAAAAGGATAAAGTATCTCCTGAAGCCAGGATAGGTTACTTTCAATGGAATAACCCAAAGCAATAGTCCATTCATTAATAATGAGGCCGTGACAAGCTACATACATTGAAATGATTTTTTATAAGAAATGTATGCCCTCAACTGTAACATATGACTGAAATAGGACTGAATAGCAGTATGATGCAATAGAATATACCTGGGGAGAAACTAATACAACTTGAAGGAGTTTGTCGCCTGGAACATCTTTCATAGCTCTAGCAATGCCATTGGAACAGTAATCTACATCACCTCTTTCAACTGCCAAAAAGGAAACAAGAGAAGTGTTTGGTTCTAAAGAAAAATTATGTGAAAATACAGGCTGTAGAAACGTACAGAAAAAAATAAGTAGCACATAATAGACTTTTTTCGCAAGCTGAAAATCATTTAAACAGGAAAGCTTTGACATTCAAACAATTATAAATATTTGCATCATTACTTTTTCTCGCATCAAAGACAATTGATATGAGCTACTTTTACGAATATAAGCAATAAAGAAATATTACAGTGTATCCAACTGACAGAAACATAAACAAAAAATGCAACTAATATAAAGTTTGATAACGAAGTGAAACTTCACTTTTAGCATTCTACTTCACGAAACAAAATTTTGAAAAATACATAAATAAATAAACACTGTTAAACCCTAAAACATGTCTATAGATTCGAAATAGTGTTGTATGTGAACGCCAGCTAACCAGAACATCCTGGTTAATGGAAATAATATGTGAGATCAAGAACTACATACCCTCTTACAGTAGTTGCATACACACTTCACATAAAGCTAGAAGACTGTGTTGTGTATACACTTCATTAAAGCAAGAAGACTATAATAGTGACGGACAGATAACTAACCAATCCGAGTTCTATAACTTAGGAAGCACATAAGCAAAGTGTTACCAACTTAATTGCCTTACTATAGTTCTCTCACGATTTCGTATATTTTTCAAATCCTTTTTCACAGCGAGACTCCTTTATCATTATGCCAGAATACGTCAGTTAAGTGAACTAACCTAACATGCAGCCTCCATCCTCAGTTTCAATGAGTTCATGCTATAATTAGAAGACACAGGAAAGGTTTGTTCCTTGCATTCTACTAGGTCATTGTATAGAAGTGTTTCTCTATAATTTATTTCTATCTTTATCGTTAATTTTACATTAGTATCTCATGTCAATAGTAGCATCAACATGGGCAACTGCCAAAATCACGTTAACCTTTATAGCTTAATAAACATGACCAACTGTTTCCTACAACCATGAAATAATAGCTCGAAAGAAATTCCTTGAACCAAATCAGCAAGACTGTTCTGGACAATGATTAATTAATCACAGAGCATAATTCATTCTCCTTTTGTCATAAAGCAAAAAACCTAAAGGTTTATCCATTTTAAACTTCAAATATATAGGTAATGAAAGATATGCTATGAAATACTTGTACAAAATAGAACAACCAAGAGAGAATATTCTAGCTGATACATAATGGCTCTAATACCACGCTTATACAATCATCTAAATGGCACGATCAGAAGCATATATACATCATTCCATCTATACTTGACAAGATATTCCTCTCTACAAATAGGGACTCACTCTCGTGTCAGAATTTACCTCTTCCACATATTTTTGCTGAACTTTAAAAGGAACTGTCTAGAAGTCAAATTTTTTATGCAGAGAGCCAGGAAAAACTCCATAGAAAAGATAAAAGACGTAAATGATTAGGTTGTTAATCAAAAGGAATTTCTAGACAAATTTCCAACTACATAGATTTTAAAGTGTACCAAATTAAGTAATATTACTGACAGCTGTTCCTATTAATCCTTTGATAGAGAAGCACATCTTAAGTTAATAAATTCAGAGAGTTATATTTCACTACAAACTAACACTCACGGATCAGAGAAATATCTGATATTTATTAGTCAGTTTATGTATTGGCTACCACTGACCTCAGTTTTCCTTCTGAAACTGAAATGTTTCCAGACAGATCCCTATCTAGTGTAATAATCCTCCATCAGCACCTTTTGCTATCTAATACGGCGTACCCATTAAATTCCCAATTTCCCATAGCCCTTTAATCATTATTGCAAAACTAATATATGTCAACTTACTTTAGAAAAATGAGTCATTGCTTTCCTTAACATGAATATCACAAAAGGACTATCATCAGATCCTGTAAAGATTCAAAAGTCATTCAGGGACCTGGTACAGCAGTATATCCATATCAACATATCTTCATGGAGAAATATGAGAACCGAGGAGCATTGGAAAAGCATGTGATCAACATGTGACTGGAACCTTCTTCCCTATATTGGGAGTCGAAGAGAAAGAATCCACCATATATTCAAGAAAAAATGTCAGAAATGTGAGCTCCGTGCATACCTCTTATACAAATGGGTTTATAATCTTAATTGCTAAGGAGATCTCACAGTTTTCTTACTCCTAAGTCTTACGCCTGGACTCAAAGTAATTAAGTAAACCATTTATCTGAACAGTGTATATCAAACTTAGAAAATATTCTTAAGTAATAATTAACAATGACAGCTAGTAGATTATAGTTGAGGTTTCAGCAAATTGATATTTATCGTCTTATGTTGGTCCAGAAGTACCTAATTCATATTTGAAGAACTGCTTCTTCGATGATGGTCTGAACAAACACTAATACCATAACGTATAGAACAAAATCCTGTTTGTTGCATGGCTGGCTTATATCAAATTATATTTCCACAACATCTCAAGGAATAGAAAATGGGATTGTATTAAGTGCCATATCCTGTTCTTTATCTTCAATAGAGGAACAAGTATATCTTCTAAAACAAAGAGGAAAGTAAATAACTCCCAACATCTAATACACAGACAAGAACATTGGGATTGATGGCGGCAATATGCAAAAAGGTAGGAAAAGAAATGAGTGCATCCACAGGTAGTTAGAGATAGTTCCAGTTGTAACCAACGTGGAGTAGAGTCAAATTAAGACGGTTTGGACATTTATAATGGAAAGTGTAAGTGTGCCAGTCATGGGGAGTGATGGGATTGTAGTTCATCGAGTATGAAGGTCTATGTATAGAGTTACACCAGTATGAGAAAGTGTTAACTTGTGCCTCGATTTTATCTCTAGGAGGTCACTTCCATTTGTGGTTCCTAGTTAAACAATGATTCTCGTGATTCCTTGTTGAAAAAGAATCTAGATTTGCGATTTTAGTCTCACATGGATTCTATTTGTGATGTCTAGGAGCTGTGTGTTGACTGCAACTAGGGTGGTTGCAACTCCAGTTGCATGCAACGGGGTCATTTTTTGCGTAGTTGCAAGTGTTTGGTTTGTTGCAACTGCATAGTTCCAGTTGCAACTAGAATCGCAAAAGCAATCTAGTTGGAACATTTGAGTTACAGTAAAAAAGGGGTGCAAGTAGGAGTTTCAACTTAAAATAACTATTGGGTCTGCCCTTCAAGTTGCAACTGGAGTTGCAACTTATTCAACTCACAACTCAAAAAACTCTGACACTTCTCTTTCCCCTCATCCATTCTTTTTATGTAGTTCATTTCCTTCACGGAGCTTCTGAGATCACAAAAAGAATAAAAAAAGAAAATTGTAGCAACGCTCCATGATCATCCTCTCGAATCCTTCTCAACTCATCTTTCAACAGAGCATCAATATCACATCCTCCATGGAGTTTGTCTTCTTTCTCTCTACCCACCCATTACTCTTGCGATTTTCAACTGAGAAGACTTCTCTCCGAGGCCTCCCTCTTGGTTAGAGAATCACAAGGATGATTTGATATTTGGCTGGATCTAAAGAAATTTCCATTAATTAGGGGGTTCCTCAAGGGTTTTGACATCAATTGTTAGAATTACAAAGATCAGTTCTTTAATTGAGGTTTGATCTTCAACTTCATCATCGTTGTTATTTTGATTGTGATAATTTCACTAATTTTAATACTTTGTTGCATGTTGTTTTTATTCGAGTTTTTTATTTGGGGATAATCAAAATTACGTATGATTTTTTTGTATGCATACCATGTTCTCCCTTGTAATTTCCTACTATATATTGCACTAAAAATTGCTATCACTAAAAATTCCAACATAAATGAACATTATCATTATAGAATCGGTTTTCACTTGTTGTTTGAGTGCGACTAGCAATTATGCTCGTATTAGTTTAATATTTTTTGTTACTGTTTTTCCTTAGTTTGTAGCATTTCTCATTTATCACTTTCTTTAGATATTAACATTTCTTATTTATTAAGGTTGGGATGATGGAAAGGAATTTATCTTTGGAACTTGATCCCGAAGATGAGGAAATTGTAGTATAGATAATTGTATAATGTGCATTCTCTATTTGTTATAGGTAGGAGCCGGTCACAAATGTTAGATGGGGCAGTTCCTAGAACAATTAGAGACCCCAATAGAGGAGTTTATTTGCGCCAAATACTGAGGACACAGATGTAAATTGCGTCAATATACTCAGATTAAGTTTCATTTCATAAATCTATGTAACATATTGCGTTCAACAAGCTCAAGTACCATCTAACATGTAGGATCCTTTTGTAGTAGAAAGTCGTATCCTACTCAAAATATTCTTGGTGCCATTAATTATGATTTGAAGTTTACCTGTGCTTGATGGATGGGACGGCTCAACACAAGATGCACTAGTTCTTAGAGATGCTATTTAAAGACCAAACAGGTTGAAGATACCCAAGGTGATATAAAATATGTGATTAGTTTTAACTTTAATAGCACTTTAACTAGCAATACCTTTATATTTAAGTATAGGAAAAAATCAGTGTTGAAAAATACACTCTATCTAGCCAATTCGCCTGAGTATGCCTACCCAACAATAAAATGTTGGGTAGCTGAAACTCGCACGATTATGCAGTCAAACTACACAATCGAGTGGTTTAAGAGTATGCACCCACATAAAGAACTTATGCGGGTGCATAATATACTAATCTGACTCGCACTTAATTACCTTAAAGTCTCTGATCGTTGTGCCTATCTCAAAAGCTCCCGAAAAAATTATGGTGTTTCAATACAAAAAACTTAGTCACCACCATGCAGCATCCTCGTCACTGCCACTAGTTGCCGCTAATCATCGCCTCTGACTACTAAGTGTAGATATCAACCGCCGCTATCTCCTATCGCCGTTTCCACCACCGATCGCTACGAAGATGATGAGGAAGACTAAAAGTGGATCTTTATCAGTATTTAAAGTGTTATGACTTATGAGTATTTTTAGTTTATGAACTATTAGTAGTTTTACTTTTCAGTTTATACTGACTCTGATATGAATAGCTTAGGATATTATTGTCAGCCTTTTGCCTAAAAGGTTTTATATTTTTCATAAATTATTATATTTTTATATATGATAAATAATATATATTAAAAATTTCAAAAACGCATAATTCTCATAGTTCGGTTAATCGCCACATAATTCAATTAATCGCTACCCGATATCGAACCAAATGGATAAAGAAACCGTGTTTTAGAATCTTGGAAAATACTATCTTGTTGATGGTGGTTATTCAACAAGGGAGGGGTTTGTTGCACCATATCGTGGAGTTCGGTACCATCATAGAGGGTTTATTGATCATGCACCCGCAAAGTATAAGTTGTTCAATCATAGAGATTTATCGCTACTCACCTCCGTAAAAATAACCTTTAGTTCCTTAAAATGTCGTTTCAAAATTCTATCATCAAGACCATTTTTTCCTTTTCGAACTCAAGTGTACCTTGTTGTTTGTTGTTGTACTTTACATAATCTTGTTATCTCATAGCGAAGATGAATTAGTTCTATTGGAGGAGGAATGGGTTTCTCAATACCTTTCCCAAGCTGGATGATCACAAAGAGAGCAAGGGGATGAGCCCCGAGAAAGGTTGCAAATATGAGAGTGAATAGCTCATGAAATGTGGACTCGTAGAAGTAGTAGAAACAATACGTACTTTTTTATTTATAAGGTTTATACATTATTTGAAGCTTAATTTATGCAATGGTTCATATAAGTCAGTCTTCTATAAGTAGAAAATGGATGACGCTGTTGAAACAGTTGAACAGGTTGGTGAATCAAGCCGTCGAAAGAGGAAGCAAGTTGTTCCAAAAGGGGTTGCTAACATTCAATAGAAACTTCAATGGTTGAAATCATTAATTTTGTTTTTGACGGAGCAAGCATGTGGAGGTTGTAAATTTGGTAAGGGATTTAAACTCCTATTTATCTTGCTGCGGCAAGACATGTTAACAAAGAATTTGGCATCACTCTCACTGATACAAATGCCTACAATTATGAAGGACGCTAAAAACAAAGTGGGTAAGAATCCAAAGGCTAAAGGAAACGAACAGTGTTGGATGGGATGAAGACAACAAAATCACGGTAATAGGTGAACAGGAATACCATCTATATTATCGAGGTGAGGGATTAACATAGTTAATAGATTATTAATATACTAAATACATTTTAACACATTTCTATTGAATCTTTGTAGGCCAATCCAAAAGATGAACCATTCATTAACAAATCCATCCAGTTTTACAAAGAAATTGTATGATATGCGGCAATGACCATGCAACAAGAAAGTACAGAAAGGACCAAGGTTACAGAAAGCACAAGACAACCTAGAGGTTGGACTCAACGCTTAGAGCCTAGACACGGTCTAGGTATTTTCCTATTATTTTCATTTTTTATTTAACAATCAATGTTATTAAAAGCCCTAGGCACCTCTAGGTGCCACATGGCTCTTAGCGCCTAGGCGCTAGGCCTAGGAGGATTTATTTTTTGTTTAAGTGGTGATGGAGGAGGTTTTACTTTATGTCGAAGCAGGTTGAGGAGGTTCGTAGTCAGTGGAGGTAGTCAGAAGAGTTTAGATGTTAGAGGACGTCAAGGCGGCAATGAAAGAAATCACGATCAAGACCTAAATGGTCAATCTGCGTAAGTGGTCTCCGCTCCCCTAGGTGCTCCCACTACCTGGGCGGGCACCCTAGGCACCGCCTAAGCCTAAGCGAGAGCCTAGGTGGGCTAATTAGGAACTTTTTAAAACATTGCAAAGGACAATCACCAAGCACTTGGATTAGATGACATTGAGGAAGTAATGGAAGATACTGCAAATGATGAAGGTAATGATATGATGGAGAGATAGGTGCGGCACAACAATGTTCAACTCGTGCCCCTACCATGTCTACACCACAGAGACCTCGAATGATAAACAAAAGTGTCAATGTTAAGAAAATAAAAGATTTTCAAATGAAGTGATGTTGGAGATGGCAAAGGAGATGATGAGCTGCAGAGGTGATGAGGATGAAGCATTGGGCTAAAAATGACATAGCAACTGAAGTAATCAAATGGTTGGGAAGGCTAGAAGGTTTTAGCCAATATGACATGGATAAAGCATGCGATTTTCAAATGAAACATTGCGACTTTCAAATGAAACATTCTTCTCTTGTATGTGAGTTTCTTAAAAGATCCATGGTACACAAGGTAAGTTGGATGAGTAACTTTCTAAGCAATATGGGTAAGTAAACTCCTCACTAATATCCACTTTGTATATTTTGGATTCGGCTTCTCTCCACTACTTTACTTAAAAGTAGTGGAGAGGCTGTTGCTTTTCTTGTAGTTGTTGATTGATTAATGGAAGGTTGTGATTTATCTTATTGAGTGCAAAATATGAACAAGTGCAATTCACGGGGATATGATAAGTGTTATTTTAGGGAAGGATTGCAACTATCCACCGTCATCCATTAAATAATCAACGGTTTGTATTAAAAATAGTGGTCTCCCCGCTACCTTTTGGAAGAGGAGAGGATTCAAATCTGTGTTTTTTATGATGTTGGACTAAGAACTTTTTTAGAACTCTGCAAACATGAAAATTCGTAATAATTAAACTATTTGAACCATGTGATGTAATAGTTAAGTATTGTTTATTTTCGTGTTAATTACTTTTCAATGCTTTTATTCTTATGCATGTTGACGATATAAAATTCTCTAATTTTGTTCACATGTTGGTTTTAATTGTTCATGAATTAACTAACTAATTTTTTTCATGGCTTGGACTTAAAATGATAAGTGCCTAAATTCAACAAGATTGGTAATGATGAAATATTCTCTTTTGCAACACTTTCAATGTGATGGCAATTGAGCAAGAAATGGCAAATCTGAGCCCTTATGTAGGAATATGATAGCAGAAATGTCACTCACCGGCCTAAACGACGAGCAAACACTCGAACGTGAGAGCAAGGGAGAGTTGAAAGGCTAATTAAGGAGATCAAAGAAGGGAGTATGGCTAAGCACCATGACTGGAATATTCAAAGTGAGTTATTTACCATTAGTTATAGGTTAAATTGCACTTAAATACTGTAAACTTTCCCCGCTTTGTCACTTAAGTACCACAAGTTGTATTTTGTAGCAAAAAAATACCATAAGTTGTTTAAAAAAATAGCACATTAGTACCATTGATCATGCAAACATAAAATTTTCACCTTAATGTTCCCATAAGACTCTAATATATTAATTTTTTAACTTTCTAACCATTAATATTTGTTAAATTTATCATTCGACATATCCTAACTATTTTAAAGTAGAATTAAAATAAGTTTGACAAAGATTTTTGGTTGATTTAATAGCATATTTAACAAATATTAATAGTTAAAAAACTCTAAAATTAGTATGTAAGTATTATAGAGAAACATTTGGGTGAAAATTTTCATGTTTGCATGAACGATGGTACAAACGTGCTAATTTTTGAATAACTTCTAGTATTTTTGTTGCCACAAAATACAACTTGTAATATATATGTGACAGAGCGGGAAGACTTTGTGGTATGCAAGTGCAATTTAGCATTAGTTATATATGATGTTAGTAAATATTTAACTTTTACTATAGTATAGAGTAAGTTTTTGCTATGAAGGATAGCTCCCGGTATAGCTATCAATGCATGGATGTTAATTTTGAGGAAGACGACGGTGAGCAACATGTTTTTTACTGTACTTTGGTGTGAGTTTTTGGATTCAAGAAGTTGTCTATGCAGTCATTCATCTTAATTTCCTCTTAGATGCATCTTCATGCGTTTGGTACTGGCCAAAGAACATGCAAAAGATATGGAGCCCAATTGCAAGTTTTAGAATTTAATCCTATTATTATCCATGAACTGACAATCATCTCATGTACATTTAGAAGTAGCCAGATAATTTCATGATTCTACTTGTATTTTGTTGTGAAACTGAATGTAAAGTCTCGTTGACTCCATTTTTCCATTTCATTGGTAAAATGAATGTATAGAGTAATAGTTACACTAATGTATTTGTGTGTCTCGTTACTATCAACATTGTATTAAAAAAGTAAAATTTAATGAGTTAATAAAATAATATACTTGTTTGCTTATCGCAGTTATACTAACCATTATTTAAAAAAATGAATTCTACCTAGATTTTTTCAATTTAATAGATATTTGTGAAGCTAGTTGTAGTTGAGCAGTTGCAAATCTGAAACAAACAACTGCAACTGCAGTTGCAACCGCATGTAGCGAATTTTTAAAGATCTACTAATTAGCTACAACTCAAGTTGCATGCAACTGTAGTTACAACAATCCTAGTTGCATTGCAACTCCAGTTGCAAGCTACCAAATGGTCCCCTAGTCCAACAAGAATTCTATTTGTGATATCTAGTTAACAAATTTCTATTTATGATTTTAGATTTCTAGTGGAATCGGGAAGCATGTATCTATCAAATACATCATAATAGAGAGATGGAGTGGGGGAAGAGAGAGCGGGGGGAGGGGGGAGTGAGGTGTAGTGCTTAGGGATATCCAGAATTTTAGAGAGTTATATAAAGAGGAGAATTATGCTTAAAGCTTTGCGGGCTTTTGTAAGGTAGAGTGTTGTTTTGTACTCTTCTCAGCATTGTTTAATGGAAAGTTTTCTGATTGCTTCAAACAATTCTCTTGTGTTTTGCTTGAATTTCTTTACGCATAAAGGTTACAAGTTTGTGGGTAGTATTTGTTTGTGTGCCTAGTGACGTCTTTCATATCGAAAGGAGTCGTCTTTTTTGTGTTGTATTCCTAACAACTAGGAAGTGGAAAAAAGCATTATAATCACTGTCTGAGAGCTTGTTTTAACCGGTTTAGTGGGAAAAAAAGGTCCAACATAGTTCTAGTTCTGCAAAAAATGAAAATAATTTGAATTGATTTTGTTTGGCTATTTTTTTGGCCTTTAAACTAATCTATGATTGTTCCACCACCGGTACAGAATTAAACTATTTAGACCAACTCGATTGGGAGAGAGTTGTCAAACTGATCCTTATGGAGAAAAGCGCATTGAAAATAGGAAAGGGAGAGGGAAGAGAAAAAGAGATACATGTACTTTCACCGGCAAGAAATTATTTATGAACCAAAAACTTTGGAGACCAACTATGGACCAAGTGAGGTGTTTGATATGTTAGTCATTAACGTTGAGGAAGCCTAAGAAAGCAAACAAAGACGACACATCTTGCCATGTCCTATACTCGGTCCTACGGACTTCAGGAGAAGTGCCCTCCATTAGCTTGCAAGATGGTGTTTCTTGAGAATGAGAAAGTAAATGCACAGGCAGGAGAGCCTAACTATGCAGTGCAATATAACCTAATGTGTAGACAAGTGTTGCCCCCTTCCTCTATGAACAATAAAACATAGGGCTGTTCAACAAGCTTATAGATCGTAATTCTAAAAATAAGAAGGAAGACCAATTAAGATACAATGCACTCAGCAAATATCTCTATTAAAAAATCATACCTATAGCTGCCGTGCAGCCACCTACCTATAGCCACCTGTAGCTACAGCTATCTTCATCAGCACAACTACTGTTGACCTAACACCATCATTTTTACAGCTCTTATATAATTCATACTATATTATGTAATTTGTATATTTATACTTGTACCTTACCCAAACAACAATTCAATGGAAGACGCTTTGATACCATGTATCGAGCTGTACTCAATATTGATTAGCTAAACAAACTACCCTACCATTCCCATCCAGCGATAATATTGCTTTATCCTTTGAATTCGAAACAAAGGCGCATGACGAAGTGATATAACTATTAACGATCATGCTGTTTCTGAAACGCAATGGTAAATTCGGATAGTATTTCAGGAATAGGTTCCTCCATTGTCTGCAATTCTTCCCAGTAACCCAATAATAACAAATAGAAGTATTGGATAGATCGTCAGGGTGCTCGATCTATCCAGGACTTCTATTCATTGTTATTGGGTTACTGGGAAGAATTGCAGACAATGGAGAAACATGTTTCTGAAACGCCTTCCGAACTTAGTGGTGCATTTCAGAAATAGCGTGATCGTCAACACTTACATCACTTCGTCATGTGCCTTCATTTCGAGTTTAAAGGCTTGCGTGAACATATTTTTCACCGGAGTCCTCTCCCCAGTCTCCGTGAGGCGGTTGCTGAGTTCATTTATGAAGAGACACGTCTTCAGATGCTCTCCCCTCTAGTAGTTACAGCTCAACCCTCACCATCATCACATTCTGTTTTGGCTACTCCTTAGCAATTTTCTTCCTATCGGAATATGAGCAACACTTCTGATTCCTCACGGCTGCTCTATTGTCGTTATTGCAAAAAACCCAGGTCACCTTATTGATAAATGTCGGAAGAAACCACCTCGACCGGCATTCGAGAAGGCTCGATCCTCACTTGCTGCATCAACTGGAGTTAGACCTACTCCTCGAGGGCTACAAAGTCCTGGCCCTCTATCTTCTGATCAGCTTTCAAAGATTACTATATTGATAGGTAAGAACCTTAGACTTAGTGGTGCTTCCTCCAGCTCTGACTTCACCGCTTTGTCTGCTCATTTTGGTACTTCTACTCCTTAGATATTCAACTCAGGTGCATCTCATCATATGACATTTGATAACTCTGTTCTTATAAATTGTTCACCCACTCCCTCTTCATATGCATTTATACTGCTAATGGCACTCCCCTTGCAATTACTTAGTTGGGTGATATTACATCGAATTCTGAGAGTCTCTACATCTTTCTTCTCCCTCCGCAATTGGTCATGGACTCTCTACTTCCAATCTATGGCATCATCGCCCGGGTTATATTTCTAGTTCTCTTTTAAAACTTTTGTTCGAATCTGGTGTACTAGAAAACTTAAAATTCTCTACTTTATGGAACTATACTAGATGCCGATTAGCTAAATAAATTGCCCTACCATTCTCATCTAGTGATAATATTGCTTTAGCCTCATTTGATTTGATTCATCTGATATCTGGGGACCTGTCCCATTGTCATCTTTATCTAGTTATTGTTATTATGTTAGTTCTATTAATGACTATTCTCGTTACACTTGAGCATATCTCATACGTGCTCATTCTGATATTTTAGATATTTACAAAGATTTTACAAACATGATTAATACTCAATTTCAGAAGCGCATAAAAGTATTTTGTTCTAATGGTGCCTGTGAATATACCCCTTCAGCAATGCAATCTATTTTAAAATCACATGATACTCTCTCTCAGCAATTATGTCCACACTCATGAACAAAATGGTATTGCTGAGAGAAAACATCGGCACATCTTTGACACTACTAGAGCTCTTCTGATATCAGCATCAGTACATCGGTTTCTCTGGGCTAAAGCACTACTAATTGTTGTTTTTCTTATCAATATCACTCCATCTTCTGTATTAGCTGACACCTCCCCACATTTGTATTTTTTAAGTCTCAGTTTTGCTATTCTGTTTTTGCACTTTTGGTTGTCTATTTTGTCCTACTTCCAACTCATGAACGAGATAAACTATCTCCACGATTTGCACGATGTATCTTTCTTGGCCATAGCACAGTTCACAAAGGGTATCGTTGTTATGAACCTACCACTAGAAGGCTTCGTATTGCTCAGCATGTCATTTTCTTTGAGAATGTTCCCTGCTATACACTTCAAATTCAAATATATCCTTTCTTCGGCTTCCTTCATCACCTTCCACTACTACACGTGTACCCTTAATACGTATACCCTCTTCTGCTCAACCTACTCCTTATACTCCGCGGGCATTTAGCGACGATTCACTTGAATCATCCACCCCTTCTGAACAGCCACCCGCCATCTCACTTTCGCTACAAGACACTCACTGTATAGATGTCCCCTCTACACCTGTGCTAGCTTCTCCGGATGTGACTCCTTGTCGCTCCTCCACAAGATCGCCATTCTCCTGCTTGGTATGTTGAGTGTGTTACTAGCACCTATTCTCTTGAGTTAGTCTTCTTTCTTGCTGCTATTCATTCTATACATGAACCTAACTCATATTCTGAGGCAGTTAAGTATCCAGAATGGCAACAAGCAATGAATGAAGAATTGGAAGCTTTCCATTGGACTCATACTTGGGACCTTATTCCTTTACCCTCCAGTGTTAAACCAGCAAGCTGTAAATGGATTTATAAGGTCAATACTCGTTTTGAACTATAGAACGATACAAAGCTCGTCTTATAGCTTGGGGATCCTCACATGAATATGGTATCGATTATGAAGAGACTTTTGCTCCTGTTACAAAGATGACATCCATTCGCACTATCATTGCTGTTGTAGCAACAAAACATTGCCCTTTATATCAAATGAATGTTAAAAATACTTCTCTTATGGTGATCTATCTAAGACGATTTACATGCAACCGCCTCCTAGCATTTTTGCTCCTCTAGGGCATGTCTGTCGCCTTCGTCATGCTATAAATGATCTCAAACACGCTCCTCGGGCTTGGTTTGAGCATTTTTGACAGTCTCTTCTTTCCAATGGTTTCATTGAGAGTCTGACCGACTATGCTCTGTTCTATCGGTCACTAGCCTCCTGCACGATTATTCTCTTACTCTATGTTGATGATATGATAATTACTGGAAGTGATTCTTCTGTCATTGCTTTCTTGAAGCAGCACCATCAGAGTCAGTTTGAGGTGAAGGATCTTGGATGTCTTCATTACTTCTTAGGTATTGAGGTCGCTGCCTCCTCTCGTGGTTATGTCATCTAAGTAGAAGTACACTGCAGACATTCTTGAGCGTGCTACTCTCAGTTATAGTAACATTGATACCACTCCTCTCTCTCCACTCCATTGGAGATGAACTTGAAGCTTCGACATGATGATGGTGATCCTTTATCACAGTCGACTCGGTATCGGGAATTTATAGAAGTATTGGTTTATCTCTCCGTGACACGCCCGGATATTGCTTTTGAGGTGCACATCTTGAGCTAGTTTGTTAGCGCTCCTACTGCTACTCATTATGCGACTCTCCTTCGCGTCCTCCGTTATCTTTGTGGCACTATATCTCAGTCATTATTTTTCCCATCAAAATCTTCCTTGTCTCTTCGTGCATATTTTAATGTTGGATGGGTCGATGATCCAAACAGTTGACACTCCACCACTGGCTTTTGTGTTTTTCTGGGATCATCTCTTATCTCCTGGCGTAGTAAGTGCCAAGCCATTGTCTCTCGCTCCAGTACAAAGTCCGAGTATTGGGCAATGGCAAATACTACAGTTGAGCTAAAATGGTTACGCACTCTTTTGCGAGATCTCGATGTCTCTATTCCTTCTCCTATCACTCTATACTGTGATAATCAGAGTGCCATCTCCATTTCCACAAACCCGATGTTTCATGAGCGCACCAAACATATTGAGATGGATTGTCATGTGGTTCAGCAAGAACATGTTGCTGGTAACATTATTTTGTCTTATGTTGCTTCCAAGGATCAAGTGGCAGATTTGTTTACCAAGGGTCAAACTATTTCTCAGTTTCGCTACTTCTTATCCGAACTCTCGGTTTTCGATCCACTGTGAGTTTGCGAGGGCTGTTAAAATCATATCTATAGCTACAGCGCAGCTACCTACCTACAGCTACAGTGCAGCGTCCTGAAGATGCATCTATCTTCATCATTACAACTAGTGCCGACCTAACATCATCATTTTTACCGCTCTTGTATAATAGATATTATATTGTAAAATTTGTGTATTCATACTTGTACCTTACCCAAACAACAATTCAATGGAAGAAGTTTCTTCTCATCCCAGTTAACAACCCCTACCGCATTCTAGAGTGCAGAATCCCACATCACAATGCACCCTCTTCACACTTATAGTTTCAGCATTTCTGTTGAATTCAATTTGCAGCTCAAAGAGATATCACTACTCACAATCTATATTCTTCAAAAACAAAGATTAAGTTCAAGTTCACAATCGAAGTCAAATAAAGAATCCTGTCTACTTAACACGGCAAGACAACAAATTTATTTTCTTTATTTTTTTTTAAAGCTTCAAGAGGTGAATTAGGTTGAGGAACCTAGAGACTCTTGAGCTATCCCACCTCATACAGCGCCAAATAGAACAATTACAAATATGAGACTCATCCAAACAATTAAATTAAAAGTATAAATAAAGACTTACGAGCACGAGCAGAGGAGGAGGAGGTTGAAGATGAAGAGGCTCCGAGGAGAAAAGGAAGGATCTTTGAGGGCTTTGCTGCAGTCTCCCCCCTCCTCCTCGCGCTGTTGGGGTTGAGATGGGAGAGGAGAGAGGAGCGAGTGATGGGGCGAGGAGGGTAGAGAAATGTGACGGAAGAGCATCGAAGATTTAGGGCTCGGAGGCCGCCCGGATCCATCGCCCGAGCTTTTCTATGGGCTGGGGAGTAAATAAATGGCCTGGTCTTTTTTTTTTTGGCGAAACCAAGAGTGGGACTGGATAAGCTGAAGCTCCTGTTTCGCCCGCCTAAACCCCTCACGCTGACGCTGATGTTTCCGGGTAAATTTCAGACCTTCCCCCCTCAAATTTGATGATTTTTTACATGACCTATGAATTTAATTTTTAGGAGTTTCTCAAAATCTTCTAATTTTGAAGAATTATCACCAGCCATGCTCTTGGACCGGGGGTAATGAGCGGTAAGGAAGGGTAGGTGAACCTGAAATTTTGTGAGATTTTATTCACTTTCAAATTGGGGTGTAATTTAAGAGAAGGAAATTGATCAACAAATAATTGTCCCACGGAACAATTTTACCCTCTCATTGTTGAACATAAGATTGAGTTTGAAGTCCTCTTTGTTTGCACGGAATGTGTTATTTCTGCTATTTCCGAGAAGAAAAATATATTTGTTTCTCTTAAAAACCTACTTCTAGTACTTCCTTCAGAGCTGACGTGGCGCCTACGTGTCATCTATACTTCTTGAATGTTTTTCCTTCCCTCAAGGCTCGGAAGTAGCTAAACTTGAGTCAATTTAGGAATAAAATCATTTTTGGTATTTCATGGATATTCTCTTATTCAAATCCTGAAAGATCATCTTTCTCTCTTCCTAACAATATTTATAATTTCTACTAAACAAAAAAAGGTCTTGATTGCAGATGTTTAACAATGGGATTTAGGACTGATTTTGAAGAGCTTAGGGTCCATTGATCTCTTTTGATGGTTGATCCCCTGATAGGAAGAGAGTCCTACACATATGCAACACGTTAGAGGATTAGAGTTGGGTTCTCTAGTAATTCCTTCCACGATCAAGCTAGTTATAATCTGAAAGGGAGAAAGGAACTGATATAGTTCTCTCTAAGTGTGTAGAAATTACATACCTTTGTGCAGTAAGCGATGCGCCTATTTATAGTTGAATCTAAAGGGTATTTGTGTAATCTTGGTCGAGTCCATGCAGTCGGCTTAGTCAGCTGATACGTTTATAGGTGTCGACATCGGGTGATCCAAGTCATCCCCATATTTATTGTGGCAACGACAGAGAGAACAAGGTCCTGACAAAGTTTGATGAGTCATTAAGACTTTCGGCGGGGATGTAATGATGACTCTGACCATGCATTTAACGTGATGATGATTGCCTATCAGAGAGGGGTTCGAGAATGACCACCTTCCGTCTCGGCTTTGCGCGAGGGTTGAGAAAAGGCACCTTCCGTCTCGACCCTCAAGGGAGACGAGAAGGGACGCCTTTCATCTCTGCCTTCGAGGGAGACGAGATGTCGGTGTGTCTGGGTCGAGTCGGTGTGTAGTTTGTTTGAGACACGTGTCAGCTAGTTGAATGTGATTAGCACTTGCTTATTTCTATAGCACAACACTAGGCCCTTTTGCTCGAACTTGGGTGGTTGAGTCCAAGTGAAATTGAATTGTTACCTATCGGGTTTCGAGGTGCAGTTATGAGGGGCTACTGATGAGTCGCTGTTGACGCGATGTTTTGATGTCAAAAAAGATCATGTGCCGGCATCACCTCGAACCCCGAACGAAGATTGCTTGCCAGTTAAAGCGAATGGCGCTTCAATTTTTGAGCGGTAGCCTCGATTTTTGAGGATCCGTCCAACCTGTTTGCGTCGAAAGTGATTTTCTTTGATAATTCTATTACAAAACGCTTTGTTAATGAAAATAAATGAAAATTACACGTGTAACTCTCAATTACAAAGTTTAACACTCTCTACAAACTCGAACAGAAGCTACTATGTAGTAATCTCCTGCTTTTTGTGGGTTGTTTGCCTGTGCCGGGGACGCGTCGTCCGTGGACCACCGAGCAATGATCGCTGAACTGACAAGTTG
>JBAKGM010000233.1:14842219-14855681 GCA_037177215.1 Asparagus racemosus
AACTTGATGGTGTTGTTCTTCAATCTCCTCATGATTAAGCCAAATTTGGAGTTCTTTAGCAATTTTTGATGCCTACACAACCGTCCGTCGATAGTCTCGTGTACCGTTAGGATTTTGACGTGTGTCAACTTTTTTGCCTATAAATATGGCCGTCCTCAGATGGGAAAATTTTGCTTGCTCCTGAAACCCTCGAATTTTCTTCTACAGTCTGAGCGATTTTCGGCCATCTTTTTTGTTCTTCTCCGACGATCGTCAAATCAAAGGGCATCTTTGTCTTCGGTGGCTCAGATCAATCACCTCTGAAAGTTCCACTCAAAGGTGTAGTCAACGCTGCTAGAGACTTATTATGATAAGTTCGACATCCCTCGGGTGTTCACTTTATTGGCGCCGGAGGAAGGTCAAGCTGTGTACAATCACAGCGATAATATTGCTCTGGTGTATATCAAGCACTTGGAGTATGGCTTGCGTCTTTCGCTCCACCCTTTTCTTTGTTGTGTCTTCGAAGCCCTAGGAGTTTTGCCGTCACAGATGAAGTTAAACTCCATAGCTACTCTGGTGGGGTTTGTGGACATCTGCAACCAACTGGGGGTTGAGCCGACTCTAAGAATTCTCGGTCATCTCGTCAGTGTGAAGATTATTCAGCAAGAGGACCACTAATATCTTTAGTTTTTGGGCGGCAACAAACATGTCTCTAATGCCCCCGAGATCAACAAGGATGCACTGTGCCTGGGTTTGCTGTCGAATGATGAGAAGCGAGCGCTCGACAAGATTAAATATTACACTGGTTCTCATTGGAGTGAGAACTTTTTTGACAACTCGGTACTACGAGTTGTTGGCATTTCTTCAATTCTTCCGACTAAAGATGATGAGACTCGAGCGACTATGTTGGCACTACGGCTGGAGGAACCCGAGACATCCCTGGTGGTCGCCCCAGCTCCATCTCAAAAAGGGCCATTGGTGAGGCCCCAGAAGCATCTTCGCTCTGACTTGGCCCTTGAGGAGGCCAAGAAGATAGAGCCTAATGCAGTCGAGATTGCAGCTCAACTGGCTAGGCCGAGCTCTATCACTGTTTAGGCTGAGAGGTCAGAAAAGAAGAGGAGGCTGAAGAAGGTGGGCAGCTGAGACCCCTTTGGAAGTTCTGAAGCTGTGAAGGACCAGGAGGGGGCTACGGTGGAGGCGGGCACTCCTTCTCTTGCCCAGGAGGCTGCGGAAGGCAAAGTCTCTAGCACTCTCATCTAGGGGACTTCTTAGGCCAAGTCTTCAGACATCGTTGTTGTTGACGATGAGTGCCCTTCAAAAATGAAAGGGGCCAAAATTATTGCAGTCGAGCCCGAAGGGGTTTGAGCTCAAATTGAGAAGGAAATGGTTCCTGTCGTGCTTGCCGAGTCAGCTCATCGACAAGGTAAAGAGCCGACCGTTGAGGAGGTGCCTCCTACCCAGGGGGATATTAGGTGGCCTTTCCCCCACCACATTAATAAACTTCTGCCAGAGGTGGGGGGGAGTTGAGAAAGCTATTGATGGGGATGCCTGAAGTCAGCCCCAGATATGACAGGGAGCCGTCAGAGGAAAATCAATTTGCCCCCAAGCGGAGTCTCGACAAGAGGGGGTCGGTCTCGGAATCCAGGACGACCCAACTAGGGCCTTGGATCAGTTCCTGTTGCCTAAGGACGATGAGATCCTCTCAGCTATGCCCGACTGTGGTCTCCACCAGACCCTGAGGAGTTATTTACTTCAAGAAGCTTTGGTGGAGCAAGAATTATCTGGGCACTTTGAGCACATCCGAGAGATCTACTTCAAGCTCTAGGAAAAATTAGAAGCCAAGAAGGCAACTCGGGAGGCGGCCGACTTGACACTGGCTACAAAGGAAGATGAGTTAGCTTGTTGGAAGAGAGGCCAAGGCAAGCTAGAGTGGGAAGTTGAGATCCGGGATGACAAGATAAAGTGCTTGCTGAATTCAAACAACCAAAAGCCATCTCAAATAAAGAAGCTTCAAGAAGACCTCGGTCACCTTGAGCACGAGCTTCGTGAGCGAGATAACACAATAAGGTATCTGAAGGAGGAGATCGAGGTCAAGAGGAAGGAGAGTGTCGATGCCTTTGAGCGAGCTCGAGTGGCTCCCCAGGATGCTCAAGGGCTGAGGGATTGAATGAAGGAGGAGGAGATCGCTCATGAGAAGCTGAGGAAGGAGTTCGAACACAACCGTGAGTCGTCCAGTGCAGAGAGTCAGGAGATGCAGCGTCACCTCGACAATTTGGACTCGAAAGATTATCGCTATCGGATCGTCCAGGAGTATCACCAAGGTACCCTTGGGAAGGTAGAGGTGGTGCTAGCATGTAATGCCGGATTCAACTTCGTGAGGGCACAACTTCCATCTGATCTTAAGCTTCAACCTGAGCGATGCCACTATCCTCCTTGACTGGCTAACTGCCTTAGCGCTTTGTAGGAGCTAGAGAGGAGAGGAGGAGGGCTTGTTCTTGAGGTCGAGGATGGAGATGAGGTTTGATGATGAGTTAGCTCAAGGAACGGGAGAGGACTCAACTCATGATAGTTGGGTGAGCCGGCCCAAAGAGGAAGGGGACCAAGTGGTCGGGTCTGAGTCTCAGCCGTCTCCCTCACCGACTTCTACTGCTACCATGCCTCCATTCTTGAGTTGTGCTATGACTCCTAGTATCGCTCTAGCCCTAAGTTCTACTCAAGCTTCGACCTTAGCCCCAGATCCGAGTCCTCCCTTGATCCAAGTCCGGTTCCTCGGAAGCTTTAATGTATTTTTTTGTAAATATTTTTCTATTGTAAATACTTTGAATATATGAATGAAAAAAGGTTCACTTTTGTCTGTTGAATTGTGTACCTCTGTGATTGTGTTCTCATATGTTTAAGTATTCGCAATCTACTTTGACCGAAAATAAGTTCGGCTTCAAATTTTAGGGGCGTTTCGAGTGGACGCCAATGCTTAGAGAAACTCTTAGGTCGAGACGACTCGGCTTCGCACCTTGGTTTTATTCTGAAAGGATACCAAGGTCTTACCAATTAGAGTCGACCGAATTGATGACGTGCCTTGGGTTTGTTCATGTAGATGAAACCAAGGTCTTTGAGTCGAAGACGACCGAGTTGATGACGTGCCTTGGTTTTATCCCAAAATGGTACTAAGGCCTTGGGTACGTGCCTTGGGTTTATTCATGTAGATCATACCAAGGCCTTAAGTGTCAGAGTTGACCAAGTTAGAGACAACTCGACCTCGTGTCTTGGGCTTACTTGAAACGACACTAAGGTCTTGGGTACATGCCTTGGGTTTATTCATGAGGATGATACCAAGGTCTTACATGTCAGAGTTGACCAAGTTGGAGACAACTCAACCTCGTGCCTTGGGCTTACTCGAAACGATACCAAGGTCGTGGGTACGTGCCTAGGGTCTATTCATGAAGATGACACCAATGTCTTTGTAATATTGCAAAACATGGCATACTAGGATATTGAAAATATTCATTTATAAACGTCTGTTTTGTAGTGACGTTCATTAAGATGACATCTGTAATTTGTTCCTCTCGAGTTTATCGCTTAGATTGGCCTCCAAGAGGAGGAGCGGCAAATTGTGGAGGAGAGTGAGGGGGACTCCGACTAAGGAGATCGTTCATGAAAGAAGCTAACTGTTGGTGAAGAGAATTAGAAACTCTTCGTACGGATTCATCCAATTAGGCCTAAGCGACGGCCCGTATTAGGCAAATCCTTAATACGAGGAACCGTGGATCGGTCTGGGTGATCTGAATCTGCCATCTTGCACAAAGAAGAAGAGGCCTCATAGTGGGTGCCAAACTGTTGATGCCATATGCTTAACAATGTGATTTAGGACTGATTTTGAAGAGCTTAGGGTCCCTTGATCTCGTTTGACGGCTGATCCCCTGATAGGAAGAGAGTCATGCACATATGCAACATATTAGAGGATCGGAGTTAGGTTCTCCGGTGATTCCTCCGATGATCAAGTTAGTTATGATCTAAAGGGGAGAAAGGAACTGATATAATTCTCTCTAAGTGTGTAGAAATTGCGTGCTTTCATGCAATAGGCGATGTGCCTAATTATAGTAGAATTTAAAGGGTATTTGTGTAATCTTGGCCGAATCTATGCAGTCGGCTTAGTCAACTGATACCTTTACAGGTGTCGGCATCGGGTGATCCGAATCATCCCCATATTTATTGTGGCAGTGACAGAAGGAGTAAGGCGCTGACAAGGTCCGATGAGTCATTAAGACTTTCAGCAGGGATGTAATGATGACTCCAACCGTGCATTTAGTGTGATGATAATTAGCTGTCGGCGAGGGGTTCGAGAACGACTGCCTTCTGTCTCGACTTTGCGAGGGGCCGAGAAAATATGCCTTTCGTCTCGACCCTTGAGGGAGACGAGAAGAGATGCCTTTCACCTCGGCCTTCAAGGGAGACGAGAAGTCGGTGTCCCTAGGTCGAGTTGGTGTGTAGTCTGCTTGAAACACGTGTCAACTAGTTGAATGTGATTAACACTTGCTTATTTCTATGGCACAACAAAAGTGAATGAAGTGGAAGAAATACTATTTCCTCTACTTCCAAAATTTTATGAAACAAAAAAAATAATACTTCCGCTAGTTCCTACTTCATAATTTTAAAAATAATAGATTTGATTTACTTCTTACTTCTGATACTTCTTATCAATCAAAGAGACCAAGTTCCCACATGGGATGAAATTATAAATTTCCTTTCATTCTCCTTACTAATTCAGGAAAAAAACGATATTCATGCTTTGCCCTTACCTCCCTTTACTTCTCTTTCATTGGTGAATTCCCAAACACCATGTGTAGTAGAGTAAACAAAAAGTGAAGGATCGGGATCCTCTCCAATTAGGTGGTAATTGGTGAGTGTCCAATTATCTCAATCCTTACCATTTATTCCAATTTTAAGGGCTAAGATGACGCCGCGTAGGCTCCAAATATTATATTGAAAACCACTATTATGTAAACCAGTATTGTGTAAGTGAAATCTTACATGGTTTCACCTAAGTCGTTGGAATTGAAACAAAATGTAAAGGTGGGATAATTGGATACTCCTCAATTACTAATTGGAGAGGATCCGAATCTAAAAAAATGAATACGTTCCAATCATACATTTAGATGTATCAAAATTTACAAAATTAGTGCTGGCTGGGATCTTGTTAAGATCCCATCTATTTTCTTAAAAAAAAGCAAAAACAAAATATTAGCAAGCTTGCAAAATTACAATGCGGTTAAAAATTTACAAAATATTCAGTATGTATCAAACATGATTGTTTTGTTAGTTCCATTAATGGTACAACATGATTGAGTTCCATTAATGGTACAACATGATTGTTTTGTTAGTTCCATTAATGGTTCTTTTCCTAGTTTAGAGAACTTTTGTGAAACTTCTAAAGTTTGGGAGAGATTTGTTGAATTTCCAATGTTTAGCAGAAGTTTGTGGAAACCTGCCTAAAGCTTGAAGGGTTTTGTAAATTTTACCTTTTTTTTTCTTGAGAGAGTTCTCAATGAACGCTAATTTTACTACTAATTTCATAATGATCTGATACTATAAAGTTTTGGGTTTTAATTTATATATATATACCAGAGTTATGTATTTTAATTTTACCCTTCAAATCTTTAGAGTTGTTCATTTGCTTTCTAATTTTTTTTTTCCTCAAAATTACTCTTAACTTAACTATCGTTAAAATTTTAACAGTTACTTTTTTTTTGTTGGGGTGATGTAATGACAAGTAACGTTGGAAGTGAGGAAAAAAGATAACAAAAGCCCATTTCAGAAATGATTACATGACCAGCCAAGTCTTTAATTTTAATAACATACAATGCATATGCGGCCGGCAATGGATAAGCCCAATGCGGAGCATAACAAAGGGAGCTACGTAGAGATGGGCCTAATTAGAACCGTTACAAGGAAAGCCCTTAATTCAGTAACTAGTTAAAAGATTAGACTACTTAACTTAAGTATATCACCATTCTACTAGCTTAAAATTTGCCAGGTCTGGTAAGTTTCAAATTTCTTATTATAAATATTAGGGATAATTGCGAACACACCCCTTATACTATCATTGAGTTGCACTTACTACCCCTGTAGTATTATTTGTTGTGTTTACACCCCCTAAAAACCAAACAGTAAGAAAAAAGACTACATGGATAGGTTGGTTCTTAGGGGGTGTAAACGCAACAACTACTACTACAGGGGTAGTAAGTGCAACTCAGTGATACTATATGAGGTGTGTTCGCAATTAACCCTAAATATTATTATGTTATCCCCCGGCCACCCCCTCCCTCCAAAAGACATTCACTTGTGTATCCGTGGGAGTTTGATTACGACAATCACTTGGGCCCCAGTAGACCAGCTCGGCCCACCTTCTGGTCCTAAGTTGGAGCGATCAACTATGCATCACATTTTCACAATACTACAGGTCCGTTGATAATCCTAATTCTAGGACTAGGTGCACATAAATGATAAATTTTAATTGGTCTCGTTAACAAGAAGTCATGTTTTTCCAAATATATGTAAATACTATTGTATTAAATCCTAGTTTAGTCCCTAGTTTAGTCGAGGTTGAACACCGAAAATGTTCCCAAAAAGAACAAACATGCGTTTGGGGTTTGTATAGACGACTATGACGTAGGAATTGCGGTCCTCAGGAAAATCATTGAAGAATTCAGGTCTCGTGATTCTTCAGCGATTATGACTAATCTGAGTGTTGTAATGACTGATGTCCAAACATGCATTGAATACTTGCACTCAGGTGAACCCGAAGTCTCCGATGGCTAAAGAAACCATCTAGTGAGGACGGCCAATGGCATCCTATGATATTTACTGTGCACCTAATAGATATCAGCTATTGAATCCATGCACAAATCGCAAAGATCAATGATCCAACGGTTGACATCTTTTTGTGCACGTTTAATGCCGTGGACTAGGGACTATTTGATAATTTCTTGGATTATAGTTGTGAAAATCATTAATTCAAAGTTGCTTTGCAAATTTCATGCCTGTAAAAATTAACAAATTAACAATAGGGCATCGGAAGCTAGTGATTACAACAACATTTAGCGTGATTATCATTGTTTGACCTAATCACAACAAAAAGGATTGGATACAGTCAAAAGAACGACTACAAGGGTATAATGCTCTCTTCCCAAGTACAAATAGATATACATAATCTTTAAATAAATAAATAAGAACTTTTATATCACGTCTTCAACAACAAGAGGTTGGTTTAGGCATCGAAGGGATGATGGTGGATAATAATTCCCTGCAATCACCATCTGGTTTGTGTTTAGCCAACTATGCATGGATCCTATGATTGCTTGTCTTCCCTACTCGAATAAATTTTTTGGTGTTCAATGAGTTGTCGAACCTGATAAGCTTGTACAAATCCGATAAATTGTCATTTTATAAGATATAGTTAGGAGATCACTTTTTTAATCATAATTATCCAGTATTTAAATGGTGAAACCAATATTAATGTTGCTTAAAATGCATTAGTTTTCACTCCTCTCAAACAAAACATAATGGTTCACTAATATTGTATAATTATGATTTAAGAAGCATAGTCATTCTTCCTTATTGATTCAAGTTGCCTGTATCATCAGTTTCTCCCTTCTTACTCCACAATTGTGCCTCCCTTTACTTATACTACGATTTTCCCTCATTTGAAGGTATATTAAAACCAAAGATGCCTAAGGAAGTGGCTAGAATGGAATCTAACTTAAAATTGAATAGGAAAAATGTATATTAGCTGATAACTTATTTTGAAAAATGAGTCGTCCACTAATATTAATAGTATTTAGACCCACCAATTCAAATTTCTTCCACCACTTTACTCAATAAGATACTTCTTTGAGCCCCCTCTTTCCCCTTTTATCTCTCTCAATTCAAACCTAAAATCCTAATCAAACCCCAACAACCCTCATCCAAGTTGATACTAATTTAGATTAAGGTCTAGGTTTGAATTGGGG
Organism: Asparagus racemosus; assembly: GCA_037177215.1. Taxonomy (NCBI): domain Eukaryota; kingdom Viridiplantae; phylum Streptophyta; class Magnoliopsida; order Asparagales; family Asparagaceae; genus Asparagus; species Asparagus racemosus. The sequence goes on from JBAKGM010000233.1 coordinate 14,850,205, forward strand.
AAGTTTGAAGGAGAAAGAGGGGCCTCCATTGATGAGAGGGGAAAAGAAGTGAAGGAAGATCTTATTAGATAAGGAGGAGGAAGAAATTTGAATTGGGGGAGGTTGAAGGAGAAGAAGAGTGTAGGTTTAATAATTTTGATAAGTTAAGAAGATCAAAGAAATTTTCCCAAAAAAATATATAGTTCGCCGCAAAAGGGCATTATTGTCATCGAGAAGTTAAAATACCACATTAACGTTCGAATAGGAATAAATATCATATTTGAAAATAGAGTCAAATTAAAATACCAATCTGATAATTTAGCCAAAAGTTGAGTACAGAACACGCCCTCAAGTCTTGTTCACCAGAGAACAAGATTTCCCCATTTGGTAATGGGAGAGCTGTACGTGGAAGCACAACTATTGATTGAAAAATGTTGTGCCCACATGAATAGGTTTCCTTTTGACCAACAGGGACCATGAGCTTAGCTAGCTACTTATTTTCCTTGATTTTCTCATATAATTCTTTGATGTATGGCTCTCATCTGGGTCTTGTACAATCCTTTCTAAATTTCATAATGGTTCAAGATGCTTAGATTGAGAGCTTGGATTCGATCACATGCGAACAAGCACCAGATTTATTCGTCACCTGAAACTAGAGATTGCACAAAGCCTCAAAATAGTATGCAAAATTTAAGGTAGCTACATACTTTGGCATGTGCGTTCAAGTTGTCTTTTATTTTCAAGATTTTCATGTTTGAGATCATTGTGATTCTTATGTTAAATCAATCATAAAATATCATAATGATATCGCAATTATGTTATTTTAATATATTATTTGCTACTTTGTTAGCAACACATTGGACCGGTCTACTCCTGATTCAGACCAGAAACATGGCCTTAATTTTGAGTTGGGTCCACAGGTACAAACTCTTGGGTGGCCCGTATCTCCCATATTCACTTGCCATTTTAAAGAAAGTTCTACCTTGATGACTCGTAATTGAAGTGATTAGAAAAGCTTAAAGAATTCCATAATGTCTCGCCAATTGTGCTTCAAACTTGAAAATTTTTAGATTATTATAGTTAAATAACTCAAATAAAATGAAAGTTTTATATTAAACATAATATTATTTTAGGTCTACTCAATATTGCGAACACTTCTAAGGACTAATCACATGACTGCTTTATATTTTTTGTATGCAGGCCAGCAAGTATGGATCTTGGGGCGTGCATTATGTTAGGATCGAAAACTGTACCAAGCATTTTCCCACATGTGGGTGTGATTTTTCTTCTTTTAAGGGATATGTAGGCATGTCTGCATATGTGCATGTGTATGCGAATATTGCAAACATATATGTGTTTATATATACGTACGGACTTATGTGGGGAGACTATTATAAGGAGGATTACTCTAAAAGACTGAGTGGGGAAATTATTATTTATTTTTTATGGAGAAATTGAATTTTCTTATTCTTCCTCTTTATCTATTGTTTTGAATCTGAACTTGATCATTGTTTCCAAATCATTAATATATTCATGAGATATAAGATAGTAGATATAGCTATTTATATCAAGAGATTATAAAACATACAAAATTGAAACAAAATTTATTAGAGGGAATTTTCTCTTTTGGCGGATCAACCCAATCCAAACTTACATTAAAAAAAAAAAAAAGAGTAAAAAGCCGGATGAACACTTCCTTTTCACTGATGTCGTAGTCTTACTTTAATTTATTTTATTTTGATAACCCAGTTCAATATCGAACCCAATACCGTCGGAGTCATATTTGAACTTCCCAACTGGCTGGGTTACCCACAGCAGGTTCATAGTCTAGTTTATTAGTAACTCGAACTAGTTATGATAGCATGTAACTCCCGTGTTGCTCGAATCTAAATTCTTTGTCATATTTTTCTTAAGTTACATTAAATCTTTTTTGGGGATATTTTTAATAAAATTTTCTAACCGGTCCTTCAAGTAATAATGTGTTAGAGAATCTAATACTATGAGATCTGCAATCCAAAAGAAACACCGTTTCATGGTCCTCCTATAAATATCTTTGTTATCATCTCCGGTAATGTTTTTACTGGAAAGAATCCGAGTTCCTACCCATCATATTCAAAAGACTAATTACAGTTCTCTTTGACAAAATACATTTGATCATGGAAATAATACTCTCATAAAATATCAATTATTAATGCATGAGAATTGAAGTCAAGATTCAAGCTCTGACACTTTTCTTCCGATATTCCCAAATGAAATAATTAGAGCTTCTCTGTCAATATTCAAGGCTGTTTCTTCACAAGCTTGAGAGAACACTGCAATTTTTGTCCCTGCTGCATTCATTGTGGCAAGCAGAATATGAACATATTTACATTATCGTGTTTAAGCCACACAAATCAAAGAATCCCATCATGCTTTAACAACTTTTCGAGATATTAATCACTAGAATTGATGAGGATAAACGATGAAGCTATGGACCATTGTTCATTATCTGGTCCCTCCTTGTAAGGAATCATTAGGACATAATTTCTTAGTGTTAGAATATAAAAATATAGCCCGCAATCCTCACCGTAATTTCGGAGTTTTGGTGTAATGGTTAGAGGGACTTTAAGATGGTATCAGAGCAATTCATGTTCAAATCTCATTTTCCACGAATTTAAAATAGATTTTCTAAAATTTAACACCGCTACATGAGTCTAGGTTTCCGTCCTAAAAAGGATCCTCAATCTGCAGAGACATTTTAGAATATAAAAATATAAATATTTTTGAGTTTTGATGCAATGGTTAAAAGGACTTTAAGACTTAAAAATGATGATAAGGCCACAACTAAATGAAATCCTTGTAATCATAGTTATGCTCTCCCTTTAATTTATGCTGAGCTCATTTGAGAGAGAAACTGATGGCATATGTTCTCAAAGAACAAGCAAAAGTACTGTTTACATCTCTGAATAAGATGCGGGTCCAATTCTCTCCCCCAAATTAGGAATACAAATCTTCAGTCTGTCCCCAAGAAGCACATATCTTGCATCGAATCCTAATCCAACTTGCGGCAAGATTCTATACATTTATCACAAGAAATACCAAAGTCAAGCTCTTGATGAAGGTACTCTAGAAATTAATTATATGCTATTGTACTGATCATTCTTCTTTGATCAGGACATTGTAAGAATACGCTATATGCTAACCATGTGTCTATAGATTTTCGAAGCAATGTCAATGGACAAATGTGTCTATAGACCTACACTCTCTTTTGGATCTTGGATGTGGGATATGGCCATAATTAAGATTCTATATACTTTATGCAAGCTCAATTAGCTTTAGGTTGTGACGATATTGGGTATTCTCTATGTTCCATTATGGTTCACATAATTATTCTTGGAAGATGATTAGATTCTGAACTTATCAAAAGCTGACCGCTTAAAAAAGGTGCTAAATGCCCTACCCATAAAAGTTATTTGGGAAGTTCTAAGGTTCTAAGAGAATCTATGTTGTGGGCTCATTCTATCATATAGAATGATCTAGCTTCAAATATTGAAAGGCTCATAGAAATTTTATAACATTATTGTTATTTGACTTGGAAATCAATCTTTGCTATAAAACATAAATTTAAGCCTCTCAAAAAAGTAATCTTATGGTTTGTCATTTGTATACTCTCTAAATCTTGACATTTTGAAATTACCTTTCAAATATTTATATTTATCAAAATTTACCTCCTCAATTTATTGTAAGACCCCGAATTATTGTTTCCACATTTACTGATTTACCTAAGTAAAAATATAAAATTTCTCTTCTATATGTTAAGAAAACTAATTATTAAAAATAACATATTAAGATAAAAGATGAAAAAATTAATACGCATTAATAAATTAAAACAGATTGCAGCCAAAACAGGGTAACTTGAACGAGGTACGAGACTATGTAGGAGTGATGGGTGTGAGGACGGGGTGAAACAATATTTTCCTAGTCAAAATAAATACAAATTTTCCTTAAAATAACAAATTTCTTAGGCCCTCTCTAATTATTTATCTATATTATATATCAATCACTATTTTTTAATTATATCGAATTAGCAATTCCCTAAATATTTAAAGCAATGTTCCACATTTTAAATTCGTGTTACCCAGTGGCTGAGTGTGGGCAAATGCCCGCACTCAAAATATTTTATGAAATATAACCATCAAATATCTAATATTTAGTTTTGACACCTAGCTTTAGTGTTGCCCCTAGTCAATATTTCAAACACATTACCACTAAAGCTAATTTATATTTTCAATTTCGTTAAAGATCAATTTGAATTTAAATTAATTAATATATTTATAGTATTGCCATGTATTTTAAATAAATAGAATTGATTTTTAAATAATTTCAGTTAGAGTTTAATTAGACCTATTTAATTAGACCTAAATACTTATTAATTAAACATAACTCTCATCCTAATTTCTATTCAAAGAATTTGGATCCTATCCACTACAAAAAAACAGTGAGAGACCACTACTTATAATCCAAACTGTTGAATACTAAATGCACGAGTATATGGTTGTAAACAATTGTCATTCATTCAAAATGTAATACTTATTATGCTTATGAATTGCACTCATTCTTAATTTACGTTCAAAAAGATAAATCACAACCATTCATTAACCACGGTTGAATTAAAAGTAGTCATCTCTTGCTACTTTTTTTTATAGTAGACTGTATCCAAATCCTAAATCAAATCCCTCACACTTTTGTTTCCATCATGTATTGATAAAGACAATAAAGAATATTCTCCTAGAGGAGGCTGTGACTAAAAGAGTACTAGAGTAGGAGGATTTTGGTAAAAATAGGCCAAACTTCTATGACTTCATTTGTTCTAGATTTTTTTGAATAGGTAACTACTAAAATAAAAGATCTATTTTAGCTGATATGCTAATGCTTATATTTCATCTTTGGTCTATTTGAGGTTATGATTATATTTTATTTATTTACAATTTATTGCCTCTGCTGTCGTATGGCTCCTGGCTCCGCCACTGGTGTTACCCATTAAAATAGTATCTTATTATTTTAGTTTCAATTTTCCAATGGCCCAACTAGTTATTGAGGATGTGGAATTTTTTCTTAAAAAAAATATCGGGGTTGCCGAATTAAATGAATATTATTATTTACTTTATTGTATTTTTAACGCATAGTTAAATTGAGTTCTGGTTTGGGTTTGAAGTGGCTGTAGCCCAGCCCCAACTTTGAGCCCTAGAGTAGCTTTAGAGAGCTCTACCATAGCTGATCTGGCCAACAATGGCGCATCCATTTTTTAATTAGGTTTTTTTAAGATGCTTAAATCTTTTGTATTTTCAAATTAGTCTCTCAATTTTATTTTTTTATTTTTTATTTTTGAGAAAAAGGATGGGGACTCAAAAGAGTCCTTAACTAACACAATTAATTAGTCCCTTGATCATCACATTTTAATTACAAATTAATACCCTCATTACCCATTTTATATGAATAAATATACCACTAATAACTGC
>JBAKGM010000233.1:14855781-14867747 GCA_037177215.1 Asparagus racemosus
CGTGGGTTGATTCCCGTTTAGATCTGCGGTCCTAGCACCTAGATCGATCACAGATCAGGGTCGCTCGGTGGTCCACGAACGAAAAAGAAGTCCCCGGCACAGGCAAAGATCCCACGCAAGCGAGGGTCCGATAAACGGGCCCCACGTTTGTTCAAAAGTGAAAAAACAAAAAAAGTTGTAATTTTTATTTTGATATTCCCATTGTAAGAGCCTTATAAAAAGGCGCGCTGTAATTTTGAATTTGTTGTCAAAAGATAAATTTGTAACAAGTTCTTCTGCAGATTAATGAGAATGTCATCAACAACTATTTCCCCCGCGAACAAGGACAATCACCACAACCAACCCCTATTTACACTGAGTATGTCAGATCAACAATGGTAGAACAAATTCATGTCAACCTAGGGACCGCTTTGAGCATCATTCTGAAAAGACTCCTTAACTTTTTGGATATTCCTCTTTATAAGTTCTCAAGGACAATTGGTACTATTTTTGAATTCAATTCTAGCAGTAGCTGGTTGCGCGGAAAGATTAGACTTAAATTTCAAATTGACAATATGAAGATGGAGGTGACATGCTATGTCATTGATGTAGAGACACCCTATAACTTGCCCTTTGGATGACCTTGGATCCACTCCAATGTGATTGTCCCATTGACTCTCCATCAATGCTTTAAGTATGTTGATGAGTAGGGGGTTCTCAAGAGGGTTTTTACTGAAAAGCACCCCAAGGATCTAGATAGTAGCAATGAGGCAAATAATGAACCCGATCCAAATGAGGGTCTTATTTAGTAAATGGAGCCTCTTGTAATTACTTTGGAGGATTCATGTACATACCAGTTAGCCAAAAATCAGGGCGACTAGGTTTTTAATGATAACATAGAGGTTGCTTACGACTATTCTTCATGCTTTGAGCATGAAAACACAGAAGCTAATAATTGTTGTCTAGGATAGCCCTAGGATCAACCTTGCACGTACCCATAAATGAGTCCTACTCGAGTCATCATCAGCTAGATAGCTCAGAAGATGCCATTTCATAGTTCCTGCTAGAAGGAACATCAGTAATCCGATCATCTTTAGGAAAGTCAAACCCCGACCACATTCATTAGTCTCAGATGATGAATTTGAAGAAACACCTGAGTTTTCACGCTACAGTCAACAATTCGGTCATATAATAATAAAGATGGGTTATAATTTTACCTTAATACTAGGTTTGAATTTTAATCAAGGACCACAGGTTTCACTAACCCCTCTATACCTAAAGGGGAAAGCATCAATTGAACCAAGCATGGACTCAGGTATATTTCCCCGAAAGCTGATTCACAAAATGGATCGATATTTGAGGATTTCCCAAGTTGTTCTTTAGATACATCTGATTGAGATTCTGATGTCAGCATTGGTGACTTGTTTGGAGAATTCACAGTCAACATGGTTTCATATAACCTAACCATGGAACTCAAAGAATTAGACGTATTTGAGGAGCTGGAGAATAATCCCTTGGCAAAACATCTTGAGGCGTAGTGAGAATCACGCTTTGATCCCAGTGAGCCGCCCACTGAGGATAAACTGGTCCAAGTCAATATATACGATGAAACCAACCCCAAGCCCATATTCATCAGTGAGAACTTGTCACCCATTAAAAAAGAACTCATATCTCTCGTTTAAGAGTATATCGACGTCTTCACCTGGAATTACAAAGACATGCTTGCGTTAGATCCATATATGGCTACGCATAGCCTCAATATTGACCCTAGCTTTAAGCCAATTAAGCAATAACAGTGATGCTTCCATCTTGAGTTGATGGGTTCGAGAGGATATCATTTATGGATGACTTTTCTAGATACAACCAAATCAAAATGCATCTACATGATTAAAAGTATACAGCTTTTAGGAGTATACTGTTATACAGTAATGCCATTTGTTCTAAAAAATACTGGAGTCACCTACCAATGTGTCATGAAAACAATCCTTTGTGAGCATTTGTGCAAGATAGTAGAATGCTACATTGATGACCTTGTGATCAAAAGTCGTTGCAAGGAAGATCATCTTAATGATTTGAGAATGGTGTTTGAAATTATGCAAAAACACCAACTCAAGATGAACCCAACCAAGTCTTTCTTGGGGGTATCATCAGGCAAATTTCTTGGGTTCATCGTCACATCCAAAGGGATACATGTCGACCCAGAGAAAGTTAAGCCATCCAAGAAATACCACCTCCAAGAAACCTTAAAGAATTCAGAGGTTTGCAAGAACATCTAGCCTACATCCGTAGTTATATAGCCAATTTATCTGGATAGTGTCAACTATTCTAAAGGTTGATGAAAAAGGGTGTTTCGTTCATTTGGGACGATGCATGTCAAAAAGCTTTTGATGAGATCAAAGAATATCTCATGAAGCCACTTGTCCTAGCTGCGCCAGCATTGGGTAAATCGTTTCTAATCTAGGTTAGGGCTATGGACCATTCCCTTGGAGAGCTTCTCACTTAGAAAAATAATGACGGGCATGAACAAGCCATTTACTATGTCAGCCAAACTATTATCGATGTTGAATATCGTTACAATCTGGTTGAAAAAGAATGTTTAGCTCTGGTTTTTACGGTCTATAGGATGTGACATTACCTAACTGGCCAATCTATCCACGTTATTTTTAGAGTCAATCCTTTACAGATACTCATGACAAAGCTTGGATCCTTAAATTCTAGGCTCGCAAAATGGGCAATTCTCCTTTCTCAATACGACATACGTCAAAAAACAATAAAAGGTCAAGCAGTGCTGATTTTCTTGTAGATCATCCTATCCCTTAGTCTTCCAAACTCTGTGAAGACATCCTAGATGAGGTATTTGAATCAAACGTTACCTCATATCATCAAGTATGGCAACTTTACTTTGACGATGCATCATGTCATAGTCGCAAAGGAATGATCATCGCAGGAATTGAGGTAGTGCTTATTGATCCCCATGGTCACATCCTTCCTCGAGCTTATTCACTAACTGAACCATGCTCGAACAATGTGGCCGAGTACAATGCCCTCATAATTAGCTTGCAACTCACCCAAGACATGAGTGCAAAATATCTTGAAGCACATGGTGATTCTAAGTTAATCATCAATCAAATAGAAGGGGAATATGAAGTCTAACACACCGATCTCTTACCCTACCATGAAGTAGCTATGAAGCTTGCTTGTTCTTTTGAAGGCTTTTACATTGACTATGTAGTCCACCTCGAGAACGCTTATGCCAATGTATTGGCATCACTCGCAGCTACTTTAGCTTTGACTTCCAAGTCTACCAAGCAAATTAGGGTAGCTATCCACCAGTTATGTTGTCCTAAACATATCCTAGAAGCTAATGAGATGCGCACTCCACTTGAGGGTTTTGAGCCCAACAATTGGCCTTATCCGATCATTGACTATGTCTTGCACGACATATTACTAGATGATCAGAAGCAAGCAATGCCCATCCAAAGAAGAGCCTCCTGCTTTTTCTATGATTCTGCCACACAAACGTCGTATCACAGATCATTCAATGACATATTACTTAGATGCTTGTCATCGAATGAAGCTCAAGAGGCACTCAAAGAAGCCTACGATGGTACATTTAAAGCTCATCAACCGAGGCCTAAATTTCAAGTGTGACTTCGTTGTCTAGGCTATTATTAGCCAATGATGATTGCACATGCAGTGGCCTACACCAAGCGATGCCGCACATGCTAATTCTATGCAGACTTCTTAAATCAAATACCAGGGGAATTTCACTTGACGGTGGCCTCATGGCCATTCGAAATGTGGGGAATAGATGTCATCGGGCTAATTAGCCCACCATCTTCTAAAGGCCATTGATTCATTTTGGCCATCACTGATTACTTCTCTAAGTAGGCCAATGCTATCCCACTCAAGGAAGTCAAGACTTCTAATGTAGTTACATTTTTAAAACACCACATCATCTATCGATTCAGCATCACCAGAAGGATGGTCTATGACAACAGTCTATAATTTATTAGTCGACCATTCTTTAAGTTCTATGATAAGTTTTGAATCCAAGATGTGGCTTCTACGCCATACAATTCGGCTGCCAATGGTCTAGCTGAATCTTTTAACAAAACTATTATCAAGCTATTAAAGAAGTTCCTCTCTTCCAACAATTGTGATTGAGATGAGAAACTCGGAGAATGCCTTTGGGCCTATCGAACAACGATCCGTACTCCCACAGGCACTACACCCTGGTATACGGATGTGAAGCTGTGATACCATTAGAGATCCAAATTATGTCATTGAGAATTACTATCACAGAGAAGATGACCATAGAAGAACATCATTAAAGATGTCTCCAAGAGTTAGTGTTTCGGGTCTTTCGTATTGCAATTGACGTAGATTACAATTGAGAGACAACAATGAAATAAAGGAAAAATATAAGGAGATTCTTTTCTATGTGCCGGTGGAGCGTTGATCTTGTACAATGTTGATGAACTAAATCAAGACTAACAAATCTTTTGCTGTTCGGTAATGGTCAAATCACTTGGAAGGTAGCTCAGCCTTCTCTTTGTGAAACTCCTCTGTATATGCATATGTGTCATTTTGCTCTCTCTGCCTATATGTCTCTGTCTCCTTTTTTAAATGAGTGATCTCCTCTCCTTTTATAGGCTAAGAGAGAGAGAGAGAGAGAGAGAGAGAGAGAGAGTTAGAGTTAATGGCCTCTTTAGAACATGAGTTAGTGGCCATTAAAACTGGAGATAATGGAGGGAGTGGTTACTCCCTGAAAATAGCTCTGAAACGGCTATCTTGGCAAACTTCATGGTTCTGGCGAGGCTTGCGAAAGTCGTAGGCGTAGGTCACTGCATTTGCGGATGAGGGTCGCTCGAACGTGGGGCACCTTCTTCGGAAGAGGAAGACTTTGTCCACTTTACTGATGTTGGCGGAGCTCCCTAGCTAGTGAGCTTTGCTTGCGAACTAGGATTTAACACAGAATCCAGTCTTTGGTGGGGTTAGCATCGGTCGTCAAGCGACCTTCACCATAATTTGCTATAGCCTTGGTTTTGGGCCCATTCGAAGCGTTTAGCCTATGGGCGTTCACTTCTTATGTCCAAATTAGTCATCAAACTAAGTGAGAATACATTTTGACCGTCTACAAGACCCCCCAAAAGTTTTCAAGACCTGCATTCATGCTTGTAGCAGGGATTGAAATACTATGGGTAAGATAGCTAGAGGTTTACTGTTAAACGTAGCTTGAGTTGTCTTGTATTGAAGGTTTGATGATGCTTGTGCTTGTCCATATCCATGTTTTGAATGAAGCTCACCTTCTTTATTGTTGGGGCGATGTTGGAGAAATCAGCGAAGCTCGACTAATTTTGAGGTATGAGCGAAGTTCGTTGATTAGCGACTTTTGCTGGCTGGCGAGGTTTGTTGTGATTCGCCTTTGGATTTGCGCTGTGATTTGTGGCTGAGATCTCTTAATTGAAGATTTTGTGAGATCTGCCATGGATTTGACTGAGTTTTAGGCTAAGTCAAAGCCTCTTTATCCAGTCCAATCAGATCTTGGGAAGATACAATTGCCTCGGGAGTTAAGATTTGAAATCGGCTATAAATAGTAGCCATCCTCATCTGTTCTCATTGCTCTTCCCATCTTCTTCTTCTTCTTCTTCTCCATGTCTGTGCCAACACCGCATAGACTAGAGACACTCCTCGACAGAGAAGCTGAAATAAGAAAACTCTAACAGGAGTTAGCCCAAGTTCAGGGCAACCAAGCAGATGAACTCCACATACTCTACCGCTTGGCGGAGTTGTTGTTCGCTGAGAAGGCAATGCTCAAACAGATCATCGAGAATTAGTCGGTAGCTTGGTGTGAACTTGATTGTGATAGAGATGCATAGAGCCTTGAGTGTCGCTCTCTTTATAAGGCCGTTCGGCGACTGAAATGGCGCTTGAAGATGACCCTTTGGTCTCCACGAGTGAAGACTCTGACAGTAACTAGGTGTCACAAAAGTGAACCTAGATAGTAATTAGACGTTGTGTGGCTGACTCAGGCCCAACGTCGATTTTTGACCATAGGAAGTGCTTCTTCCAGTAGATATGGCTCAGTTTGGAGCAACAAGAGCACTTCCTATCTCTTTGTCTTGTGTGGCTAAGGATGCACGAGTTGTAGCTTGGTGCAGCTCGTGTATGCTCCTCAGCCATCACACTACTCATATCTTAGGAATTTAGGGTAGTAGCAAATAGCAACAAATATCCATTATCTCTGTAATTGGATAGTCTGAATGTCGCCTTGTAGTTGAGTTTCGATCAATAAAAAATGAACTTTTCTTCATATTGAAGTTGTCCATCTTTTTGTGTAATTGATCTGTGTATATTGAAGCAAGTCTGGACTCTGCATAGCTTGGACTCTACATGGAGTCAGTGTATTTAGAAGCGAGGCTCAGGCTTCCTTGTGTTAGTAGGAGTCGACTTGAGGTCCGCTAGGTAAAGTCTCGATCGGGTTAAGACTTAGTAAATTTTGCCAAGTCATTTTGGCAAAGTTCACCATATCAATGTCACTGACGAATTGAGTTAAGATCTACTCAATTTGAGGACTTAGTGAAGTTTTCACTATGGCATTCTGGCGAGGTTCGCCTTAGCGTTCTGTTCACTTGGGTGATATTCACCGGCAAAGTCCAAACAGTTGACTTTTAGTAGATCTCCTTAAGTCCGTCATGCGAAGTTCACCTAAAAGCTTTTAGCTCAAATTTGGAATATTTGGCGAAGCTTCTTTGGGGAGAAATTCCTGGCGAGGTTCAAGGCTAGAATTTCGAGCGAAGTTGAAGGCGAAATCTTTGGCGGATCTGACAGTGAGATATTCAGTGAAGGTTGTTAGCGAGATACTTGGCGGATCTAGAGGCAAGATCTCTGGCAAAGTCTGTTGGTGGGATATTTGGCGGATCTGGGGTTGAGATCTTTGGCAAAGTTCGCGGCGAAGAGTTTTCAGCGAGATTTAGGGGGAATCTCAGCTTATAAATAGGTTTTGTTCATCTCCCTCCTCTTCACTTTGAAATCAACTTTTGAACTATCAAACCCTAGTTTTCCTTAAGAACATCCAGATTTTATCAATCATGGCCCCTCGTTGTGCTATTCCCAAGGGAAGAAGCTCTGCTCGAGGAGTTCGACGATCGCGTGCTAAGGATTCACCGGCGAGGCTGGAATTAGCGATGGGTAAGTGTACCCATTAATGGCGATCTTCAGATCTGTCTTAGCCCATGGGGCTTTAACTAACGCCGCATGGCATCCAAAAGTCGATATGCCACTAAAGGCGAGACTTTCGAGACTATTCGTAGTCTTTTCCAACGTGCCTTCGTAGCTGGTGATGGGGCTCTATCAGTGGCCATTGATGGCGCTTCTTGGCGAACTTCGGTCTTCAGGCCAAGTTCTTTAGCCTCTTGGGCTTTTGTTGTGAACTTCACTCTGGCTGAGTTTGTTGTTGTTGTTTCATTTTTTTTATTCTATGCGATCCTCGCTAAGATGATGTTCACCATTTGGGATGATCTTCATTTGGGCGAGGTTCGCTCATTCAAGTTGGGTGAATTTCACCAACATTGGAATAAAGCGAAGTTCACTTTTCTCAGCTCTGTCGACACTGAGTTGGTATGTATGAGCGAGGTTCACCTCAGCTCTTGGGTTGGTTTGACTCGATCTTTGTTGACTGACCCCTTTCATTGTCATTGTGCAGTTGCTTTTTCTAGGGATCTGGTAGATCGATACAACCATTTTAGCCATGATGGATCCCACGATCCTGAAGTGATGCATGTCTTCCATGTGGAAATCCCATTATTCGCTGAAGGAAGTTGTTCTGACAGAGAGAAAATCATTCATACAGGTGGTTATAGGACCCTTTGAGAGATAATCACAGACGCGAAGCTCTCCGTTCCTAATGAATCAGCGTCCATGAAACCACCTTTCCTCGTCAGGGATGGTGTTCCTGGTGGTAATTCCTTTTCTGGCTGGGGGCAGGAATATTAGTACTTCACTTTGGAAGGCTATCAATGTGCTCTACCGGAGATAGAGCGATAGGTTTCCTTCATATACCTGTAGCGTTTAGCTGTGCCATGTCCCATGCGATTCGAGCTTACTCACAGGGAAGATAGCGTCAAGAGGGGAATTTCGAAGAGTGGAGGTGGCTTTCGCTAAGAAGGAGTTTACGGGGCTAACATTGTGGGGCTGTGCCTTAGCTTTCTTCAAGAAGATGCTCCAGTTAATGAGGTAGCAGTCGTCCCAAGCACCTTTGGGTATGAGCTTGCTAAGAGTGGGGCCCAATACCCCGAAGCGGACCCTAGGTTCCCTGGGTGGATTAGATCAACAGGAACTCATTGGTGGTCTCACCTTGTTCAATTTGTGCTCATCACTTTTGGGGACAGGTTATGAGAACTGAGGCTCTATGCTGCAGTCAGGGCTTCCAAGTACGATGTTGAAATATTCGCGCTAACATTATACGGCATTTTGGAATTATATAATTTCGATAGCAACACTTTCTTCACTCTGGTGGGGGAGATTGGTATTGCTCTTCACGAGATGTTTGAAGTATCTCGCTTGCCAATAGGAGATCATCCTTATGAAGAATTCTTCCTGACCAATGAGGAGCTAAGTGTCTTCTCTCATACCATGCAAATTGCAGAGGCGTTTCGAGAATTGACCTGTCATTTCCTTATTTGTCAAAGATCTCAAGGGAGTGCGAGTCATGATCATACCGTTGCTCGTGCCCCCTGGGCTGAATATTTGTTTCTCCATGTGAGTAAGAAGGGGATAGTAGAAGCGATCTCTACAGCTTTTGATACTGAAATTGAGAAGCACATCTTCAAATAGAAGTTTGTTCTGCACACAGCCGATTCTGACGTATGTGGGTTCTATGCTAGAGATAAGTTTGAGAGTTTTCATCGCTAAGCGAGAGAACCAATATCCAAGTTGGCGCTGCTCGCGGGATTCTTCTCAATATGGCTGAAGGGTTGTGCAATGCCTTCTCGGCCAAAAGATCGTATATCGATCAGGGTATTATATCCTGTAGTGATGTTGGCTTCCAGATATAATCTGGCTCTCCTACTAGTGATGGTAAGTTGTATACATCACGGTCTCTGAGAGTTAGCCACAGAGTACTTGAAGCAGGAGGACAAATGCCCAAGGAAACAAGTGCCTAACCCTAGGGTGGAATTGCCATATACCTATTTAGTAATATGGTTTACTCAAGATTGCCCGTCGTTGATGTCGACTGCTGCATCAGGTGGGGAGGAAATTGCCTTGCTTCAGAGGTTTGAGTATTCCAAATGGTTGATCAAATACCTGGGTGGCGTTCATAGGGCCCTCCTGGCTAGAGAGAACTACCGACTTTATTGTTGCTTTCCTTCAATAACTGGCTTCAACCCCGGGTATGAATTCGAGGATGGCTTTAGTAGCGAAGGCTTCACTTGCTTGCCTAGCAGGTGTTTCCACTGGCTGGTGAATATTCGGCCTGGCCATCTTGTTGCCTGGTTAAATGGGTCAGAATGTTACATCGAGCCCTATTTATCGTGTCGCTTTGCTCATCAATTTGGCTACGACCAACTGTACATTGGGAACCCAAATCTGGGATTATTACGCACTGGGAGCATAGTTGATGGAGCCAGCGCTTGGTATCTCTTTACCGCGGGTGCCACTGGGGTGAAGTTTTAGCTCACACAGCATACTCCTAACTGTTATAAGATGTTAGAATTTTGCAAATGGTATAGCAAGGTACTCGAACCGGATCCTGATTTTTGAGTGAACCAGACTGGTTTAGTTTGGATCTCAAAATGATACAAGGAGTCCTCTAGGAAGGGTTCGAGGAGTAAGATTCTGGGTATGAGTGTATTTTTGGCTGAGGATTTACCAGATAATGATTCGGATGAGTCTGGTGATCAACCTATTTTTTCACAGCCTGCTGATATTAATACTCAAGAACCTATTGAGTTTCAAAGGCCAATCGGCGTCCAAATCCATGAGCCCACTGTACCTGTAATTCATCATGAGGCACCCTGTTGAAATCCAGTGAAAGGGGAAAAGACCCTTACATGCTTCTCCTTCCAAATTAATACTGAAGAGGAGACATATGGCTGCCCTGAGCCTGAACCGGTCCTTCAGGGCTCTTTTGGGGTTGTAGAAGAATCATCCCCAACTTCAAGGCCAGAAACTGGAGTTGGATTTTTAGGTAGTCTATCACTCATGCGCTTATGCGATTGGAGGTGCTTTTTGATTTAACATGGTCTACCTTGCGTGCAGATAAAGAACCATTTGTTGTGGATGACGGCGAGGAGCCAGTTGATTATGACCGCTATGATACCAACACCCACTTGAACGACCCTAAGGATGTGGGAGGAGTCAGTGACATTGGCGGTCTCTCACACATGCTAGGTATTTTTGGTCAATTATGTAGAATTGTCTCATTTCAACGATTAACCTTTCCGTTATTGATCAAGCAGATGATGAGTTTGGTCCCGGAGACGTGGGTGATCATTCTGAGTATGCGATCGTTGTTGGGAGGGATCTTAGCACTTTAGAGCTTGTACCTGAGGATCCCATGCTTAGACCCGTTTCGATAGCGAGATGTCGGTTGAGGATCTCTAAATTTTCTGATGGAGAAGATGAACCTTCAGCCCTACCTATGCCTACAGGAGGCATTCCAGAGGTGCTACCAAAGTTCGCAGCATGAGGAACCAGCTGCGAGTGCAAATGTCGAGGTTGACCCTTCATCCACAAGTCTTGAAGTTGTGACCTCAGGAGTGATGACTGTGGCAACCATCACCACCTCTATGGAGGTGGGGTCTGCTATCCCTTCTGTCGCATCTAATCTGTTGGTCACGCTCGCACCATTTCTGATGGCAGGTCATGAGTGTTCACGGGGAAATTTAGTTCGATTGTCATTGCTTGAACTCGTTACAGCTTTTTGCATTTTACAACAATATTCAATAAAAATGTCACCTTTTTATAAGGCTTACAATGAGAATTGAAAAGGATTACAACTTTACACCCTAGTTGAACAAACGCGGGATCCGTTTATTAGATCCTCGCTTGCGTGGGTGTCTTTGCCTGTGCCGGGGACTCTATTCCGTTTGTGAATCACCGCGTGATCTGATCTAGGTGCTAGATCTACGGATCTGAGGTGTTTATTTCATGAAAGAAATAAAACACCGATGGGGATCAACTCACGAAGGAGATGATCGCCGGAGTGGGTGAAATCGACGAAGCGAAGTCATGCACTGACCCTAGGATTAAGACGAAGCTTAATCTAGAGGGTGAGATCATAAATCTGACCTAGACTCTTCTCCTCACCGCGTATATCTAAGTCGGAAGACGTTCGTCGCTTGCATGGGATCTAGATCTGGCTTTTTTGATTTTGCAGACACTCGGATTTGTGCAAAAGCTCTCAAAATCTCGCCTGGAGGTTCAGAATTTCCAACTCGGATGAATGAGACCCCCTCTCCTATTTATAGGCAATAGGGGGGGTGTTTGGGCCGAAGACACCTTGGTGTCTCGGCCTTGGCTGAGGCACTATTCAGTCTTTCAGTGTTTTCCGGTGTTTTTTCTAGCATCGTTCTCTTCCGATCGTGTCGCCATCGTGTTGAGTCCACGTCTGATCTATTTTCTCATTAACTCGTAACTCGATCAGTTCATCCTCGTTGACGTGCGAGACTAGTGATTCCATCTCGTCAATGTGCGAGTCTGGCTAGCACCATGGCATCAATTTCCTCGGCGCCATCTCGTTGGTTCCCTCGGTGACGTGGCTTTGATTTCCCCAGTGTCGTGGCTTTGATTTCCCTAGCGTTGTCTCGTTGGTTCCCTCAGCGCCGTGGCCTCGATTTCCCCAGTGCCGTCTTGTTGATTCCCTCAGCGTCGATGCTTCAATTTCCCTCAGCGCCGTGGCTCCGATTTCCCCAGCGTCGTGGCTTCAATTTCCTCGGCGCCATCTCGTTGATTCCCTCAGCGCCGTGGCTTCGATTTCCCTC
>JBAKGM010000233.1:14869312-14882583 GCA_037177215.1 Asparagus racemosus
CCTAATTGTCGCGCACAATCTAAAAAGAACCGAATTTGAAGAATATCCCCTACTTCCCGTTCCTCGTGGGATCGATATCTTTTATACTATAACTTGTTAGTTGTATACTTACAACTTCGAAGGTAACGCACATTATTTTCCACAACAGTATTAAAAAAGTGAATATTGAAAACTTGTAAAGTAGCTCGAATTATAGTTGGGTAATAACAATTAGATAAAAGGAGAGTAGCTTCATTAATAACTTATGCATGTTCTTTACACAAGTTATAGTGTTACATTCTTCTTCAGCTATTCTATATACAGAGGAAGAACTAGAACTAGAAGCATAGGAATTAATAAAATTATTTATAATTTATTTATACTCTGCTACTACGTTTAACATTAAATAGGTGGAATTCTACCTATTGTCAACATCTTGTGGAACTTTTTAACCCTCATATTTTTTCTTCTACGAAGTTGTTTCCATCTTTTAAGTTTTTTTACAGAAATATTGAGAAAATAAATAATAGACCTAACTTTTTCTATCATTGTTTTAATTTCATTAAATGCACTTTGCATAATTAAATTCAAAATATGACACATGCATCTAATATGAAAACAATCACCCTGACATGGCAATAGCAAAGATGATTTGTTATGATTTACTGCTACATTATTATTGCTTGCATTGTTCAGTGAAAGAGTAAAAATTCTTTTAGAAATTTTAAATTTTGCAAGTTCTTCCATTATTAAATTTACAATATTTTCACTAGTATGTGCTTCAAATGAAATAAAAGACAACTCTTTTAAATATTTGCCAACTATCATCAATTTAGTGTACCGTAATACATAAATAACCAGTTTGTGATTTTAGATGTCCAAATATTAGAAGTTAGAGAACATTACCAATTTAAGCTTTGAAAGTAAGCAATTAGCTTTGTTTTTTCTCTCCATAATATTTCATGATATCACATTGACAAGTTTGATTTGAAATTATTTGAAAAGCGGGGCACATACCCTCTTTCATCATATCTTCAACATCGTCATCTTCTACCATGTTGAAAGAATATGTTTAAGAACAACAAGCTTGATGATGCATTTTCTTGTTCAAATTGCATTGTAGGTCCATGTACTGAGGCCACCCGAGGAAGATGATTGTGAGAGGAGATATTGGCGGATATCGGGTTGAGACGTTTCTTGTCCTTTGTTGTGGCTCATTAAATGTCATTTAAGGTGGTTAGTCTCACTTTTATGATGATGTTGATGTCAGTTTATCAAACAGGGAAATTAAGTGAGTTATATTGGGGTTTAGGGTTCCTCAATCTTCTTTTGGTGGTTGATTATTGAGCAGAGGATTCTGTCCTGCACGCAAAAAATGTGTAAGAGGCTTGGAGTTGAGTTCTCCGGAGTTCCTCTGATAGTCAAGTCAGTATTGATCTTAAGTGGAGGAGAAAGAGTTTGATTGTAGTGTGTTCTATTGCTAGAAATCACGTACCTCCATGTAGTAGACATGGCATCGATTTATAGCAGATTCAAGAGGGCAATTTTGTAACTTCGGCCGAGTCTAAGCAGTCAGCTTATTCAACTGATACTTTACAGGTATCAGTTGTAGATGGTGTGAAGTAAGATGCTAACTTCGGAGGCGGCATCTCTTGGATGGCTTTTACTTTCTCGGGGTTGACATGTATTCCTTTAGATGTGACAACAAATCTAAAGAATTTTCCTCATGATACCCCTAGAAAAGATTTGGTCCGATTCATCTTGAGCTGGTGTTTACGCATGATTTCGAATACCGTTCTCAAGTCGCTAATATGGTTTTGCTTGTGACGACTTTTGATCGCGAGGTCATCAACGTAGCACTCGACCGTCTTGCATAAATGTTCACAGAAGATCATGTTCATTGTGCACTGATAAGTAGCTCCGGCATTCTTCAAACCAAAGGGCATTATTGTGTAACAGAATACTCCTAGAGGTGTTTTGAAAGCTGCATGCTTTTGATCATCTGGATGCATTTTGATCTGATTGTATCTAGAGAATCCATCCATAAAGGACATTCTCTTGAACCCACATGTGTTATCAACTATGACATCCGTGATAGGGAGAGGGAACTCATCCTTTGGACAAGTAAGGTTGAGATCCCGAAAATCAATGCAGATCTGGATTTTGCCGGTCTTCTTCATCACCACCACAATGTTGGCTACCCAATCAGGATGTTATTCTTCACAGATGAATCCACATTGAATGAGTTTGTAGATTTCCTTTTCAATTTGCTCCATTAACTCAGGACAAAAACGTTGTTGTTGTTGTTGTTTGACTGGTTTGATGTTGGGGTGATGTTGCGGCAATGTATAGCCACATTGGGGTCTAAGCCTGGTATGTCTTCATAACTCCAAGCGAATACATCGACGTATTCTTGAAGGAGAAGTATGAGTTCTTCCTTCTCAATGGATGATAAGCTTTTGCTGATGAAGATGGGCTTAAGGTGGGTATCGCTGCTGATGTTAATTTAAACCACCTTATCTTCAGTAGGTGGTTCCCTAGCTTCGAAGCGTGACTCCCATTGCTTTTCCAACTGTCTCGTCCATGGATCATCCTCAAAGTCTTCGAACGCTTCAGACTTATCAAGATCGCCAGTTAGGTCATAGGAGACCATATTGACCGTGAATAGGGCACCAATGCTAACGTCAGAGTCCCAATCGAACGTATCTGAGGAACTAGAATTATTGGATGCTTGCCCAATATGTGGTTCAGCTTCTGGGGAGATATAACCAAGTACACACTTAGTTCGATTATAATAATCAAGTACTTCGCCTTCTGATGTAAAGGGGATCAAAGGGACTCGCAATCCTCTATTAAAATTCAACCCTTAATTTGCGGTAAGGTCATATCTCATCTTTGCCATAATCCATTGAGATTGCTGGCTATATCAGGCAAATTCTAGTTCCTCCCCAGCGTCTACATCGGAGTTTGATGACTGAGTTCAAGCCTTAACTCTTCCGAAGGTGATTGAATTCTGGATGTTCCCTTTGGGTTGCACCGTAAAGGTGACATCCTGCGAATTGTCCAATTGCTTGTAAGTTAGATGCGACTCATGTATCAGCATTTGTACTGTCGGTTCAGAAGTTAGCTTAGCCATCAAAGTTTCGACTCTTGAGTTTTCAAGCTCAGAGTCTAAAGAATAGTTGTAAGCAAACTGTTCTTCATTAAAGATTTAAACGCCTTGATCTTCGGTAGATTGGTTGACACAAAGGTCATCCATGGTAATTACAAGTGGATCTATCTCCCAAACTAAATCATCAATGGGATCTAGCTCAACATCTGCCTCATTACCACTATCTTTGTCATCGGGGAGGACAATCTCAATTATTTGATTTTCATCATACAAAAGAGAATCAGTGAAGTAGTTTTCCACTCCTTTAAAAGGATATTTTTTAGCATCGACCCTCTATTGGACACCTTGTTTATCAATGTATTTAAAACATTGATGAAGAGTTGAGGGGATGATCATATTAGAGTGGATCCAAGGACATCCGAGCAGAAGATTGTAGGACATTTCAACATCAATGATGTAGCAGGTCACTTCTGTCTTTAAATTTTCTAGTTGACAATTGAGTCGAATTTTTCCAAGGGAGCGGCTATTGCTAGAGCTGAAGCTAAGGATGGTGGCGTTGGTCCTTGACAGCTTATGGGAAGGAATTCCTAAAAAGCTAAAAAGCCTCCGTGGAATAATGCTCACTGTGGAGCCTAGATCAATGTGGGTTCTCTCAACTTTTGTTGACCCTATATACCTAGTGGAGTAAAGGGGTCGATTGTGATGATGGTCTTTGACAAGCATATCTTTTGAAGTGAAGGTGATGCAAGGCATTTGCTCTCGGCATTGATAGCATTGCTCTAGATCCTTGCTTTGAGGAAGTTCAGTCACGTGGGTGTGAAATGCTTCATTATCATCTAAAGATTCTCTCAAAGCTTCCCTTGTATCCTTTGACAAACGTAAAAGTTTGTACAAGGTGATGCGAGCTGGGATGTTGGCGAGCTGGGCAGATGACGTCGTATCTGAACGGGGCCTTGGGATCATTTGGAGGATGTTGCAAGGCCTTATCAAATGGAGCCTCCTTTTGCTTGGCTAGTTCGGGTTGCTTAGATATTCCCGGCTAATTGTAATCCCTTAAGTAATCCTTTCCAGATCTTGTCCATGTCAAAACCACTTTCTCTCCCTCTGAGTCAGTGAGTGAAGTGACGTGCATAGATTCTTCTCCAATGATCATGGAGATAGTATTGCAAGTCTTCGTTTTAGATTTGGACTTTGGACGAGTCCAATCTTCATCTTGAATGAGGTCCAGATGTACCCACATGATTTTCCCCTTCTTAGTGGTGAGAGGGAGCAGACTTTGGTCCTGTTGGTTCGAGCAATAGTAGTTGATTATCTCTATCCTTGCATAGAACCAAATTGGAGTATTACCATATTTGCGATGACTTTCTTCTGCTTAGGTTTGAGCTTAAGAATTCCAAACTCAATGAACATTTGAATCTTATACTTGAGGATATACCAGTTTTTTGTTAGATGTCCCAACATTCTATGATAGAAGCAATAAATGGGGTCGCTAGTCTTTCCAATCTCTTCAGGGCGTCGAGCTTCCGGGAGCTTCAGACGATTCCCATTTATGAGGACATGGAAAATAGCGACTGTATGTTCATCCTTAAACGAATAATTGCGCTGGGAGTTTTTCATTGATTCTCTCTGTGAGCTGTTATTCGCATTCTGGACTCCCACTGTGAAAGTTTCTTTAGCTTTTGGCTGTGACATATGCCCTTGATTGCCTTTGTTACCTTAAAATTAGAGCGGGGCTCAAACTTGTTGAAACATTCTGATGACTTCTCAGCTATCTCAGCTTGTTCCATCAAATCCTTCCAAGCATGGGCAGCAACGGCACCCATGTGAGCTTCAACCTTTACCAGAAAGTTGTGCTGGCAAGTTTGTAGCAATATTGTTAGGGGTATATCTCGACATCGTAATGTTAAGTTGTGGTATCATTTGATATATTCTCGGACCATCTCATTCTCGCTCTGCTGCTCGGAAAGGAGTTTGGCCATGGTGACATCAGATTGCTCCTCGTGAAATTGCGAAAGGAACTTGGATTCTAAATCTGCCCAGGATCTGATTGAACCTTCTGGCAGATTCTGGAACCAATCAAAGGCTACCCCTGAAGAGTGCCAATAAAGAGACGTGCTTTGATGGCTTCGTTACCTACTACATTCCCCATTTGTTGGTGGAAGTAGTAGATGTGTTGATTAGAAGATCCTTTGCCATCAAATGCATGCAACGTAGGTGGTTTGAATTTTATCGGATAGGGAACCATATCCCATTCGATAGAATATGGACGGATAACACCTACCTTCTCAAGCTCCGTTCGCTGAGAGAGAATGTCAAGCTGCTTTTGAATATCTTCCAAGGCCTTCGCTTCCTTGCTTAGTTTTGTGAGTATCGTTGTTTCTGACCTCACATGTTTAGAATCCGTATTGCTTTGGTGTTCTTGATTTCTTTTATTAGGGTTTTCATCCATCAGCCTTTTTCCTTTTGAAGAACTTTCTTGTGGACGAGGATTGGTCAAGAGTTGGTCAATCATCCTTTCTAAACGCTCAATCCAATCATCAGCCTTTTTCTTCTGGACTGCCATTTGAGCTAGAAGATCCTCTTGGTCTGTTGCATTCACTTCGCATCTTTGGCTTTGACTTGAACTAAGGGTTGGGTTTGATGCTATGGCTGAGTTGGCGTCACTAGTGGTGCGTTAATTCGAGGACTATGGTGATTGTATGGAAGAGTAGTTGAATGTAATTGCCGCTTTCTTCCTTAGCCTAGTGTTGCGAAACACTCCTTCAGCTTCTAAAAATACAGACCAGATGCTAGAGAATACACTAGATCAGGAGAGCTCTCTGTGTTTTCCTCATCGTCTTCAGAAGTTACACTCTCTGAGATCAGATGTGTTAACATCTTGATCTTCGCTCGGGGCGAAAGTCAAGCTTCTTCCGCCTTTGGTGAAGTTTGTTTAGATTTTAACTAAGCTCGAACCTTCCTCGGCGAGGGTGGTATTCACATACGCGGGGTTGCATTGGACCTGATGTTCACTCTATGGCAGATTCTATGACAACTACGTGCAGTTGATGAGATTCCGTTCTTGGAAATAGATTCCTCGAACTTGGCTTGGTCAAATTCAATGACCAAAGTTTCAGCAAAAGACCCGAGGGTCTGAGTGTCAATTTGCGACACGATCTTCTCGTCGGTTGAGAAACAAGTCCCCAGCGGAGTCGCCATCCTGTTTCGGGTCTTTTGCATTGCAATTGACGCAAATTACAATTGAGAGACAACAATGAAACAAAGGAAAAATTTATATTTCGTAGGGATTCTTTTCTATGTGTCGGTGGAGCATTGATCTTGTACTCCGTTGACGAACTGAATCAAGAATCAAAAATCTTTTGTTGTTCGGTGAGGGTCAAATCACTTGGAAGGTAGCTCAACCTTCTCTTTGTGCAACTCCTCTGTGTATGCGCATGTGTCCTTTTGCTCTCTCCACCTATATGTCTACGTCTTCTTTTTTAAATGAGTGATCATCTCTCCTTTTATAGGCTAAGATAGAGAGAGAGAGAGAGAGAGAGAGAGAGAGAGAGAGAGAGAGAGAGAGAGAGAGAGAGTTAATGGTCTCTTTAGAATGTGGATTAGTGGCTATTAAAATAGGAGATAATGGAGAGAGTGGTTACTCCCTGAAAATAGCTCTGAAACGGCTATCTTGGCGAACTTTGTGGTTCTGGCGAGGTTCGCGAAAGTCGTAGGTGAAGATCGCTGCAATTGCGGACGAGGGTCGCTCGAACGTGGGGAGCCTTCTTCAAAAGTGGAAGACTTAGTCCACTTACTAATGTTGGTAGAGCTCCTTAGCTGGCGAGCTTTGCTTGCGAACTCGGAT
The DNA here is from genome assembly GCA_037177215.1 of Asparagus racemosus. Lineage (NCBI taxonomy): Eukaryota > Viridiplantae > Streptophyta > Magnoliopsida > Asparagales > Asparagaceae > Asparagus > Asparagus racemosus. Next base: position 14,876,248 of record JBAKGM010000233.1, read on the forward strand.
TTAACACAAAATACTAATCTTTGGTGGGGTTGGCGTCGGTCGTCAAGCGATTATGGGCTTGATTTTAGGCCCATTCGAAGTGTTTAGCCCATGGGCATTTACTTCTTAGGTCCAAATTAGTCATCGACCTAGGTGGGAATACATTTTGATCGTCTACAGTTAGAGGCGCTCAGTTAGTTGAGACTCAGCTCAACAATGGATCGAGATGTATCAATCTCGAATCGCAAGAGCCTTCAACAAGAGAGTCAAAGATCAATTGTTTAAGGAAGGAGGCTTAGTCTTAGACATTCATCTTCCCATGTTCATGACGCACAAGACCAAAGATAAATTTCAACCCAAATGGGAAGGCTTGTTTGTAGTGGGGTAGTCTACTCTAATGGATCATATTACCTGATTGATCCAAATGGCATCAGGCTTATGGCACTAATCAATGAGAAATTTCTCAAGAAATATTACCCTTGAATTGAGTCTTTTCCATCTCCTACGGAGATCTTGGTCATATTTAAGTTTTCACCTCTGACCTTGAGAATGACGTCTCGGCCCAAATTATCAACATTTTAATTCTAACAAAATCCCCCAGTGAGTTATCAAGTTAACATTACACCTCTATAACCCTAGGAATCCCTTGTCGCCGTCATGTTAACATTACACCTTTGAATAGTTCGCACTTCTTAAAGACTTGACTAGTTAACAGTACACCTTTATCTGTCCCGTGTCTAAAATTAATTAGTTAACATTACACTTCTATCGATTTTGCTACAGTTAAGTTAACACTATACTTCTAAATGGTAGTTGTTCCTTGGACTTTCTAGAATCTAACTGGTTAACATTACAACTCTGTCGTTTGTTTCATTTGATACATTAACACCACACCTCTATTAAATTCTCCCAGTACTTTCATGTTAACACTGCACCTCTAAACAATACTAGTTCTTTAAACTTGATATGTTAACACCACACCTCTATCAATGTAACTTTGTCGACTGCTTAACATTACACCTTTGCCGACTCCTCTCTTTATTCATGCGAGTTAAAATTCCATAACTCACCCATTTTCCCAATAGAGCTATTCAGGATCCTAAATTTTATATGATTTGTTAATATTATACCTCTATTGTTTAAATCCAAAAGTAAAAAGTTCTTTATTGCCAAGAGAGAACTAAGTAATTACAAAAGTGAATGACATGACATGCAGATAAGCTAAGGTCATTGGTGATACAAGGACCTAATACGTTCAATGCACCGAGACATTCCTGTCTCACCTGTGTCGATGGCACTATTCAAGGCCTGCTCCTTTAGATCCTCCGGATTAACTGGAGTTGCCCGAGCTTCCACGACTTCTAACCAAGCTTGTTCCATCTTCAAGCGTTCCGCTCTATGGGTGTGCTCAACATCCATTTCAATAGATTTAGCCTCAAGCTCTTATTTTTTGCTTTTGGGCAGCTTCCAACTTAGTTGGTGCATCAGTGATAATAGCCTTAGCCCCATTAATGGTGGCCTCCCTCTCAAAGATGGCGCTAGTGATCTCTGTATTTTCACCATCAATCTCAATAAGACGGGTCGTTAGTTGTTGAAGCTGTAAATTGATTTCCTCCAACTCTTTGCAGGTTGCCTCTTTGAGCTTACAACACTTTGCCGTAAGGTGATAGAACTCAAGCTCTACAATAGTGTTGGTATTAGCTTCACAAAGATGTTGCAACTCTCGAAAATGTAGTTCAACTTGGTCAATCATCTCTTTGTAAGGCTCGACACGCTCGGCTCCAGCAACTGTTGCAAGAAGGTCGAGTTGACTTCACAACAATCACTTGGCGTGGGAGGACAAGCCTTTCCCTGCAGTCAAAGCACTTCCAACACTTTGGTTGAATAGTGTTATCAAACTTTCAACCAAAATCTAAATCTTCAATTTAGTTGAGTCCTTAGAATCTAGAGAAGAAGGACCTCTCGCTAGCCCTGACGGTCCTGCTTCAGTCACCATGACTAGAGACTCAGTGTTCAAGGGCAACTAAGTTAACACCATCATCAGTTGTTCTCCACCCAGTATAAATTATGAAGTGAGTGAAGCCAAAACACTCGAAATATCTATTGAAGCAGAGGAAATGGGAGTTGTTGTCACCAAAGGCTAAGGGCGTCATGTGACCAATGCTGCCATTATGGTGCTAGGAGCATTGTGTGACCAACGCTGTCGTTGCAAGTACAACCAAAGGCTTGGAACACTGTGTGACCAATGCTATCGTGGTGGGTGCAACCACAGGCTTGATATGCATAACCGTAGGCTTGATATCAACTTTCGCAACCTTGATCCATGATCCGATCATCCTTTTTGTCGATGCAATAGGTTCACTTTCAATATGAGGTTTGAACCTTAGAGGCATGCCCCTTTTAGCTCCTCGAGGAAGAGGAGAAATTGGCACATCTTCTTCAGACTTGAACGACTCCACAATAGAAACAAAGCACCTAGCGACTGAAGGTTTGGCAAAGAAAGGAGGCACAGTGGTCGCGGCGCCGACATCAGGCTTAGCCTCAATGTTTGCATTACGAGGGAAGTTAGATGTTAGTTATCAAGTCGGAATAACTACATTATCCCTTTGAATGAAAAATGTACCTGAGATGTGGGAAGACCCACCTACATCACTTCCTAGTACAGATTCTTCAGGCTCGGTGAAGTAAGCATCGGGCTCATAATAGACTTGTTCTTCCTCTTCTTCTCCTGAATCTACCCAATCAACATGCATGGGGTCCTTGTCTGTAAATAAGAGTCATATGCCATTAGGATACAAGTATACTGAATCAAGATAAAGGTGAAAATGAATCTGACCTGGAGCAGTCGTAGGTTCAGCTACCAGCTGGTGCACTGAAGCTACGAGAGACTTTTCTTTTACCCTTCGAGGTTCCTCTACCACAAAGGATTTCTCCTTCAGAGGTAATTCCAAGCGTCGTCGTTTTGACAGCTCTTGCTGGTGACATCCGATCGTGGCCTCTTCCTATGAGTCCCTCAACTTGCCACTTCTTGATGGACCATCAGCTCTATTGGCTCCTGAATACTGATGCTAATAGGTCTGCGTGGTGGTGACTTGTCAGCAAAGGCACCCGAGTCATCTTCATCTCCAGCCGATCCGGCTTCTGCCAAATATTCTTGGAGTCCAAGTGCTTAAATTTTAGATCCTCTCTTAGAAGCTTCTTTATACTTCCTGATGATCTATTTCATGCCAGTCTTATTCACCTGGAGGTTTGGATTGGGAATGTTCATTATGTTTTACCACTTACAAAACCCTAACGTCATATAACAGTTAGGAACATTGTAAGGTAAAATAAATGTGGTGCCAGTACCCCAAGCAGTGAAATGGTAGCAAGCTCAGGCTCCATCAACAAGGCTCCCAGAGCACAACAGCCCGCTGTTGGAATTACCAACAAAAAGTAATCATGTCCAAACTACCATGCAAAATGGCCGGGTAAATAGGGCTCGATATAACATTCGGTCCTATTTAACCGAGCAACGAGATGACCTGGTCTAATATTAACTAGCCGGTTGAAGCAACCACTACTTCGGCAAGTTTACCTCTCTGAGCTAAGACCGTTTTCTAATTCATCCCCAAAGTTAGCCGCAACAATTTTGGGGGAAACAACAGTATAGGCTATAGTGATCTTTATTCTGCATAATTTGGTGGATCCCCGCAACGTACCTAACCGTCCACTTTGACAACTCATATCAATATAGCAATGCAATCCCTTCTTCATGTCTAGTGGTGGCGGACATGAGTGAAGAGCAAAGAAGAGTATAGCACACCATCAAATGGGTATTCAGCAACTCCACCCTAGGATTCTGGACTTCTTCCCTCAGGCAGCCACCTTGTTGATTCAAATATTCTGATGCCAACTCCCTCAATCTATGGTAGATGTAGCTGATCATGGCTAGGAGTAGAGCCATATTGTGCCCTTGATCAATCAAGATTGTAGGATGTAACACCTTGATGGAGATACAATCTTCTAGAAAAGAGGGCACTACACACCCTTTTACCAGATCAAGAGAAACCCTGTGAGAGAGCTTGAGCAAAGATATGCTCTTCAACTTGATGGTGGAAGCTTTTGAACGTGTCCCTTACATGAAATTTACATTCGTCTGATGTGATAGTATGAAGCACAGGACCATGCCTGAAAATTCGCTTTTCCACTTCAAGCCTAGTACTTGGAGGAATAAGCTTCAAGTTCCCCTTCTTGCTCACATTTTCAAATAGATATTCAACCCAAGGCACGCGAGCAACATGAGCGTCATGAGCATTGGCCACCATTTGGTGGTAGATGTGGAAGTGACACACCACCTCATGGAGGGTCTCACCAATATGAGCGTAGTGGACCATACTCTTCAACTCCTCGTTGGTAGGAAAGAATTCCTTGTATGGTTGCTCTCCCGTCGGTAAACAAGATACCTCAAACATCTCATGCAGAGTTATTCTAAGCTCCCCCACTAGAGTGAGTTATCAACATTATACAGCTCGAGAATATTGTATAAAATTAGGGCATAGATCTCAATGCCATATTGAGAAGCTCTCACCGTAGAGTACAGCCCTTATTCTATTAGCCTTTCTCCAAAGGTGGTTAAGGGAAAATCAATCAACTGAGCCCACCACTTTGAGTCATTTGATTGAATCCATCTGAGGAATCCAACATCCTCCTCTGGATACTTCCTATTGAACACACTTAAAAACCATACAGAGTTTATTAGTAGGGGCGTCTCTTTTAACAGAACTAGGATGGAGACCTATGATGCTAAGGCAAAAGCTCCTCTCAAGTCGAAAACCACCTTCATGCTTCAAACTTCCCACCATCACACTATCCTCCTTTTTAATGATTGGGAATTGCATCACACGAGGGACCATGAGATGCTACAAGAACAAGAACGATACATGTTGTTCCATCGCTAGCAAATAAAAGTGTCGATATCCCTGGGCATAGTACTTGCATTCCCTATCCTGATTGAAAATGGCAGTATCTCCTGCGTTGCTATCACCAAATAGAAACTATGGTTTCCTTGATTGGTCACTTTTCAGGATGGAGGACTTGACATCCATGATAAGTTCCCTTAGGGTGGTAGCACTCCCATGGCGAATTGCATTAATTCGTTCTTGACTACTTTTCTTAAAGAATAGAGAAATAGTTTCTCTGAAAACATGTAACGTTAGAGAATCCAGAGTTCCATTATGCCCATTGTGGTTATGATGGCCAACGGGTGTATCTGGTAGAGGAACTACACAAAGAAAAGAAGAGAAAATGAGTTAGAGTGGTAGAGGAATTGTACAAAGAAAAGAAAATGAGTTAGAATACTCGTTGGAAGACTCAGCTTCAAAATCGCCTAAGTCTTGAGCTCATAGGTGGAGCTTACGCACTAGACTTGCTTGAGCGAAGCTCACTCATGAGCAAAGCACGCCCATCACTAAGCTCTAGAAGATCTAGCTAAGTGTCACAAGTCTAGGTGATGCTCGCCCAACAATAGCGAATCTCAGCACAGTGGCGAGACTCACTCAAAAGCCCAGGTGGGCTAATATGACGAACTTTGCTTAGACAAAGTTCACTTAGAATCTCAACATGCTAAAACAATGGACTCTACCCAAAAAGCAAAGTTCACCATGTGAAGTGCCATTGATGGTGACTATCAAAGCTCCGCCATCTCTGAGGAAGCCAAAAATTAAGACCTAACACGGCCGTTGAAGCCTCACCGTCGATGGCGAAACCAACCTGAGTGCTTTGAAGCACTGTTTGAGCTCAATAGGGACTATCTTAACAAGCAAAAAGCCCCAGTAATAATGGTAGGTCTAAGGAAGGAGATGGGTTTCAGATTGTACCTGGTGCCATTTCTAACCGCGGCGGCGCAACAGCAGTAGTTGGTCGATGAGAGCTGCTGGCAGTCTACTTTGCCTTGGTGAGTTAGTGACGGGGAGTCATTGTGTTCTCGGGGAAAGTTGCTGAAATTTTCATTGATCTGAATTGTTTACAAACTTCAGTCACCTGAGACAAATTCAAATAAAGATCGCCTTTTTATAAGACTTTACAATGAAAAAATCAAATTGAAGATTACAACTTTAAACCCAATTTGAACAAACGCAGAATCCGTTTATCGGATCCTCGCTTGCGTGGGTATCTTTGCCTGTGACGGGGACTTATTTTGTCCGTGGACCACCACGTAACTCCGATCCAAGTGGAGATCCGGATTCTAGATTTGTAGATCTGAGGGGTTTATTTCACAAAGAAAATAAACGCCAACGGAGATCAACTCACGAAGGAGGTGATCGCCAGAGCGGGTGAAATCTACAAGGAGAAGTCACGCGCTGGACCCTGGACTAA
>JBAKGM010000233.1:14885745-14896440 GCA_037177215.1 Asparagus racemosus
CAAAGAGAAGAAAAGAAAATATGAAGGGGTAAAAATATTTTTTTATTAATTGCAACAAAAAGTTACAAATTTAGAAGCTCTTCTCAATTAATAGTAACCCTTCTCTCCAAATAGAGTTTTTACAAAATATTTTACACTCAAACCGCTCACCCTCTACGCCCATTTATAGCCTACAACAATGAAGGAGAACCCTTGGATGAAACTTGGAGACTAAGGAATAAAATCCTGCCCTAAATATATTTTCTGTTGCAAACCAATTGGTTGGCCCCTTAGTTGGCCAATCGGTTGGCTCCTTGGTTGGTTTGCAGCAAATTTTCACTTTTATTAGTTTTTTGACCTGATTTCTTCATGGAGCTTTCTTGGGCATTCTTTTGTCTTCATATTTGGGCTTCAATAAATGACAGAAAATTAAGGAGCTTGAGTCTTTTGGGCTTTTATTCATTCTTTCTTCATTAACTTATAAATTAAGATAATAATAATTATTAGTGGTATATTTATTTATATAAGATAGATGATAAAGGTATAATTTTGTAATAAAAATGTGATTATCAAATACCCCCACATCTAAACTTTTGCTAGTCCTCTAGAAAGAAAGAAATTGAAAGAAAAAGAAAGAAAAATTCTAACTCACTATGGCAGATATCGCGGTTGTATTTAGCACATACAACAAGCCTTTAAATCCCTAGGTTATCCTAGTAGATGAGTTGTAGTCTCGTGAGGGTTTGCAGTTAATATACCCACAAAATTCGGTCAAGTTGCCAACTAAAAGAAATCAATGTATAATTAGTTCACCTGATATATTTCAACATTCTAATTGAACCTAGTTTTTCTCAATAAAACGTTTTTATGTATAACTCCAAGGTAAATATCTTGGAAAATCTTTTCATTATAGTTATACAAAACTAAGTCTAACTTGAAAGTTTAATTTAAAAGTTTTGAAAAGAACATGCTAACTCTTTGTTTTAAACAATTTTCAAGTATCTTAATCAATTTTTTTTTCAAGACATATATACAAATATAACTATATATATAAAAACATTGTTAGTATATATATATTTTCTTTATTCCTTGGTAATTTTGTTCTACTTCATCAAGCTTTCTAAGTGACCATTTAATGAGTTTTGGGCCAATGAATCCCAACCCAATTGGGTTTAGGTCATTAAGCATGGAAATACTCCTTGGGCTTAATTACTTGGTCTACTTATGCTTTATAAGATTGAGCCACCTTGAATTTCAAAAGAATTTTTATTGGTGCCCATTTTTCTTCTTTTGCAAAGTTAGTTTTTAAAAAATATATATATGTGTATGTGTATGTATATCTTGAAAAATATTTAGATCAAAACAACTTGAAGAATTATTTTCAACTCTAAACTAAGCATGCACAAATTTCATTACTTTAATTTAAAGTCCAAATTAAGACGTAAGTGAAGTATACTACTTTGAAAATCATTTCTTAAGAAATTTATTTAGAGTTATCATAAAAGGTGAAATTGAGTATAAAACTAACTAACGATTAGAAAATTTAAAATTTTATCAAATAGATCAATTATTAATTAACTCTATTAAGTTGGCAAGTGACAATATTTCTATGAAAAAGAAAAAATGATAAAATAAAGTGAAAAATAACTAAGATAAAGAAGAAAATTGACTAGTTCCAACCCTAACACCTAAATTTTGCATGTCCTCAATGCAAACTCTATAATGCACAAAGTAAAGCAGATAAGAAAGAAAGTACTTATATTTGTTCGGTCGACCTAGAACAATGATGAAATGATAAAAATCTGCAATTAACCTTTGATGTGAGCAGGATGAAGTCAAAATCTTCTCTTCCTAAGTGGAGTATTTCCGAGGCCTGAGTCTATCTGGAAAGGGGGCAACTAGTTTAAAACTATTAAAATTAGGCTCTTGGTCATTGGAAGCGGGTAATTGCTAAATAGAGTCATCAGAAAGGAGAGAGAATTTGTTTTGGTTCAGGAGTTTCATTTGAAGGCATTCTAACTTGATTATCAACTTGTTTTCTTGACTGTAGTGAATGGATTGCACTCACTTGAGCTTGGTTGGTTGAACTTGATCCCGTGTCCTTAGGGTTGGTCACGAGTTGACTCAAAAATGTTCCTTTCTCTCTCTCACTCATAGCACTAGCTATTTGGCCAAGTTGGATTTCTAACCTAGCTATAGCTTGAGTGCTGGAATTGAACATTTGTCTGGTTGATTGCATAAAGAAATTTAAAGTGTTGGATGTTTGAGTCAACTTGGTAGTCTGTGTAGAAGCTTTAATCATGGCTTCCATACCCTTTCCCAAAACATTGAGACGTTTATCATGATCAGAGTTTGGAGGAGAATGATTTACAGATTGATGATGAGGAGACTGATTTGGATATGGCAGATTTGGTTGTTGAAAATTAGTTTCAGAACTGAAAGGAACTGTGTTTCCCCTAGGAAGTTGTTGGGTTGAAGAGGGAGAGAAATTTTGATTTCCGGAGTAGTTTCCTTGATTCTATACAAAATTTGGATGATTTTTTCGACCTAGATTGTAAGTTGGAGAAAATAGATCATTCACAGGACAGTGGAATGCAGTGTTTACTTGACCTAATAGTTGACTGTTTCCTAAGAGAGGACATTCCTCTAAAACATGGGATGGAGAAAGACAGTTGTGACACCCTGAGGTAGAAACTTGATTGATTTGAGCTAGAGCTCATTCTTTAATTTCTAAGACTTCTAAGCTATGCATGATTACAGCCTTCTTTGCTTTAGCGGCTATGTTCGTCTCTAAGGAGAAACCACTGGATGTGGGTTGAAAAACTGATGAAACTCTATCATCACAGTGTTCCACTACATTGTTTTCTCGGATAAACTCTCTAAAAAATCCCAGGCTTCATCGGTATTTTTCTTCATGAAATCTCCTTGACACATTGATTCTAAGGAAGTTTTTGAAGAATAATCCAATCCTTTATAGATGATTTGGCATAATCACCATTTTTTAAAACCGTGGTGAGGACATTGGATAAGAAGATCCTTAAATTTATCAAAATATTTTTAGAATAGCTCTCTCGGGACAATCTTAAAGTTCTGAATGCTATTTCTACGCTTAACCGTTTTGTGGATAGGGAAAAATTTCTTCAGAAAAACGCTAACAAATTCATCCCAAGTTGAGATAGAATTTGTAAGTAAGCTATACAGCTATTTTTTGGCTTTATCCTTAAGAGGAAATGGAATGAATCTAAGCTTAATCGCATCTTCAGATAGTCCCTCATCTTAATCATGAGACACACTTCCCCAAACTCGGAGATAAAAATGTAAGCGTCTTCGGTTTCGATTCCTAAGAATTTTGGAAGCATGTTTATGAAATGCGATCTAAGCTCAAAATTGGTTCCATTGACATCGGGAAGCTTAATGCAAGACGAGATTGAATTCCTAGTTAGATAACACACATGTTAAAGAACGGGTGAATTAGGATTGGTCATTTCGTTAGTCTCAAGAGATGAATCAATACGGATTAAACGATTGGTATTCTCCCTAATCCAAATTTGCATACACCAAAATAATTTCTTTTTATAATATTTTTATATAAAAAGTTCTTAGAAAAACACAAGTTAGTTTTTTTAAGAGGAAAAAAATCTAAAAGATTAAAAAGATGATGAGAAAAAAGAGAAAGATAAAGGAAAAACCTAACTAAAATAAATCAGTGCAATCACTTGTGTCAATCACTTTAAATTCTAGGGTTAAGCCTAGGCTCAACTAAACCAGCTCCTAGTCAAAAATTCCTTTAGTGAAAAGATCAATGTGTACTCGGTCAATTAGCCAGGTAAGGATAGTACTAGAGGAAGATCAAAGATTAATTAAGTACCTCATTTTTTGTGGAGCGCTTTACGTAACCTCTAAACCTTGCCTTAGATACCAACTAATCCAAGTAAACTTGAACATGTTCACTTAAGGATTTTTGGTTCCTTAATGAGCTCGAATCCTTAAGGGCCAATGTCTATTGAGTTTTAAAAGGCTTAGATTTGTGTAGTGAGGTATCAGTGATTTGTGAGCTAAGAAAAGGGTGATGAAATCTCTCACCTTATCTTGATTATTGGGTTTTTGCCCCTAAGAATATTTTCAAGTGAGTACCAATTCAAGATGCTCAAATCACTTTGGTGAACTCCTACTATCATATGCAATGCAACCCTAAGAATTAGAAGCAACTACAAAAGAATGCAAAAATAAAATCTTTTTATTTTTTTTAATTAAGGTTCAACAATCAAACAAAAGTGAGAAAATGAGATTTTGAATTTATTATCTTGTTAGTAAATATCCAAGTGGAGGGTGAATTTTTATTGTGGTTGACAAAAGTAAAATAATTTTTCTTTTTAGATTCTAAATGTCTCTAATTATGAGGAACTAAAAAAAGGGTTGGAATTGAATATAGTAGAAAGAGGAGTTACCCATGCAAAAGCATCCAAGCCTTTTTAAGGCGAATCTTCAATCTTCAATCTTTAATCCTTGATCTTTAAGCTTCAAAGTCGTTCCTTCACAAGAAAACACACAAATTAAAGAATCAAAATCGAAAAATCTTACTTATACACACTGTTCCCGGGCAACGGCGCCAAAAACTTGTTAGTCAATATAGTGTACTCAAAGTTACAAGTATACAACTATCAAGTTATAGTATAAAAAAGTATCGATCTCATGAGGAAGGTATTGTAAAAGTTAATCAATATCAATAAGCAAGAAAAGAAAATATTACAAGAAAAGAAAAGAAAGGAATAATAATAAGTAAACCCTCATATTCATCTTATCTTCATCTTCATCCTCTTTTCTTCCTTGGACAAAGAGAAGAAAAGACAAGAAAGGAATAAAAAATAACCCTTATCTTCATCTTATCTTTATCTTCATCTTCTTTTCATCCGTAGACAAAGAGAAGAAAAGAAAATACGAAGGGATGAAAATATTAAGTTATAAATTTGAAAGGTCTTCTCAATTAAGAGTAACCATCTTCTCCAATTAGAGTTTTTACAAAATATTTCACACTCAAACCCCTCGCCCTCTACCCCTATTTATATCCTACAGCAATGAAGGAGAGCCCTTGCATGAAACTTGAAGACCAATGATTAAAATCCAGCCCTAAATCTGTTTTCTGTTACAAACCAATCGGTTGGCCCCTTGGTTGGCCAATCGGTTAGCCCCTTGGTTGGTTTGCAATAAATTTTTATTTTTATTGATTTCTTGACCCGATTTCTTCATGGATCCTTGAGCTTTCTTCGACCTTTTTTGTCTTCATATTTGGGCTTCAACAAATGATAAAAAATTAGGGAGCTTGAGTATTTTGGGCTTTTATTCATTATTTCTTCATTAACCTGTAAATTAAGATAAAAATAATTATTAGTGTTATATTTATTTATATAAGATAGATGATGAAGGTATAATTTTGTAATAAAAATGTGATTATCATCGTAGAGTGGGCGTGACAACGACTATTGAGGTGATTGCTCCCACTCCATGTACTACCCTGGACGGGGTCTCTTCTGTGGACGTTTTGTGGGTCGTTCTGTAAGTTCTCACAAATTAATGAAAAAAGGCTCATTTGGGTGGCTCATACCTGTTTGTGATTTCCTACGCCTTATATGGGTTGGTGATGACCAAAGCTGGGTTGCAAGGACTTTGGATGCCCTAAAGCATTTCCTTGGGGTGTCCCTGCTCTTATGTTTTTGTTTGCCAAGATGCAGCACTAGTGGTTGGGGAGTAGTTTATCTGATCTTGTCTTCTCGATTTTGTCACTAGTGTCCGCTTTCATAGAGAGGGATGGCAGGCGACATAGGAGGTTGAGAGGAAAGGCATGGCTAAAGGGCTCGTTAATGAAAGATGCGAGCCATAGCTAAAGAGATTGACTTAAGTAACGTAATCAGAGTTGATTATTCTTCAGAGTTCGAAACTGAAGATGAACCATTTTTGAAAACCGAAGATGAACCATTTTTTGAAAAGGAGAAGAAGAGGTCCTCCTATGGATGCCAAACTGTTGACGTTAGAATGTTGACGTGTGATTTAGGAGAGATAAGTATAATTTTGGGGTCCCTTACTCTCCTTTAATGGCAGATCGTTCCTGTGGAAAGCCTTGAGCTGTAGTTTCCTACATATATAATAGATGTTAGAGACCCTGGAGGTTGTTTCCTCTGGTGTGCCCTCCGACGCTCAAGTCAGTGATTGATTTGATTAGTCTGAAGAGAAAAACAGAGTAGTCTTATTGACTTTTTAGGTGCAAAACTATGTACCTTAGTATGGTGGAAGTTACCATTATATATAGAGGATTTATAAGTGCACGTTGATAACTTGGCCGAGTTTGTGTAGTGATGGATCAGACCATACTTTACACGTGTCAGCAACTGGTCAGATGAGTACCTCTTGTATTATTGATAAGGCTGCTGAAGTACTGGCGCGGTCCGAGGAGATTTGAAGTCTCTGGCTCGAAAAATCATAATGACTGGCACTACATTAATGTTGATGACAACTGCGCGGCTTAGTGTGGGCGCTAACTAGCGACGCATTAATGGGATGTGAGGTTGACAGGTTGTTCCCCTTTTCAAACGCTAAGTGTTGGGTCTGAGTGGGGAATGCTTTTTGTCTAAGATTCAGGCTCCTAGCAGATTCCGGATTGAATACGCTTTTCGTCTCGGATTTAGATCGTGAGACAAGTCAGCTAGCTTTGCACCCGGATCATGCTTTCAAACGTATGTGAGTTGGTCGGCTAGTTATAACACGTGATCGCTTCTTGAGGCTTTATTAAGCATAGTAATTTTCAGAGCACAAACAGTTGTAAGGAAAAAAAAATCCCCTAGTAATCGAGCCATAGTATGGCAAAAAGTTCTTATTATAGTTCCTATCGTTTAAAAAGACCAAAATTACCAAAATAAGGGAAATAACTCATTTTTCACATCATCCTCATCAGTCACGACTTTCTGTTCCGACTTACCGCACTATGCATCTGAATGAAACAGAGGAAAGGGAAAGCTTTGTCGTACTCCCCTCGCGAAATCCACGGTACTTTTTTTGCACTTTCACATGCATGCATCTTATCTCAATTAAAGCTGGCAAAATGCTTAGCAGTTAGCACCCCACCCGGTAAACTTGTGTCACCCCCCCTATCTATGTCTTTGTCTATAAACGATCTCATCCAAAACCTAATTATATCGATAGATACCCCTTAGGGCCATCTGAAATGTCAAAAATGCCCCTCCACCCTACGCTCGAGAGTACGCCAATAAAGAGCAGACCCACTGATTTGACGGCCTGGATTAAAAAGGTTAATATGTTTTGTTAGTAAGACCTATTGAACTTTGTAAATTCCATAAACTCCGAAATCTTTATATTTGTAAATTGGCTAAATGATACCTCATCGTTTTACCTACTTTATAGTAAAGTACTCTAAGTTAAAAAAAAATAGCATTTTAATGCTCTAAGTTGTAAGAAAAGAATATTTTCATACCCTAAGTTATAAAAAAAAACTAACAATTAATACCTTCTATTGTTTGCATGTTTCTCATGTGATTAGTATATGATATTTTTATAATTGTATAAACCCGTTTATTATAGTATTTACCACTATACCTACTGTTTATCTTTTTATTAATTTCTATATTGAGGGATATTTTTGTTATAACGGATTTTTTTAATGATGTTTATCATATTTTAACCATGGACAACTTAGAGTATTAATTTATGTGCTATTTTTTAAAACGTAGAATATTTAAGTATAAAGAAAGTGAAATAATAAGGTATGTAAGTGCCATTTAGCCTTGTAAAGCAGACATCCAATCTAGGAAGTTGGTGTAAATAACACTTTTGCATTTGAGTTTACATTCCATGATCTATTGAGTTGTTCTGAATAAGACCCTCACATTGGAAAAGCGTGAAGATTTGGGGGGTTTAAACAAGAAACATGAAGATTTGAGGACAGTACCATATAAAATTAACATAGATATAGAGGTCTAATATGAAAAAACCCTAAGGTTAAAGCTCTTGTCGCATGTTTCTCGCCAGTAATGGCACTTTTGTAGTTTATTAGTCCAGCAGGGGCTCTTAGCGAAGATACGGTTGGCTTTTCGGCGAGGTGCGGTCCCCTAGCAAAAGACGGGAGACTGACGGAGATTGGAGCTTCCGCTAACGGTGCTCACGGGAGGAGCAAACTGGACAGGCCCTAGATTTTGTAGGGCTACGCCATCAAGACGTAGGATGACGGTGCGCCGTCGTCATAGGATCCAGGTTGCCGTTATAACTCCGTTAGCCGACTTGCTGGAGTCACGTGGACAGTAGTTTAGTGAGATCGGGGCGAGGAAAGAAATGAAAGGCCTGAAAGTAGTAAACAGAAGCATCGCATTCGCACGTGGAGGACGCGTGAGTACGGTTAGTTAGTTTAAAGGAAAAAGTACTTTCACCTTAAGTTACTAATTGGCTAAATATCACGAAAACGCCCTTAACTTTAGACAATTAATAGAAATTCCCTTCACCTTTCAAAAAATCAAAAAAATCCCCTTAAGTTTATCCGTTTCCATACAACCCCTTTTAACTTTGAGATTTTATCTGAAAACACCCCAAAATTAAGGGGGTTTTCTTATAAAATTTCAAAGTAAAAGGAGATTTTTTTATAAAATCTGAAAGTTAAAGAGATTTTTTTATAATCCTCATACTTAGAGGAAGGGGGGGGGGGGGGGGTGGGAGGGTCCTAATATTTTTGAAGTAAAGGGGGTTTTCCAATAATCGTTCAAAGTTAAGGGTTTTTTTATTTTTTATTTTTGATATTTACCCTTGTTAATTTGCCCTTCATTTAGACATATCCAAAATGGGATGACATTTTTGGATCATAGAGTGGAAAAGAAAATTGGACAAACAATTAAAAAAGGTAAACTTCATAAAGCCCCTGAATTTTAGAAGAGCAATATATAAAACACCATGGACTTTGTTTATCTCACATAATCATCTTGAACTTTGAATTTTTCTCATTGGATTGCACACATGTTATTGGCAAATAAAAAAAACTTTCTTTGAGATAAAAATCTAAATTTTAGAGAATGGGAATCTTACACATAAATGACAAATGCTAAATTTTAAGTTTTTTTCCCTCTCAATGATATTTTTGTTATTTACAAATTACAAATAAGAGGGCCAACAAAAAAAGATTATAGTTCAGAGCAATTTGGTTAAACATCCTAAAGTTCAAGCAGCTATTTTGAAACCCCACAAAGGTCAAGGGGCTATGAAAAATTAACCAATTATTAAGTAGTTAATAGGGCTTTTTGCCTTTTAATCCAAAGTTTTAGCCTCACTTATTTAAAAAACTCATCCACTTTCATAAACACTTATAAACCCAAAATACTCCATGCCACTTATTTTGAAACGCAACTTGTACAATACCCTTATTTTTTATACTGTATTTCCCTAATATACCCAAAATTCCAAAATTACCCTCTTTTCCCAAATATTACTAGCCTTTTTTTCCTCTCTTTCCTTCATTTCACAAACCCAAAAAGCCAATCCTCAAGTCTCAAATCCACCTCCTCTTCACTTTCTCATTCTCCTTCAAGCCTCACCACCCTCAACTTGAGTTGCAGCTCATCAATTCTTTGTCCTCTCCCCCTCCGACGACCCCAACTATGCTCTCGCTCGCTTCTGTCCTCTCTTGAGCACCGAACCTCTCATCTTCAACATCATCATCTGCTCTCTTCTCCAATTCTACGCCTACATGCTCTCTCAATGTATCCATTCGACAACCTTGCTTCCTCAATCTAATTGCCAATGAAACTAAGTTAAATTTGGTCTCTAGGTGCATGACAATGTGATAAAGCTTGGCTTTTAGGGTATTGGGTATGTTCAGAAAAATTTAATTCACAAGTATCTAAGTTTTCGTGAGAGGTTGGTGCATGAATGGTGTTTGATGGAATGATAAAGAGGAATACATTTATTTGGACCATAATGATTAGTGGTTATGCAAGGAAGGGTTAGTTGAGCAGGCGATGCAGGTGTTCAATGAAATATCTAAGAGCGGTTTGATCGGTTTTCTGAAATGCAATGATATCATTTTATGCGTAGGTAAAATCTCCAAGATGTGTCAAGTAGATTTTTTTCCCGCAAAAAAAAAAAAAAAACCTGAAAAGGACTATCTTGTTTAGCCTTTTAATGCGAATCTCATATTTCTTTGTAATTTCTATTTTGTTATAATGTATCTGGACCTAATAAGTGTTTTGGCTATATGGTCATCTGAGTTTATCGCATTTGTGAAGGATTTATATATTTTATGGTTTTTCTTCAAAATAGTGGCTTTATTTGCATGTGTTTCCCTGTACATTTGCGTTAACTTGTGATTATTAAATATAAAATAAGTAGGCATATCAACATTATGACATTATATATTAACTTATCACATAGTGTAAAACAACTTATAGTCCACACTTTTAATTTCTTTGTTGGAGTGACTAAACACATAAACAGTTATACTTTGTGCATAAAGAATTATATTTCACTACCACATTTCAGCTCTATCGGAACGGTTGCAAACCGTCCCTCTAGATACACAAACCGTCTCCTCACACTTACGGGAACGGTTTTGCATCTGATTCCAGTAATGGCGTTCTCTTTGGTCTAAGGTGACGGATGGTAATCCTATTAGAGCGGTTCGTATACCGTTCTCGTTGCTGTTATAGGGGGACAGTTGAACTATGGGGA
>JBAKGM010000233.1:14913422-14943763 GCA_037177215.1 Asparagus racemosus
GGAGAGAGAGAGAGAGAGAGAGAGAGAGGAGTGTATACAAAAACTGAGCAAGTCAACTCTCCTTCTTCCTGTTCGGTCCTACCCTATTTTTACGCACCTCCCAGGTCCCTCCTACACATGACTTGGAAGGGGTCGTTGTAGTGCTTATAATTACTAGTTTTCTATTTTGGTGCTTTGATTTGTGTGTTTAATTGTGAAGGAACAACTTTGAAGAAGAAGGTTGAGGATTGAACATTGAAGATTACAGCTTTTCTTGAAAAGGTGAGTCCTCTTTCTATTATTTTCAATTTTACCCTTTAGTTAGTTTCTCACAATTAGATACAATCATGAACTAATAACAAAATAACAAAATTTTTCTCCTGTCCACCCTAATAAAATCCACCCTCCACTTGAACAACTACTAGCAAGATAATAAATTAAAAAACGAGCTCTCTTTCTCACATTTGTTTGATTGTTAACCATAATTAAAAAATTAAAAGATTTTCCTTTTTCATGCTTTTATAGTTAATTTTATTTCTTAGAGTTAAATTGTATATAGTTAGTAGATATTCACCTAACTGATTTGAGCATTTTAATTTGAGCACTCACTTGAAAAGACTCTTAAGGGGAAAACACTCTAATAAAGATAAGGCGAGGGATTTCATCGCCCTTTTCTTAGCCAACAAATCACTTATTCCTCATTACACAAACCCAAGCCTTTTAAAACTTATTAGACATTGGCCCTTAAGGACCCAAACTCATTAAGGAACAGGAAATCCTTAAGTGAACCTATTTAAGTTTACTTGAATCCGTTGGTGTCTAAGGTAAGATTTAGGGGTTGCGTAAAATACTCTGTAAGGAAATAAGTACTTAATTTGTCATTGACCTCTCTCTAGTACTATCCTTACCTGGCTAACCGACCAAGTAAACTTCAATCTTTTCACTCAAGGAGTTTTTGGTTAGAAGCTGGTCTAGTTGAGTCTAGGTTTAACTTTAGCATTAAGGTGGATTGTTTCAAAGTGGTTGCTCTTGATTTGTTTAGCTAGATTTTTCTTTTATCCTTCCTCCGTTCTCTCACTTATCTTTTAGGTCTTTTAGTTTTTCCTTAAAAAATCCAAAAGGAAATTTTTTTAATTTACTTTTATCATTCCTTGATCTTTGTTTTTAGATGTATAAAAAATCCGAAAAGAATTTATTTTAGTGTATGCGAGTTTGGATTAGGGATAACGCCAATCATTTAATCCATATTGAACTAAATTTTGAGTCTAAAGAAATAGCAAATCTAAATGCACTACTTATTTAAAACATGTATTATCCAACTAGGAATGCAATTCTGTCTTGTGTTAGGCTTCTTGATGTTAATGGAGCTATTTTTGAGCTTAGACCTTACTTTATAAACATGCTTCCAAAATTATTAGGACATGAATTCGATGACTGGTAAATTTTAATATCAAAGTTTAAGAAAGTTTGTCTTATGATTAAGATTAGAGAGTTATCTGAGAATGCGATTAAGCTTAAATTTATCCTATTTGCTCTTAAGGATAAAGCTAAGAAATAGCTGTATAGCTTAACCATAAATTCTATTTCATTTTGGGATGAATTTGTTATTATTTTCCTGAAGAAAAGTTTTCTAATTTATAAGACAGTAAAGCTTAGGAACACCATTTAAATATTTAAAATAGTCCCAGGGGAGACATTCTTAGAGTCCATGTGTCAAGCAGATTTTATTAAGAAAAATACTAATAAAAGGTGGGAATTCTTAGAGAGTTTGTCTAAAAAAGGTATGTAGTGAGAACATTGTGATGAAAGAGTTTCATCAGCTTCCCCAACCAAAGCAAGTGGTGTTTCCCTAGAGTAAAACATAACCTCTGAAGCAAAGATGGTTGCAATCTAGCATAGGTTAGAAGCTCTTAAAACCGAAGAACGAGCCCTAACTCTAATCAATTATGTTTCTGCCTCAAGATATCATAACTGTCTTTCTCCAGTCCATGTTTTAGAGGAATGTCCTCTCTTAGCAAAAAATCAACCACTAGAGGAGATTTACGTTGCATTCCAACATCCTAGAAATGGTCTGTTTTCTCCAACTTAGAACCTGAGTTGGAGAAATCATCTAAATTTTGTATAAAATCAAGAAAACTTCTCTGAAAATTAAAATTTCATTCTCACTTCAAAATAACAATTTCCTACAGGAAACATAGTTCCATTCAACACACCAAATAATTTTCAACAATATAATTTACCTTATCCAAACCAGCCTCCTCATCATCAAATAGTAAATCATATTCCCCCAAGTTTTGATTATGAAAAATATCTCAATGTCTTAGAAAAGGGTTTAGAGCCCATGATTAAAGCTTCTACACAGACCACCAACATGTTGACTCAGTCACCAACACTCTGAATTCCTTCATGCAGACAACTAGTTAAGTGCTCAACTCAAACACTCAAGCTATAGCTAAGTCAGAAACCTAACTTGGTCAACTAGCTAGTGCCGTGAGTAAAAAAGAGAAAGAAAAATTTTCAAGTCAACATATTTTATACACTAAGGACATATGATCTAGTTTAGCCAACCCAGCTCAAGTGAATGAAGTTCATACCTTAGACAGGGAAATAGATGGATAACCAAGTTAGAATACCTCTGGATCAAACCCCTTCTTTCTCTTCTCTTATTCAAAGCACTTCTTCTGATAAATCAACTCCTTTCAATGGCCAAGAAGCCAAACTTTAATCTGAGCCTAATCTAAATAGTTATAAGCCCGTAGCTCCCTTTCCTGATAGACTCAGATATAGAAAAACATGTTCACAAGTAGAGAAAATTCTAGAAACTTTCAAACAAGCCAAGGTCCACATTCCTCTCTTAGATGCAGTTGAATAAATATCTTTATGTAAAATTCTTGAAGCATTTGTTCATTAAGAAAAGAACCACTAATGTTCTCAGGAAAGTTTTTTTAGCTACTAACCTTAATGACATACTTTCAAAAGCCATGCCCCTAAAATATAAGGACCGTGGTTGTACTACTATTTCGTGTATCATAAGGAAAACCTTCATTGATGAGGCACTTGTAGACTTAAGAGCTATTGTGAATCTTCTTTCCCGTTTAGTCTATCAACAACTAGGGGTAGGCGACCTAAAACTGATCAGATGCACCCTAAAATTAGGTGATAGATTCATAAAAATACACAAGGGAGTGATAGATGATGTTTTGATCAAGGTAGGAGAGATTATTTTTCCCTGTTGATGTCATTATTTTGGAAATGCAACCCAATTCCAATCTTAAAGGTCAAATCCCAGTTTTCTTAGGTAGACCATTCTTAGCAACCTCAAATGCTTTGATCAATTGTAGAACTAGTTAAATAGAGTTATCCTTTGGGAACATGACTATTGACCTCAACATTTTCAATGTAGAGAAATAGCCCAATGGTCCATACGATCAACCCCTAGACGTAAACTTTATCCAAGAAATTTCAAATGAACAGTAAGAAGATGAGTGCGAGTTAGATCTTTGCTTATCTTATTTGATTTTTGAAGAGATTTTTTATGAAGAAATTACACTGTTAGAAGAAGTAGATCTGCAAGTAGATCATGTATCTGCATTAAGATGGCAACTAGAACTCTTAGATATAGAACCCTACATCCAACTTCATATGTCTATAAAGGAATCCCCTAAGTTAGAGCTTAAAACTTTACCTAAAATCTAGAGTATGCCTATCTAAGGGAGAATGAGACTATACTAGTCATCATTGCTTCTGATTTGACACCTAGTCAAAAGGAAGCCCTCTTAGATGTTTTGAGAGAAAATAGGGAAGCCATTGGATGGAACATGGTTGATATCAAAGAGATTAGTCCAATCATTATTCAATATTGAATCCATTTGATAGATATGCAAAACTAGGGATCTCTAGCGTAGGTTGAACCCAGTAATGGAAGAAGCGGTTAGGAAAGACATTCTGAAATGTCTTCATGATAGGATCATTTATCCCATTTAGGATAGTCACTGGGTAAGTTCGATCCAAGTGGTTCAAAAGAAGTCTGGGATCACTGTGATCTAGAATGAGGCTAATGAGTTGATTCGCACTCAAATCTAAATTGGATGGCAAGTCTGCGTTGATTATAGGAAACTCAATTTAGCCACCTAGAAAGCTCACTTCCCTCTTTCTTTCATAGATCAAATGCTTGAATGATTAGTGGGATATGAGTTCTACTATTTCTTAGATAGTTATTCAGTTACAATCAGTTTCCTATTGCCCCTGAAGATCTAGAGAAAAACCACATTCACATGTCCGTATAGAACTTTTGCCTACCATTGCATGCCCTTTGGGTTATACAATGCACTTGTCACTTTTCAATGGTGCATGATCAATATTTTTTCTGATATGGTTGAGTGATTCCTAAAGATCTTTATGGATGATTTCTTGATATTTGGTAATTCATTTTATGAGTGTTTGCGTCATCTCAGACTTGTCTTAACCTGACGTAAAGAGAAAAATCTGACTCTAAATTGGAAAAGATGTCACCTCATGGTCAAACATGGGATTGTCTGAGGGCATGTAGTTTCCAATAAGGATATAGAAGTTGACAAAACCAAAGTAGATCTCATTTCTAAACTTCCTCCTAAAAATATTAAGGTTGTTAGATCATTTATTGGTCATGCTGCTTTGGCAAAATTGCCAAGCCTTTGATTAATCTTTTAGCTAAAGATACACCCTTTGATTTCTCCCTTGAATGTCTTAGAGCCTTTGTCATCTGAGAAAGGAGTTCATGCACTAGATTGGACCCTATCATTTGAGTTAATGTGTGATGCATCCGATTTTGCAGTTGGTGCTTTTTTAGGATAATGAATAGATAGAAAACCTCATGTGATCTACTATACAAGTTGGACACAAAATAGATTCCTTCACATTGGTCTAAACAAGAAAGATCCCATTTCCTCTTCCAGGTAAAACATTTCTATTGGGATGACCCCTATCTGTTTAAATATTGTCTAGACCAATTCTTTAGAAGATGTATATAGAACAAAAAGATTAGGAGTGTTCTTTACTTTTACCATCAACAAGCTTGTGGGGGCTACTTTAGCCTTTGAGACATAGCTAAGAAAACACTCCAATGTGGGCTATGTTGGCCCAATGTAGTGCCGTAAAGCCTGTAATCGTTGTCAACTTTTAGGAAAAATCACTAGAAGAAATATGACGCCCTTACAACCAATCCTAGCTGTTGAGCTTTTTGATCTGTGCGGTATTGATTTCATAGGACTATTTCCAAACTCGTTTGGAAATTTATACATTCTAGTAGTTGTGGAATACATGTCTAAATGGGCTGAAGTGGTAGCTTGTTTAACCAGTGACAACAAGGTGGTTTTCAGGGTTTTGTAGGAAAATATCTTTTCACGATTTGAAGTACCCCGAGCAATCATTAGTGATAACGGTACCCATTTCTATAACTGTTCCTTTGAGGCTTTGATGAGTATATGTTCAATCATATAGAAATTGTCAACTCCTTATCAGCCCCAAATAACTGATCAAGTAGAGGTCACAAATAGACAGATCAAACAAATCTTAGAAAAAATTGTTAATCGAAATCGAAAAGATTGGTCTATTAAATTAAATTATGGATGCTTTATGGGCTTATTAGATAGCTTTAAAAACCAACTTGGTCATCTACTAGTTGAACTTGAACACCGAAGATGCTCCAATTAAATGAGTTAGAAGAGATACAAAAATGATGCATATGTAAATTCAAAAATTTACAAAGATAATGCAAATATTTTTCACAGTAATTCAATAATACAAAATATTTTTACACTGGGATAAAACATTTTACTCTACAACTCAAGACTTCAACTTTTCCTAGAACATGATGGATTGGTCCATACACGGTCAAGCGAGTTTTCTCACAAGGGGCTATTGAGATAAAAAAGTCCAAAAATGGTCATATTTTCAAAGTTAGTGGTCAACATTTAAAAGGATTTTTAAAATTTACTACACTCAGAGAAAAGGAGGTGTTGGTTATTCAGGAACCACAATATGTTAGCAAAACAATTATGAAAAAAATGAAAAAAATAGAAAAAAAAAAGAGAAAAAGAAAAAATCCTTCTTTTTTGAGCACATATGTAGATAAATTTATTTTTTTCATTTTTGGACCACAAAGAATTGCCCATAAAATAAAATAAAAAGAAGAACAAAACTTAACCAGTTGGCCTAGGCCCAAAAAAATATTAAAAGAGGTCTTGTTCTTTGGGCTGTTGAAAAAAATTTGCAAAGGCCTAAATGGTTGGCCAATTGGTTGGCTAACCAATTAGGGGTTCTCTGAGTTCCTTCTCTTACCTTCAATTCTCTATCAAAATCACGAACTCTTCTTCAAATCTCTTCTCTAAATCAAAGACAAGAGGATTATGGACGATCTTAGCAAAGTATTGCAATTCTCTTGCAATTGAATCACTTGAATCCAAGGTAAACCCTAACCTTGCCAATTTTCATGAAATTTTCTTTGATTTAGGTGCAATATGTGCATGGAATTATAGCAAATCATTATAGAACAAATTCTACTAAAGTTGCTATGTATTTTGTTGGAAAAATTGTAAGAAAATTGATCGATTGATCATTCCAGTGATGAACCATTCGATTGGCCAACCGATTGGCCAATCGGTTGGCAGCCAAAACAGAAACTTAAAATTTACAATTTAACCCCTAAAACTTTGAATTTATTACAACTTTGAACCCTAATGACCTCAAATAACACACTTTCTTCTAATTCAAGGCAATGGCTATTGGAAAACGACAAAGAATTGTAGAATCATGTCTAACTTTAAATAGTTTACCTATTTGCTTTGAGTGAGGGTTCAACATTGATAAACTGTACAAATTCTAACCCATTGTTGAGGTATTTACAAAAGCTGGGATCAATTCAATAATGACTCAAAAACCCAATATGGCTGACTCTGCACTTGTTCGAGAATTCTATGTTACTTGGGATAGATCAATAGAGGAATTAACTTCTGCCACTGTTAAGGGGATAACTATCATAATTGTACCTAAGATCATCTAGAAGATCTTATGACTCCCCAGGCCCACTAGAGGTTGCCCCAATTTCTTTCGAGTTTCTACTTGGTTAGGGATAGTCTTTGATAAATACAATTAGATGGTGGAGTATCTGTTTGTTACAGTGCCTAGGGGGTGGGACCTTACCCTCAGGCATACTTAACAAAGAGTTCTTCCTCCTTAACCTCTTTCTTAAGTATGACCTACACCCGAGTTTCTCATACTCAGTTATCACCACCGGAGACCTTCTCCTACGATACTGGATCACCACTAGTTAGTGCTTCAATGTGGCAGATTTGGTCTTTAGAATTATTGTAGGTACGGTGACTAGCGCCAAGGAGCATCTTAGCCAGCAGTATAGGTAGAAGGTCCAGCTGTTCTGCCCATTTCATATTACTCAGATTTGTGAGGCTCTCAGTGTACCAGTATATTCTATGGATAGACTACAGGTAGGCAGAGCATGACCGATAGCTAAGACAGTGGAGAAGAGTGTTTTTGCCTGAGGCAAGGGGCTCATTGCTTCCACTTCTACTTCTTCTTATGGACCAGCACCAACTCAGTAGACCCTACCTACACCACCTCCACTACCGCATAATGCACTGACTGAGTGGACACCCCAAATGCTTGGCAATCATCCCTATGCTCTTAAGACGGGGTTCCACCTGTTTCAAATAGGGTTTTAGTAGTTTTAGAGTCAATAGATAGCTGAACAGGCCCGCCTCATAGCTCAGTTCAACCAGTTTCACTAGGACCAACATTATATAACATCAGCCTTTCATGAGATGAGACCTGAATCTGAGGCCCCTCCACCTTATCAGCCTTCACCCCCCTCCTCCATCATAACATGATCCACCACTATCATAACCATCATGTCGTCAGTCTGCTACATGAGTCGAGGATGAGGAGGATATTGGTGGTATCGATATAGAGATCGATGATGAGGATGTGGATGCCACACGGACCAATTATCAGGATGATGAGGATGACGATCAGGGAGATCAGTCTGGTGATGATGAGCAGTGAGGGATATTTCCATCACCCCCACTTGACTTTTATTATAGCATATACTCATATTATATATCGTGATGCTTATATGTTTGAGTGTTATTCCGACTATTTGCCTTGAGGACAATGCAAAGTCTAGATGTGGGGGTAGGACTAGTTTTTATTTTAAGCTTTTTGTTATCTCTTTTTCATTTTTCATTCATGCTTTTATTTTATTTCCTTTTCCTTCCTTAATATATAAAAATCTCACTTGTCAATTTGATAGGGTAAATTTATAATTGATCTACTTGATAATCTTTTAAAGTGTCCAGTTCTTAATTAGTTTTATACTCAAGTTGACCTTTTTTGATAACTTTAAATAAATTTCATAAAAAACAATATTTTAGGTAGTATACCATACTATATTGACTTAGACTTTCAATTAAAGTAATGAAATTTTAGCATGCTTAGTTTAGAGTGGCAAATAATTTTTCAAGTTCTCCTGTTGTGTGTGTGTGAGTGTGTGTGTGTGTCTCTCTCTCTCTCTCTCTCTCTCTCTCTCTCTCTCTCTCTATATATATATATATATATATATATATATATGAGAAATATGGGTATGCTTGGTACCAAGTAACTTGGTAGTGATATGACATCATCATACCCCTACATCTACATTGGAGTTGGTGAAGGGTTGTTGAGGCTCTATTTTCAAGGTGTGATGTAGGGGCATGATTATGTCACATCACTACCAAGCATGCTTGGTACCAAGCATACCCATATTTCTCATATATATATATGCGCACACACACTGGCACACGTTTTTTAATGGATAGTTTTGTAGAAAGCAAGTTTGTAATATCTCAAGTATTATCCAAAAAAGATAGAAACTAATGGTTAGACTATTGTATCTTGAACAGGAGTTACAAATAGCCAAGCTGCCACCTGCGGACTTGGGGCCATTCAGGTTATTACTTGGATTCTTGATATAAATTCATACCTATACTGAAACTCCAGTTGCAAACTTATTTTAATCGGTTGTTTGTTTATGCTCAATGATGATAGTGTGTGGTATGCAGGTCATTGCTACTGGAGTTACCACATGGTTGTTGGACAGAGCTGGGCGTCGACTTCTCCTTATAGTGAGATATGAAGAAGCATACTTTCTTCTCTATTCATGTAGGCATAAGACAAGTAACTAAGAGTAAGTGGTGGTCTTGTGCAGATTTCTAGTGCCGGAATGACTATTAGCCTTCTTATTGTTGCTGTTGCATTTTATTTGAAGGTTTGTTATATGATACTATTTTGGACAAATTTTTAACTTTCCTAGGCTCAATATTTACATTTTTATACCCTTTGTGTATAATATGGTCTGGGTGATCATGGTTAGACTCTTCACTTTTTCTATGGTTTTTAATGCTTTCTTCTATATGCAGGATGCTGTTTCACACGATTCTAAATTCTACTTTATACTGAGTATTCTCTCACTGGTTGGACTTGTGGTATGTCTTTGGTTGTGGAACACGGATGATATTCTTTTGTATTTCTTAGCAATGTGGTCATTTAAGCTATTTATATTCTCCCAGGCTTATGTCATATCTTTCTCTCTTGGGATTGGGGCCATTCCATGGATCATAATGTCTGAGGTATGTAAACGTTGTTTCCCTAGGTTTTCATGTCATAGTGTGTAGCTATGGACTGGTTGCTATTATATGTTTCTCTTTCCATCCCATGGGGTTTTCATTTGTAGCTTTAGTATGATATGTGCCTTAGATTAAATGCATCCCGATATCTTTTCATTATCTTTGGACTCTTTAGTAATTTAAGGGATGTGGAGGCTTTTCTGTCTACAAGATGAGTTAAGATTCCTGCATGTCAGTTGTCTATCAAAAGGTTTAGGTAGGGCTTCTTTACTGAGTATCAGTTCCTGAGTCTGGTCTGGGATATGTCCCAACTCATAGATGATCACTATCAGGTTCGTAGCTTTCTTAATTTCATGTTTTACTCAGCAGCCAAACAACTTTAATGATTATGATTTGTTGAATTGGACATTCCATATGTGGCTATTATGGCTTTCTACTCAGCATTTCGATAGATAATTCTTCCCATGTGTGCTGGTACCTGTTTGCCTAACTGCTACCTTAGTAGCATATGGGCTTGAGTCTGGTTATCTGAAGCCCGTTGTAACTTCAAATTGTCTTAGCTAACTCTGAATTGGCGAGAAATGATTTCCCCAGTCTTTGTTGTCCTGGTCTTATTTGGGTGGTAAGCACTGGTATAGAGATCGCAGAGGATTGTGATGGAAAGGAAGGAAGCAGTGAGCATTAGTTCACTGGAGAGTTAAGTGGACACATATCTGATGGGGCTCTGATTTCTAGTTGATGTGTGGTAGGTAGAGACTTAACATGACTTTTCTGTTCTAGAATAGTTGTTATGTTTAATGCTTGACTCCATGTTCACGTATAAGGTTTTTATTACTTTTATCGACGTGTTTTATTTGTACTTGAGGTGCTTGTCCCTTTTCGAATGTTAAACATGTTTATCAAAATGATTTATATCTCGAATTTTAAGAGGATTTTGGTTGAGAGTGGGTGAGAAATTGAAATTCTAGAATAGAGAAATATAGAGAAGGAACTAGAAATTTCCATTTGAGAGTATCATCATGTTAGAAAAAAGGAAAAACCATGGAATGAAAGTAAATCCATGTGAAGTAGCCAATAATTCGGCTTCTTCTCAAGTTCTGTTTTGTGGTTCTGCGTCCTGAATTGATGCATCCATTATTTGATCCTAGTATGCATTCAAACACAGTTGAGGGCAGTTAGACGTGGATTGCAAATAGTACTTAGGCAACAGGCTTAGTCCGCCATCCATAGATAGCGTACCACCATAATGGAGTTTGGGTCACAGTGTTCTAAAAAGTTAGCCAGTTCAGTCACAAAAGTCACAATAGAAAAGAGTAGGACATCCACAACGGGTTTGTTTAGTTAGAAACGATTAAAATCAATGTATTGGTATTACACTCTTCTGTGACTTTTCTTACCACATTTACTAGCATCCAAAAGCGGACCAAACTCAGAAGAAGTTGTAGGATTTGGATACTCTTGATGCTTTTTAAATATTTATCGAGTGTGGATGCCATTTAATTTATTGGATTTGGATATTCCATATCGGACCAGTTTTGTTTCATGAGGACTTAATAACAACAAACTAGAAGTAAGTACCGAATCTACAAATTCGTAGCTAACCTTTCCTCTTCTCCAAGAGTATGCATGTCCATGTGGCAATCTATTGAATTTGACTCTCCTTTATTTTAGGAGAAGGTATAACTAGGACTTGGTTTAAGATTCTTCACATCCAACCACACTCACTTACCATTGAATCATGTCTCAGTTGCAGAAAAGCATATAACTCTGCTTTTTTTTTGGGGGGGGGGGGAGGTTGGGGGAGGAGGAAGTTTCCTTTTTTCGGAGAAGAAGGTATAAGTAGGAATTGGTTTAAGATTTTTCACATCCAACCACACTCTTTTACAATTGAACCATGTCTCAGTTGCAGAAAAGCATATAACTCAGCAAAGAACTATCTATGAAGGCAGCCCAACCACAAAATGGATCTATGGAATTCATTGTATGGAATATTCTTTCCAATGATTCAATTGCCATTGATTAGGAGCATACTCTTTAACTTGGGTAATATCTGATAAACTCCCTGTCTAATCAAGGATTTAAAACCCATTATTCAGAGTTGCTCGCGTGTTTAACACTTGATATTTTAGTTTATTAAACTCCATATCTTACCCTTTTTCTTCCACCAAAGGAGCAAAACAAGGAACAAAAATCATGATGCCCTCAGACACTCATAACATAACTAAAGCTAAGTACAAGCTCTGATTTGCTACACCACTAACTGGTATCAAAATCTCATCATAGCAAAGTACAAGCTCTGATTTGCTACGCCACTAACTGGTATCAAAATCTGATCATAGAATACAGAATCATAGAGGCTCACGCAACTCTTCTTCTATAAAGATAACACAGTTAAACACACAGGCACCTGATGAAATTTGAGTAGCCATAGCCTGCAATTTGAGCAGACACCTCTATGCAATTTCGGAAGAGAAGTTAACTGCAAAAGGAAAAGGATAACAATTTCAGCATCTTTGCAAATAGGAAAAGAAAACATAAAGTGCAGGTTCCAAGTGGAACTTGGAATCTTAAACTTTAACCCTAAGCAAAACAATCTGGTAAAAGGCAGAAGATTTTTAATAAAATAAAATAAGCAGGTGTCACCTGCTTTAAATTGACAAGAAAATCGATGAGAGAAAATAGAAAAGAAACCAATTGAAGGTCTTGCAACACAAAGTCTGGTTTCTAATAGGAATTACTGTCAGAAAAGTTCCAAGGAACTCCAGATACCTGGGACAAGGATGATTCGCATATGAGATGCATGACACATCCAAATTGAAGTCTGCTCTTGATCCAAGTTGACCGACATCCCAACCAGTGGAGTAAAGACTATGATTTGCCTCAATCTAGGGAACTATCCTCTCTTTGCAAATGTCTCTGTCAGTAATCAACTACCCAAAGATCACGCAAGGACCACCTAAAAATTTGGTTTGAGGAAAAGAGATGGAGAAAGGTGGGCTAACTGGTTAGAGCTTGACTAATTTGTCCTTTCAATTGATAACAGAAATAGTATGATCACATGCCGAATAAAGGGTAGTGATACGTAGCTGAATTTTAATGCCACTGATCAGTTAAGTAATCTGCATGCTCATATCAAAGTTAAATGGTGACAATGTAGTGATTTACAATGAGACTACAGTACAAAGGGTGTATCTGCAATTTACCCTTTTTGTATTATGGCATTATATGTTAAATATTGAGTATAGAGCTCCCATACACTTTCATTCCTTGAGTTCCACAGTCACAGGTTCCACTTCTGGACACAATAATGACATAATAAGCTTTAATTTATGACACGTCAATTCGAGCAATATTTGAAATGGTTATTTATGGAAGTTGTTCCTGAGCTCCCAATTTTAAAGAAGTAATACATGGTAGTATATGCTTTTCCCCTATTTAGTTGAGAGGGAACAACTGTGAGCTTCTCCAAAGTGCACTGCCCAGTTAGGTGATCCTGCTATCAGATTTGTCAGGACAGATTATTTTACCTGTGATTTGTTTACTTAATGATGTGAAGAACTGGCTGAGCCAGGAATTTCACCAAAGGGGGTCCATAAAATAATCAAACACGATAACATATAAAATATTTTACACAATTGAATAGTATCTCAACTTCATTATATAAAATGACTTTCAAAATATACTTCCAATTATAGTTGTGTTTACAAGATAATCCTTCTTGCCTTCATTTCTTGAAATCTTTTCATGACATTTTCCTCATCAATTTTACAAAATATATCTTTTTCAATATAAGACACCAAACAATCATTCATATACTCATCTCACATTCGGTTTCGAAGATCATTTTTAATAACTTTCATCACAGAAACGCTCTTTCAACACTTGCCATTGCAACGGGCAAGATTAGTGTCAACTTCACTAATTTGTACACCAAAGGATATAAGTTATCCATCTTCGATGCAACCAATTTCTTAGCAAGTGTACCAATCCCTTTAATTTCACAAAAATCATGATGAGTAGCTATATAAGAAATGTAGTTCTCAAGTTGATCGCTAAGCTCCACGTGATCTATAGGGGAAAAATCTCTTGGATAAAATTTTGTCAATCGAATCAATTTTCTCTTATCAAATGAAGGGAATGAGTTACTTGGTTC
The DNA here is from genome assembly GCA_037177215.1 of Asparagus racemosus. Taxonomy (NCBI): domain Eukaryota; kingdom Viridiplantae; phylum Streptophyta; class Magnoliopsida; order Asparagales; family Asparagaceae; genus Asparagus; species Asparagus racemosus. The sequence goes on from JBAKGM010000233.1 coordinate 14,927,211, forward strand.
AAGACATTTCTCACAAGACAGCAATTTCGTGTTCCGATTATCAAAACAGTTGTTCAACTCTTGAAAATAAAAATCTATAAATGTATTGAACAATTCAACTTGATAATAATGAAGACTTGTTGGCATTCAAACTCCACGCTTTTGGTCTACCAACCACAAAACTATTTTCCATGTCAGGAATTGTTATCTCATGCAAATGACAAATATCACAATTCTCTTCTAACAATTCATTCCAATCATCATATCTCATTTTGTGCAACCTTTGCTAACTACTTTGAGAAGGTTCATAGCATTAGCAAGGTCTTGGCTCTCCTTTGTAATGCTTGTGACAAGTCATTTGTAACTCCCAAAATATTTTTCATCAAGTGACACAAAAAATACAAACTCAAAACTAAACAACCAAGCAAAAATTAGAAAAGGCCAACAATTTCCGATTTATAATTTCTACTACATTATGAGAAGGGTCTAAATTCTCGAAAGTGTGTATGTATCAAGTCTCATGTCAAAAACGTCGACAATTTCTCTTGCTACTACACTTGAATATCGCCATGCGACTGGGTAATGCTAAAATTTGCATCAATATTTTCTCTTGCTACTGTATATTTATTGTTAAATAAATTAGAAGGCACAAAGGGGGAAGTGAGTTAGAAATCCTAAACCCCCTAAAACCCTAATCAAATCAATAAATTTATAGAAGTAAGAAAAAGTTAGAAATCCTAAATCCCTAAAACTCTAATCAAAATTAGTAGAATTATAGAAGAACAAAATTAAAAAGCTAATTAGCTAATCACGTTACAAGTCAAACCCTAGAACCTAAACAATGTAATAGAACTATAAAAGGGGGAAATAGGAAAACGAACCAAAATATGATTAAGGGATTAATGCCGAACGCGTGCCTCGGGAGGAGGCTCGAGGAGGGCAGATACGCTAGAAACGACTGGAGCCTGGAGAAGGGCGGATGGGTTTAAAATAGGCTGAGAAGGGCTGAGGTCCCAAGGAGGAACGACGAGGCTGAGGGAGAAAGCGGAGGAGGGCCGATGAGGCTGGAGATTGTGGTGGTGGTGGTGTTCGTGGTTGTGGAGGGGATGATCGCGATGGGGAGAACCCAAAGCCCTCATGATCAGAAAAGAATAGAAGTGAAGTAATAAAAATAAGCTCTGGTCTTTTTTTTATTTGACACTTATACACTTTAATCCGTATAATTTATAAAATTACAGAAGATTAATACCCCATAGTTTCTTTTCAAAATCCTTTTTTGGGGGGGGGGGGCACTGGACCCTGAATACCTCCGCCTCTGATGTGAATCTTAAAAACAGAACTTATGGAACATGGCATTAGATATATAGAACTAGTCAATTGACTCGGGATTCATGTACTTCATGTTCATGATGTTTTCTTTACATAGTGAATGGTGATCTCCACATATGCTCTCAATTATCAGAAGTATATTTTAAGAAGAAAATACATAGATTTCACTTGAAATTACAGCCATTCTCATTAAGGGTCATGACTTGAACTGTGTTAATGCAGATTCTCCCTGTTAATATCAAGAGTCTTGCTGGCAGTGTAGCAACTCTTGCCAACTGGTTGACTTCCTGGGCTATCACGATGACGGCCAATTTACTTTTGAGTTGGAGCAGTGGAGGTCCTCACTACTCTCACTCTCTCACACATATACAAATATATGCACATTTTCTTGTATGTTTATGATGCTTTTCATTTGAACAGGCACTTTTACGATCTATACGGTTGTCAGTGCTTTTACCCTGGTGTTCGTGATCTTATGGGTTCCTGAAACCAAGGGAAGGACTCTAGAGGAAATTCAATGGTCATTCCGATGAGTAATCCAAATGAAGTCGCTGCGGATTCTGGACTGCCATAATTTGGATGGTTTTAGACATACCATCAAATGTCAGTTAAAGTTTCAAACATTTTCGGCTGTGCTACTGCTGCTGCCAATATTGTTGTTATCGGATTTCATGGATAATTTGGTCTACCTCTTTTGGGCTCTTCTCGTAATTTTTTTTACTTGTACTATCCTCTTATCCAATTGATTGAATTAATAAGAGATGCTTGCTTGCAGTGGAATTGTAAGGTTTTAAATAAAAAAATGATTTTTCATTTCTTTATAAGAGTATTCTTTTGGGATACTAGGGAAAATAGGTGGTCGAGTATTTGGCCTTTGAGAGACCGGGTTGATCGTTTGTTTCAGTATTTCCGTTCTTTCAGTATTGATTTAGGATGGCAACAGATGATATTATAATCGCGAACACTAAGAAAATTTTAGCATTACAGCTTTGAGACTAGCTTTTGAAGATAATGATCTTCAAGTATCAGAGAGGCTTCTTGCAGCGGATCTTGTCCGAGAATGGACATTGAAATTGACGTACTTGGATCAAGAGGTCAACAAGTCACACTGAGGAGTTTGTATTACTGTTTGGTGTTACATTTTACATGGACGGGAGAGAAGAATCCCTTGAGTTTACAGTGATATATGAATGGCTGCTCTAAAGTGAAATATGGTGTCCAGATGGATGGCTGCTCTTAAGTGAATACGCTGGCCAGCCTTTTTGATGTCCTTCAATGTGGCCTTCTTTCCCAATTGCCCGCATGTACATCAGTGGAAACTACCTAAGATGTGAATTGAGAAGGCTTGTAACTGTAACCAGGCTCTTCAAAGGAGACCGCCGCAAGGTATGTGACGTTAATTTTTTTTTTTCAATTACATTCATTCTACAACAAAGCATAGTATTTCCTATTGTCTACTTTCTGGATAAATTGGGATTCTATGTAATATATCCTGGGGCTAGTTTATGATTTTATGATGCATGGATGAAGAAGTGCTATTGAATATATTTCTTTGTTTCAATTCCTTAGCAGAAGATCCTCTGTAAAATCAGAAGCAGGTTACATAAACAATCAATTGGATGTCATAACAATCAATTGGATGTCCATTTTGATATTAGCTGTACCAGATGAAATCAATGTTTTTAGCAATGACCTCGGTCTACCTGAATCAAGGAGTGAACTTGATCTTCTTGTTCCATCATAGACGGTCTCCATTTTGCATTCACATGTTTATGGTCGTACCTGTATCGATCTCTACAGTTCCCTGTTGAAGGTCTCACTAGCCATCTTTACTCGCTTCGGCAATATGCTTATCTTTTCCACCGAGTTCACCGTCTCTCTCACTCCTCTTCTTTTTTTTCCCAAAGTCTTGGTTCTTTCTTCTATAAGCGAACACATCCATAGATTCCTGACTTATTTTCCTCCAATTGGAGAAATTTAAAGAATTTATATATTGCCGAAACAAAGTTTTGTCAAATATCTTGTTGAATCTCTCTTTAAATCTAGGGTGACAGTATATGTGGTGTAGCCGGCAGCTAGGCTTCTAATCCAGACTACGTTCAATTGCATTTGTCGCATGTGTGTCTAGGAATCATTAATGGATCGAGACTAGTATGTTGCTTGTTAAACAAAGGAAGGCCGACAATCAATATTATGTCTAATATTTGTAACTAGTTAAAATTGGTCAGTACAGGATTACCGATATTGGATCCTGTGACTAACATTAGAGGGTGAGAAACTCCATTGTATTTGTTTCATTAATAAGAATATAGTTGAAACGAGAGCATACTTTGCTTGTACAACCTGCACCAACGCCGTATTACAGGATCAGGGAAAAGACTGATGCATCGAGAACCAACAATACCCCCCTCTTCAATTAACTTCAACGGCTAGTAATATCGTATCAACTTGATGATCCTGGACTACGCTCGTAATTTGAAAACTGTTTTGTCATCCTGAGCAAGTGAAGATCCATCGAATTTTCGGGCTTTATTAAATTTTTATTTCCACATTGAACATGCTGTAAAAACAAAGACATGTAACAGCCAAGGGATATGTAAAATGTGGAGCTAGCCAAAAATTTGAAATTTGCATCAAGACTGTTCGGTGGTGTGTTGGGAATTGACGAGAGCGAGGAATTCCTTGAGTCGGTGGTTGTAGACACAGGGGCGCTCTAGATGAACCAGATGACCAGCATTCTTTATTCCTTGCAGTGTAGATTTCTTCCCTAGTTGCCTGCATTTACATTGCAAATTATTTCTCTGAAGTTGGAAATTTCTATTTACAGTTTAAGTTTCATACAGAAGTATGTTAATGTTCACATGTGAATGGAAGGGGATGGAGTGAAGGTTCTGGGGTTAACTCACACCAACACGTTCTGTGCTAGCTCCATGTTGAATATATTGTCATTCTCACCCCATAGTAAAAGTATCATCTGCAAGGGGGGAAAATATTATCAACATCAATATATTTATTTTAAAGAAAAGATCGTATTGTCACACATTTATGTAAATGCATCCAAACTAGCAGGGCATGCATGCATTTAAAACGAAAAGTTAATTGTCAAGTTAACAGCAAATAACGGTGGGGTGTTTTGTGCTATCTGAGGAAATAACGTCAGGAAACAATGTTAATAATACTCTATACCTGTGGGAAATTGGGAACTTTGGCATCCTTGCTGCTGATCACCATCCCCTCCAGCAGTTCACCCCTCTCCTTCCTATGGCTGAACATGACCTACATTCACGCGCCAAACACAACAGTCAACACGAAACCATCCGAAAACAGAATTCAGATGTGATTATTAAAACTAAAGCAGCAGTTGACCGCACTATAAAATACCTCTAGGTAGTCCCTGTAAAAAAAGTCCGGCAGCCAAAGTTTCTTGTACATGGCGACCGACAATTGAGCCTTAAGCCCCTTAACTGACTCCGGCAGTAGCAGCTCCGCCGATGACTTGAACCCCAACCTCTCAAACACAGCATCACTGATCGAATCAGTCATCTCAATCACTGATCCTGACACAACCAAAGCCTTCACAATATCTGGCCGAGCCTCTGCCATTTTAAACGCTACCATCCCACCATAACTAAACCCCACCACCGTGCACTCCTCCACTCCGAGCTTATCCAGTCCCTTTATCAAGCACTCAGCTTGAAATTTTGTCGATCGGTCATTGCTGTTAGTGGTGGATCCTCCGAAGAAGAGGAGGTCGGGGATGTAGACGGAGTATTTGGATGTTAAGGCGCCGAATTGAAACTGCCAGGTTACTATGCCGTCAGCTGCGAAGCCGTGCACTAGAATGACTGCTGGCTTCTCTTTTTTCTGCTTCTTGTTGGTTTGCTTTGGTGCCCAGAAGCTCATGACAGTGCCGGGTTCGATCATGATGGTTTGCTGCCGGAGCCCGGCGAGCTTCAGTATGGCGCGAAGCAGGGATTGTTCTGCTTCTACCAAGTTCACCATTTTTAGTGTTAATTTTTGGTGATTGATTAGGTGCGATATTTATGGGAAGGATCTGTAGCGGATGAGGGTGGTGAGCGAGGGAGCGTTGAGAGAATTGAAGGCGGAATTAGATGGAAGTTGTTGTTTTCATTAGTTCTGATTTGACACCGCGATGAAATCTATTGGGATTCGGTGCCATTATTGATCGAACTAATTCATCACTGTGTCATCAGAACTACTGTGCCTACTTGAACTAGTTCTGAGAGTATCCTTGTTTTCTTGGAGGATTGTGCGTACGAGATTATTTTGCTGATTTTTAGAAAATGAGGTCATATTCATGCGCGGACTTCAAGAAATTTTATGATAAGAACTTAGAGCATGTTTTGGAACCGGTTAACGCGGCTTATAAGCCATTTTTTAGCTTATAACCTACTAAAATATGTTTGGCAACCAGCTTATATTGGTTTATAAGCCAAAAAAAAGCTCCCCTAACCCATTTTTTTTATGGCTTATAAGCTACTATGTTTGACCAAGTAATTGACAAATTTACCCCTCTACATTTATGATAATTCCAAAGTCTATTCAAATGTTCAAATTTAGAGTTATATACTTTTCAGTTATTTAACAACAATGATGGATTGTAATCTACTAATTTGCCAAACACTCTCTTGTTGAAAGCGGCTTATAATTTATTTTTTACCAAACACTTTGGCTTATAATCCATTTGCCTTATAATTCATTTGTGAATTATGAGCTGAGCAGATAATAAGCCAAGTTCCCAAACATGCCCTTATATTCTCAGTGTGTTTCGATGTATGACCAAATCTTAACTCAAACTATCCTTTTAACCGGATGGGAGAAGTAACCCGATGAATTTTATCTTCGTTCTATCGGATAAACTCAAACATCTTGGAGCATTTCTTCTTGTTGTCCTCATATTTTTATTGAGAGGCAAGTTAAACATGTTTAATCTCATTCAGTGACTTGTGTCTGAACCTGACTTATACCGTATTTGATGACAAAGTATACAATCTGCTCTTTTCTTGACCTTAGTTTCGCTCGAGCTTATCTTAGAATTGTAATCTTCATATGCTTAACCGTCTGTACTGTTAATATCCGACCAAATCATAAGCTACTAGCCCACCCAACACTATTGTGCTTATGCTCATTCTTGCCTCTATCTTCATGTTGGAAATAGCCTTGTATTTCAATCGGAGAGACATTGAAAGAGTCAGAAGTAGAAGGCAAAACAACAAAGGACTGGAAGGTGCACTGACCGGTCCGACCGATTGGGTGCTCGGGTGGTACACCGACCTGTCACCGGTCATTAGACCGTTTTCAAGTTGCTTTGTGTGTTTTGAAATTCTTTTTGGATTAGGGGCAATACCGAAGTTAGTTCTATACATATGACCAGCAACCGCCAGCATCTGACTCCCCCGGCAATACCCATCTGAACTTGGTGGTTAAACTCTACTGATCCCACTGAATCGAATTTGATCCATGACCTAGTTGGCATTGTATCTAGTTTTAATCTTGTAAATGTTGTTCTAGGCGTAGGGTTGACGGATTAAGCCAAGAGAGAGTTGCATATTATAAAAGAGTGGTAGTGAGAAATAAAGGAGAAATGTAGTGTTTGTGAGGATCTTTGGTGACACTGAGAGAGAATTTATTGCAGGTTCTTTTGAAGAATGCAAGCAAAATTGTATCTTGTAATCTCTAAAGTAAAGAACACTCATCTCTCCTCATGGACAAAGATGATTGCTGAATCACATAAATCTTTATGTCTTGCATATTGATTTAACTTTTCTTTGGTATAGTCCCTTTTGGATTCGGATCATTTCCATTACAAAAAGTGTAGTGGAGGGACCACAATCATTGATTAATTAATGGATGATTGAGATTTTTTTAGTGCAAATTAGGAATGAATGAAATTCATGGGGGTATAGTGATTGTTAGATTTGGAATAATTCATATTCACCAACTGTATAATCAACAGTTGTGATTAAAATTAAGTGGTTTCTTTACTACTTTCTAGTAGTGGAGAAAATCTAAATTTATTGCTTTTCTCTTTTGCTCGAATATTGCTTTTCTAAGTGTTACCTTATTGTCTAGTGATCGATTGCTGTAGGAAGATGGAAGAGATGTAGGTGAGAAATCTGGAGATAATATTTGCGCCTATCGAGAATTCTCACAACATTTCGACTACATTATAGAATAGTAACGAATTTTTTGAGGTCTTTGTTCGGAATTACATATTAGGCATCTTATTTGGGTGTTTATTCAGTGCAAATGAATTCTAAAGAGAATATCTATCCTTTAACTAGGATACCTGACCCATCCTTCTCGCTGGGAATAGAAGTGAATGACTTGCTCTAAATGGTTGGATGTGGTTTCCTTTCCTTCAGAAGATGAAGTTCACATCTTCTTCAATGCCTCCAGATGTTTATGAAACTCTTAGAAATACAATAGCAAGTTAATAAAATGGTTTGAAAGCTTGGAACGTTCTCAGTTTAGTCCTCATACTGTCTTCACAATAACAACAAAATCCCCTTAGATAAACAATTCACTTGTATGTGAGTTTTTTTTGGAAATAGTCTTACCCTAGAAGACAACGGAAGAGTCAGAAATAAAGTAGGAAGCGAAACAAGGAGAAACGGCGATGGTAGGTGGTGGGACCGGCCGATAGGAGCCCCTACCGGTTAGACCGGTCCGTTTGATCTATTACGGGCAGGTACGGGAAGTTTCCAGTTTTGACATAATTTCGAATTTTATTCGGGTTAGGACTCCTATTGGGTTATATTTCCAGTTTTGGGCCTATAAAAGAGATCTTCCTGGTATAGGGTTTGATGAACCAAGTCAAGAAAAGTTGCATCTTGTAATAAAGAAGTAGAGAGAACTAAAGAGAGAAATAGGGTTTGAGAGATCGTGTAATAAGATTGAGAGAGAATTTCTTGTGAAAATGTTCAGAGATCACCAGAATAGATTGTATCTTATAAAACTTTGATACAAAGAAGACTCAAATCTCTTCTTGTAGATGTAGGTGATTGTCAAACCACATAAATTTCGTGTCTGTGTGCTTTTGATCTATCGTTTGTGAATTATTACTTTCTCTTTTGTTCGAACTGGTAGTTTCTCAGAGTTTCCACATCGTCAGGTGATCGGTTGGTCTACAAAGAAAGAGAAGATTTATCAGCTTTTGTTCAATGACGCTTCTGCAGGCAATGCTTTCACATAGATCACCAATTAGTGGATAACAGTTGGTGTCAGGTTGCAGATGGTGTGCGCCAAAATTTGGTAAGATGATACCAACAATTAGTATTAGAGCTGAATTTTTATTAGATCAGACTTGTCTTTAAAGAGAGGTTAGATTTTTGCGCCATAGAATCAGAAAGTTCTTCGATGATGAAGATCGATATTAAAAAGTTCAATGGAAAGAGAGATTCAGGGTTTGGTGTAAAATGATGGAGGCGGTCTTGATACAACAAGACCTAGATCAAGCTTTGCTAAGAGTTGCTAAGAATCTGGAAAAGATGACAAGTGACGAGTGGAACAGAATGTATCGGAAGGCACATAGTGCCATCTCTCTCTCTCTCTCTCTCTCTCTCTCTCTCTCTCTCTCTCTCATGAAGTGGAGTACCATGTAATCTAGAAGACAACTATACTTGGAAAGTGGAAGAAACTCAAGGAGTTGTACATGGTCAAGAATCTATCCACCAACTTGTACTAGAAGTAGCAGTTGAATGGACTACGGATGAAATAATGTATGGTAATATTGGATGTTGGAGTATCTAAGCAACTTCAATAAAATAGTAACCAAGTTAGCAGTGACGAGGTCAAAACTTGAAGATGACGACATAGCGTTAATTTTGCAAAGTTCTCTTTCAGTGAGTTACCAATATCTGAAGACATCGCTATCAATAGGCAAGACAACAATCACCATGAACGAGGTTAAAGCGGTGTTCCTCACGGATGATTTTCAAAGGCAACAGGGTGTTAATGATGAGTCAGGTGCTAGTACTAGGTTGGCAGCAGATGTACGGGGGAAGAGATCTTTAAAGGAGACTAGTTTGCAAGCTAAGAGATGTTTTTTTTGTCAAAGGAAGGGTCGCTTGAAGAAAGACTGCTTCAAACAGCAAGAGTGGTTGAGAGGGCAAAAGGTGGAGGATCAGATTGTGGCCCAATCTTCATATGCATCAGTATCGAGGAAAATGAACAAGTGGATGCGTTGCCAGTTACGAAAGAAGAAAGTCAGTGTGTTGAGGTGTTGATGGTTTTTGAAAATAACACTTCTTATGGCAGTTGGATGTTAGATTCTAAAACATCGGCTCATATATGTTCCTAAGCAAGCCTTTTAACTCCCTGGTGCAAGAAGTCAAGAAAACTGTCTACATGGTGGATGGCACAATGTGCGATGTTGCGGGTGTAGAAACAGTCACGGTGGCGGGAAGAAGGGGATGCATGATTGCCTTGAAGAATGTTCTGTTAATTCCGAAGGCGAGGGAGAATCTGATATCTATTGGGGTGCTTGACTCTATGGGCTATCAAACCCAAGTGCACGGAGGAGTGATCACGGTATATCATGAAAGAATCTCATTCTGCTTGGAAAGAAGTATGGAGATGACTTGTATTGGGTATTTGAAGGAACTGGTGTTCAAGGTAGAGTTTCGTCTTCAAGAGGGTGTACGACCATGAAGAAGAGGAGCTTGAAATGAGCTTGAGTTACGAGGAGAACCGAAATGGGAGCTCGATTCAAGGTGGAGGAGTTAAGACGAAGTATGCAACAAGTCGACAGCTAGGCTTAGAGTGTGCATTGTGCAGCAATTGAGATTAATGTCAAGTCTTCAGAAGACTTGACATCAGTACACGAGCGGAGATGGCTCCAATGCCGTTTGGGATAGGGGGTTAAGGTGATTTCTTTAATGGGTTTGTTCTCTATAATTTTACAAGTTTACAACGAAAAATTACAAGGAAGGAGTGGTGTTTTTTAATGTGGATTCTGACGAGCCTAAGGTGGAGATTTTTAGGAAAGGGCCTTGTATTTCAATCCTAGAAGACAATGGAAAAGTCGGAAACGAAGTGAGAAGTGAAACGAGGTGAAACGAGGCAAAAGGGAAACAGTGGGTGTTATGGTCCTGGACCCTCATTGATGATAATCCCCTCGATAAAGGGAGTGAAGCTCCCCTCGCGAATGTCAGGGAAGAGCGCACCGACGAGAGCTCTGTCAAATAGCTCGGGCGTCGACCTCGGCCGTCATTCCATCTGGTTGTTCAACATGACTCGAATAAAGAAGCTGCTATGCTAATAAACTCCCCTTTCCTTCGCGGACGACACGAAAGGCGGTACCAGTCGGTCCCCTCTCGTGGACGACGCGAAGGGCGGTACTAGTCGGCCCCCTCTCGTGGACAACGCGAAGGGCGGTACTAGTCGGCCCCCTCTCGTGGACGACGCGAAGAGCGGCACTAGTCGGCCTCCTCTCGTGGGCGACGCGAAGGGCGGTAACAGTCAGCCCCCTCTCATGGGCGACACGAAAGGCGATATTAGCCGACCCTTCCCCTCTCCTTTTCGTGGACGACATGGAAGGCCATATTAGTCGGTCTCCGCCAAGACCGGAAGCCGACAGCCACATTAACCAAACGCCCTCACGAGCGGCATGATGAGCGCCGCCAGGTCGACCCGTCTCTCCCTCCATGTAGGACAGCCGCCTTGGGTTCAAGTCACGACAACACGTCGGCGTCGCATTAATGAGGAAATCAATGTGCAGATTCTCTCTACTTACACGATATTTAAGGCACCTCGGACAATTAAGGGAGGCCACGCTACAGGTCCAATCTTCATTAATACCGCCGTAGCGGTACAAACTCCCTAGCCACTCCCTCGTTGACACCTGGCAACACTGTTCGGCGCGGCAGGACACAGCAGCCTGTGCACGTCCTAGTCACGTCACCAAATCAGCCCATGTGGACGTAGGGCTGACGCACCACCTTGGCTACCAGAATTGACAGAAATGCCCTCCAACCCTCGTATAAAAGCGGAAAATGAACAGTGACTAAGGTAAGCAAACTCTTTTGCCAAAACCCTAACCCTAATTTCTACGAATATTTTATTTTCCTCCTCTTTCACATACTGACTTGATCGTCGGAGTGGCCACCGGAGATCCCAACTCCAACCCTTTCACAGGTGTTCCTCGGTGTTAAGAGCGGCTGCCGGGCATCGTATTAGGAGGAGAAACGAGCCTCTCATCACTAAATTCTGATCCATCCGTGATTAGTGACTGTTTGATCCGAGCGTAAGTTTGAGCATCAACAGATAACATCTCTAACTGATAATGTATTGTAAGCAGTACTAGAATAAATATCAAATTTGAGAAAGAGAATGAGAAGAATATACTCAGATTTCAGCTAGCTTAAGTTGAATACACCATAAAAAGATTTTTCTGAGAGAAACTCAGCCATGCGGGTGTAATCCTTAGAATTGACAGTGACGTTCTCAGAAAATGTAAATACATCATGGCTTCCCCAATGTGGTAGTGGCAAACAAAGAATCTAGCAAATGTAATCAGTAGTAATTGTAATCTCATGTCCTCTCACTACAGTCTTAACCTCTGGAGAACCAGAGGGCCGGTTGTAGTTCATGTAGAAATCCTGGACACAAGAGATATTGGCTTTCTCTCCTCCTTTGTCCTTCATTAGACCTAGGCCAACTCAGTCCAAGAGTGCCAACACATTCCTGTACACCTTGCAAATGTCTCTCATCTAAACCCGCTCATATAGAAAATGCAGCTTCTTGTACTTCTCAAGCAACTCTTGAGATGATGATTGTGAAGATCGAGCTCTTTTGTCGGATGACATTCTCTACAAAGTTAAATAAACATGTATTAGTATAGAGAATATACAAAAGATAGTTTAGAACCAAAGAAACTTGAGTAAAATGTGAAATAGGATAAAAACAGCAATTTCAACCTATATATCATCGATGGATGACTGAAACCATCAATGGTCCATACACCATCAATGTTATTCTCCGACCATCGATGGTCTATGAAATGAAACCTATAGGTTTTTGCCCCCAAATCATTCAAAACTCATATACAACTCAAAAATCTACGTTCTAAACTATACTAAAACTTACTCATCATTCATCCACACAAGATTTAGCACAAAAAACATGTAAAAATCAAAAGAAATATCAAAATTGAAGATCTAGGATTTAGAAATTTACCTCTTTGATTTGATTTGATTTGATTGAAAAAGGTGAAATAGATGATGATGATGACAATTATAGCCAAACGAAACTTAAAATCCATCACAAAAAACTAAAAATTTAAAGAATTTTGAGAGGAGAGATAAAAGGGGTAAAGATAAAAGGTAAAAAAAATAAGCTACCCCTTTTTAAATCTACTCATCGATGATGGAACATCGATGGTGTCACCATGACCATCGATGGTTCCCTCCTTTTATTTATTTATCTATTTATTTTATGATGAAAAATTATACATATATATAAAGTTAAGAATTTTACCTGTATAAGGAGATAATATATAAAAATATATCAAACATGGATCTCCTTATAATACAAGCCAAGGATTGGATTTGATAACCTGAATCTTTAAGCAACCACCGTATGTCACCTCAATCCCTGGCCGACTTGCAAGTCTACATAAAGGCAGATAATTATGAACTAGATATCCACATAGTACTACGTTATTCAGCAATAAAGCCTTTCGATATCCAAATCTGTTTGACTATTTTTATCTTATATCTCATACAACAGCTCGTCGAAACATGTCCAGTTCTTCTACATGATGAGCATATAGAATGATAAGTTCCATTAGAAATAGGATCAAAACAACTAAGATTATTACCCTTTACAACAGAAGGTTGAAACGTTTTATGTCTTACAGAATATGAATAATCAAGTCCTTTTTTAGTTTTTGCAAATTGTTAATTGGAAAGGACCATGTTAAGACCTTTTGTACCCAAAGAAAACTTCTTCACGATCTTTTCTAAATCACTAATTTTAGACTGTAGTTGTCCATTTTCAAAAACAATTGTAGTGGAACGAGTTTCAAACTAAATTTGTTCCAATGATAAATCACAATATAACTGATTTATCTTAGCAATAAGGTTTTCTCTTTCACATTGATTGTTTTCAAGTTGCGTAGATAAACAAGAATTTTTACATTGTAGCTTAGTACATTGTGTGGACATGAAAGAGGTTGAATCAACTGAATTCAAATTTAAAGAGGAAATTTTAACTTTCTTTGATAAAAAATTATTTTCTTTCTTCAAGTTTGTATTCATCTTATTAGTTTCTTCATATTTTTGAGTTATAATTTCCAAATGAATTAACATCTCCTTATACTTAGATAAAGCTCATCATAAGAAGGATATACCTCTTCATGTGAATACTCACCACTAGATTCACTTGAGTTACTCTGGTTTGAATCTGAAAACAACACCTCTCCCCATAAGACACTTGTTCGCTTGTTTGTCATCTTCACTCGACTCATCTCCAGATTCATCCTCATCTATCATATCCCAGATTGTAACTTTGTGACTTTTGCCATCCTTCTTCATTTCCTTTCAGTTCAAAGGGCATCAATTCTTGTAGTGATCTGATTTCCTGCAATGATAACATATAGTTCAGTTTCAGAATCACTTGAGCAATTACTATTTACCTATTTAGTAAATTGATTCTATCTTTTCTTAAGATATTCCTCTCCTTTCTTCGATTTAAGAAAAGTCTTGAATCATTTTGAAATAAGTGCAGACTGATCATCGTCATCTTTTAAACTTGAGTTTGACTCCATCTTCTTCTTTGATCAAAATTTCTCCTTCTCTGCTCCTAAGGCTAACAACGTTTTCTTTGAATCTTCTTTTGAGGCATCTTCTCTCTCCTTCAATTTGACTTCGTATGTGATAAGATTACCAATAAGATCATCAAGAGATAGATTAGAAAATTTTTAAAGTTCTTCAATAACTGTTACCTTTGATTTCCAATCATAAGATAGAGAACAAAGTATTTTTCTGCATAGTTCTTTGTAATTGAATTCCTTCCCTAAAGCTTTAGACTTGTTCACAACATCAGTGAATTGAGTAAATATCTCATGTATGCTCTCTGAGGCCTTCATGTTGAAGTTTTCAGATTTTCTCGCCAACATTGTAAGCTTTGCCTCCTTTACCTGCGAAGTTCCCTTACGATTGACTTCTAGAGTCTTCTAGATTTCCTGCGTAGTAGTACAATTAGAGATGCAATTAAATTCTTTAGCAATAAAAGAGCAATATAAAGCAATAATAGCTTTCGAACCATAAGAAAAAATTGTTTTGTGTTGAGGAGTCCATTTATCCATAGGGATTTCAGTAACAACTCCTCCTATCTCCCTAGTTGGATTATGATACCCATATTCGACACATTGCCAAATATCAAAGTCAGTAGATAATAAAAAGATTTTCATGCATGCTTTCCAAAATGTATAATTGGTGCCGTCAAAAAGTGGGGGTCGATTGATAGTGTGTCTTTAAGGAAAGGTTGAAGCAGTGGAAAGGCTTGCATCTCTACCCTAGGTTGTGATATCGAAATATGGAAACAAGACTCTGATACCCCTTGTTAGAACTAGGATGCATCCTTAAAATAGAATTTGCTACAATTTTTTGATTAACTCAAAATAAGCAGCGGAAATACAATAAGTGAAAAACTAAAAGCAAACTAACACAGGAACATACGAGATTTTTATACTCGTTCGGATCAAAATTCTACATTCACTATTCCAACTTGATTCAGTAGACCATACCCTGAAATTTACCCGAAACTAGTCGTCTAACCTAACTCTTCATAATGACTAGAAGAAACCTAGTCTAAGCTAGCTACACTCTCAATCAACCTCAAACCTCAATTACCCCGGCTTGAGTACACTGTCAAGCTAATAAGTTTGAAACACAAAGCAAACCTAAAATAATTCGAAGCACAACTAGAAAAATCTTATAGCCCTTTTAACAAACCGCCCTTCAAACCGATGACGATGAAGAACCTTGAAGAAGCAATGTTCAAGTCAAATGTAAAGGACACTTCTCCTCGTTGGAATAATCCTTCGATGATGAGTGTGACGAAAAGAAGTTGAATGAGGTTCCGGTGGTTGAATTCTCAAACCAAACTCTCTCACAAACCCTAGAATAAGATCTCTCTTTTTATGCAATTCTCTCTCTCTCTCTCTCTCTCTCTCTCTCTCTCTCTCTCTTCCTTCTTGTTCTTTTTCTCCTCCTCAGTTCCCCTTTAAATAGATCTTGATAGCATAGGAAAGAGATACCATAGTCAGAGTCTAAATAGGAGATCAAATAATCATCGAACGACTAAGATTAAAACTTGAAATCTGCCAAAACTCGTCGCAAGCATCGATGGTCAACCATCCATGATCATCAATGGACCATTGATGACCATTTATGATCATCGATGGTTGACTATAACCAATCGATTGTGCAAATTCTGGTTTAAAGATTTCTGCGATTGTTGACTGTAGTTCGTCAATGATCCTTGACATAATCGATAGTCGACTGTAGACCATTGATGGATTGAAATATAGTCTTTGTTTCTCTGATTCTTTTCTATAGTCCATCAATGACTTGACTTGACCATCGATGATGCCTCGTGACCATCAATGGTTCAAAAGCTAAAATTAACATTCATGTTGATTTTTACATCATTTTGAGCCGCAACTTTTTCGTACCTATTTATACCTAAAATATATCATCTCACAAACATATCAGTAGCAATGAGAGTTTGTTATTCATCAAATAAGAGATATTGCATGAACAATGTTCTATGCGAACAATGTTCTAACAGTCTTGTACTTCAACTTCTTTACTAGGTGAATGAAAACTAACTTTTCTCATTGATCGAAATAAAAATTTAAAAAAATTTCTAACTGGCTACCCACCCGGACTCTTATGAAAAATACATCAACATCACAACATCAGCTAAAATATAAAACATAATTACACCTTTTCAACTAACCAGCTCTATATTTTAGTGTTTTTTTAATGTATTAATAAGGGTTGCATGCACAAGGAATACCTACCCTAATCGTAAGAAAAATCATGGCTTGAGATGTGTAGGATCTTTGATCTAATACACTAAAATACTAGAGGGAGGGTGAATAGTATTTTATAAAAATTTATGCAAAATAGATAATATATTGCAAATAAGATAGCATCAAATGTAGAAAATCACAATCACAAACACAGAATTTTTATACTGGTTCCACCTTCCCG
>JBAKGM010000233.1:14977806-14990675 GCA_037177215.1 Asparagus racemosus
TTATAATCTACTTTGCAAAATTTATAAACACTATTAAATTCTACTTTCTAGTGTTTTAGTGTGATCAGATCAGCGATCCTACAAAAATAAGCACAAAGCATACAACTTTGACCTTCACAGTAATATAGCTTGAATATCAACCTGACAGAGAGCAGTAGCTAGACAGGGCATAAAAGTAATGCTAACTGTGACATGGGGCAACAAACAGACTAACGGAAACTGTTAACATTATTGTCCAGAAGGAAGCCTCAAGAGAGGGGATGGGAATAAGGGCCCAATATGCATTTATCTTGCATGAATTTTTAATTTAGGGTATAAATTTCTTTCAGTATGGGGGGTCGGGTTTAAATTTGCTCATCCAGTTCAGTTTTGGATATTCTTTTATTCGCCTGAACTAAATAGATTATAGTTTAGATAATACAAAAATTCAGATAGCCCTAAAGCTTATTTTAACACCAAGGTTTGGTACTCTGTCCAACAAGGCCAGTTTATATACGCGGAAGGGAAAAATAAAGTAACTTCTGAAGTTATTATATCTGTAATACAAATTAAACTTTAGAGCCTATGAAACATATTTAACTGAAGTCCAAAAAACTTGACTAGTGAAGCATACGTTCCAGAGACAACCACTACTGCTTGAATTGCATATCAGGTGTTCAAGAACGTAGATACTAGACAATACTAAAATTTTCTCGCAGAAAGATGATGCAAGAATCTACATGAAGAAATTAGTACAGGGTTGAGGTGTATGTAAGAAGAAGAAAGCACAACAACACACAGGCTCATTCAAAATTAATTTGCATAATGAGAAATACTAGGTCATCAAGTTGCAAGGACCAAGGAAGCAAAGTTTATGAACTAAGGTGTACAAAGTGCTCATTAGTCAAACTCTAAGGTCATAGAGAAATGAGGTAAGTTGCAACGATTAAGGAAGCACAAGTTAGAGTAAAGTAAGATACAAAGTCGTCATTAAACCAAATGCTAGGGCACATAGAAATGTGGTCACAGTAGGTCATCTTCCTCCAAGTTTGGTTGTCTTCTCTTCAATATACCACTCTATGGAGACAACCCATCAAATAAGTCTAGAAGATACTAGCGTCTGGAATTCACCAACTTATCAATCAAAGTGATAGAAGGAAAGTCAGCACAAAGTGCAAAAGTTTACAATACCGAAACAAAACAGTGGTGAAACTCATTATCATGCATGGCTGTCTAGCATCTCTGTAGATGTAAAAATATGGCTAGGTCTAGACTTAAAATCTTGGTGCATACACATTAATAAAGTATGACTATGAAAGTATCTAAAAGAGATAGGCACCCAAGTCATGAATGCACCATTCCTGATAGACAACTTCCGGACCTACTGAATTGTCATATCATTGAACAGTTACCCCAGCAAATGTGAATTCTAATCAATTCAGATAGAGCCACAAGTAAGAGCATAATACTAGATCTAGATCAAGGTTTAGATCAGAAACTTACAGAACCAGTGGTGGATGCAAAATTGTTCCTTGTGGGGCATAATGCAATGAGGTGAATCTTTCATTGCATGTGTATCACATAACAAAAATAACCAAATAAAATTGCATATATAGAAAATGTAGTGTGGGATTAGAAATGGATTTTGGGAGGTAAGTAATGAAAGTGATCTAAATTGAAGAATTTATACAACAGCTTTTAGTTCCCAATAAATATCTGTTATTGTTTATCTGAGTGAAGAATGCGTCTTGTTCTTAATAAGACTTCCTATAAGTGAAAGTTGAAAATAACAATAATGTATAGCATAAATTTGAGGTTCTCGATAGGTTAAAGCCTATATAGCATAACACACACCGTACATTAAGTTTTTTTGTTATGTTATAATTAAAAAATATATAAAAAATATTCATAATAATTTAATAAATAGGGACACAGTTTTCAAAATATATAATACTATACTTTTAATAAAAGTTTTAAATTTTATCAAAATATACGGATTTACTAACAAGTACCAAAATAAAATGTCCAAATACATATCACAAAATTTCATATCTAGTTTATAATTTCACATTTACTTCATTCTTCAGAAATTATAAGCTCACAATCACAAGCATAACAATGTCACCAAACACCAACCATAACATTAAAAAAGTAATCATGACTTACCAAACAATCGAAAAGTAAACCACTTTAAGTCTTGGACAAAGCAAAAGAAGAAAGTATTTTTAATATATGATATAAATGATATTGAAATAATGTAAGTTAATATTGAAATAATGTTATGTCATAAGTTAATATTGAAATAATGTAAGTTAATATTGAAATAATGTTATGTCATAAGTTAATATTGAAATAATGTTAATGTCATTTTGGAAGTTTGAAATAACATATTTTATAGTGAAATAGTGTACACAGTATACTCTCAAAATGTACCACTACAATGTATTTGCATTATTTCATTGTTATGTTACATACTGCAAAATAATGAGGTATGCAGTGCGGTTTTTTTCAGCACTGCTATAAATATCCAAGCTTTTAGAGCCATTAATTAGTAGTCCCAACTACATTGCAAACTTAGTTGACATATTTTACCAATGCATGATTAACAATAGGATAATGATGGATGAGCGACACTGAATTACATGCTCAATTATCCATCAACTGATGCATATAATCATGAATCATAACTTAAGACATCAGCAAATATGAGGATTCAACATAACTTACATATGCCCATATTCAAGCTTCCTACTACAAGACATATTCCTATCATTAGCCAATTATGATGTATATCTTCATGATGGTGTTAAACTCTTCTAGGAATTGTATCTAGGTACATGTAAAATGATTCTAAAACCAGTGGATAAAAATCATCACTCGACAATGTCCGGAAAACTACTATGAAAAATAATTAAAGATTCAGGATCCCGGATATGAAATTTGCAAAGATTATCGAAACCTAACGTGCTCCTATCTCAGCAATTCACTGATCAGTTCACCTAAAAATGAAATCTCTCATATAGAAATAGCATATTCCTCTTTGGAGTTGTAGAAGCTAACAACATCACTAAAATGAAGCCACATTCTTTAGACATCTATGCTTCCTGATCGGTTCAGGAATCTGTTATCAAAGAGTATCCATTAGTTTTCCAAAGCTTTCTACACATTTCCAAAGCCTTTTGATGTTTGAACCACTGTCTTTATAATTAAGGCTCTCTCAACTGATACATGTGGGTCAAATGTAGTAGTTTCCTCTTTGGAATTGTAGAAGCTAGCAAATATATGTAAAATAATTATAAAACCAGTGGATAGGAATAATCACTCAACATGTTTGGGTCACTACCATGAAAAATAATTTAAGATTCAGGATCCAAGATATTAAATTTGCAAAGATTCTCGAAACCTGACATGCTCCTATCTCAACAATTCACTGATCAACTCACCTAAAAATGAAATCTCTCGTATAAGAAATAGCAGATTCCTCTTTAGAGTTGTAGAAGCTAACACCGCCACAAAATGAAGGCACATTCTTTTGACATCTAAGCTTCCTAATCGGTCTAGGAATCTGGTATCAATAAGCATCCATTATTTTTTCTAAAGCTTCCTATACATTTCTAACCCTTCTAATATTTGAACCACCGTCTTTATAATTAAGGCTCTATCATCTGATACATGATGGGTCAGATGTAGCGGTTTCCTCTTTGGAATTGTAGAAGCTAGCAGATATATGTAAAATGATTCTAAAACTATTGGATAGGAATAATCACTCAACATGTCCGGATAACTTCTACGAAAAATAATTTAAGATTCAGGATCCAAGATATTAAATTTGCAAAGATTCACTCCTACTAAAATAAAGTCGCGGTCTTTAAACATCTATGCTTCTTGATCAGTCTAAGAATATGTGTTGTCAAAGAGCATCCATTGGTTTTCCAAAGCTTTCTACACGTTTTCAAACCGTTCTGATGTTCAAACCATTGTCTTTTTAATTAAGGCTCTTTCATCTGATACATATTGGGTCAAATGTAGCTTTGACTAGACTGCCAAATAATTTCACACGTTACTAAAAGAAGTATCTAACCATGAAAAGAAATCCTTACTGAAAGAAGTATCTAGCTATGAAAAGGAATCCTTTCTTCATATGTCCAAAAAAAATACTCATTCATGGACCAGTTCTCTTCTTCTTTTGTGCTTCATCAATTGCAATTTGCCTCATCATTTTCACATTCAACTCTGCAAACGTCTTGTTAAAAATCTAGCAAACTGATGGATAGCTCTAGATTCACGTCTCTTATTTCCAATCTTCCAATCAAAGAGTCATTTCTTCCTTATCAAGTCGAGCTCTTGAGCCTTTTTATTTTTTTGCCTATCTAATAGTATGTCTCATGCACAACAACAAATGAATCTTCTACCTTCAAACAAATTTAATAGCAGAAAATCAATCACCATCATTGAGATTTACTTGTCAGCACCTAGCCACCTAAAATGCCCACAAAATATTTCCTCAAATGTATCTTAAGAGATCTAATCCATTCTTAACCTTTTGGATCGATGATAGATGATCAATTGAAGAATGGCGTAGCCTCAAAGTTTGAAAGCTTAGGAGACCATTTAACTCTTCCGAAGATATTTGCAACGGGACCATAGCATTTATATTGTCCATAACATGTCATCAATTTTCTAGGGCTAGTGGGCCAATCACCCCAACCTTCCAGCAAAACTACACTGCTCATGTTGGTATATGCAAATACCACTCTCGAATAAGTTGCCCATAGTTGGCCTAAAATTACTTTTCCACCTTTAGTTCTAGTGATCCTACATTGTCTAAAAATGAAGTATGCATCTTTTGTTGGTTTCTATCTCCTATGTGCCGTATTTGACCCTCCATTCGTTGAGATTAAGTGCATAGTACAATTCTCAAAGAGAGATTTTCCATTCCCACAAATGAAATCAGTGTCTCATTCAATGTAGCTTTTTTTATAATAATGTTTTCAAAGATACTGAGGAATGCGTCCTAGATGCCAATGAAACTGCATCCATAGAAAGCTACCTGATCGCCCCTAACTCTCAATGCAATTGCTCCTTCTTTAGTCAAATTATATTCATTGTGGAAAGTACAACATCTAAAGCTATTATAAAGAGTGTCGTTTTATCTGCTACTTTTAAACACCCATGCCATCTCATGATGGTTGACTTATCATTTTCACCTAGCAAACTTGTAAATGATGTCTATTGGAATAACAACATTCTCTTTGCAAACTCCAGGTTTGATTAAAATGTGGACATATTTCGAGTTCTTAGGAGGTACAACATAGATGGCATCTTGAATCCTCATAAAATTTTCATGTCGTGATTGATCCACTGTAACAAGCATACTAGTAGAAGAATTCAATAGTCCAACTATGACCACGAATGAAGCCATATCCAATACTATTAAGAAACTACTGCAAAAAGATCTTGCGGACGTCATTAAGAAAGTAGGAATTGCTAGCGCAAGCTAGAGTCATGGTCGAAACTTAAATATCACGTCTACTTTCTCAGTCAAATCTTGACTTCTCTACCTTCATGCCTTTAGTATATGACTTTGTGCAAGTGACTAAGCCTTCATGTCAGGTGTTGCCTTCTTCCTTCACATTGCCTTTAATATCGGCTATATGTTGCTTGAATTGATACATGTCGCCATTTGATAAATGTTCACATAGCTTGCACTCAATTATTGCCTTGTTATCTGGGAAAAAATTGACATTCCTATTCAATACCATCTGACAAAGTGGGAGGAAGTGGCTAATTCAAGTTTAGAGCCTAAGAATCTTGATTTTGACCATTCTGAAAGACTCATTGAGTCATCATTTCAAGAATTTATTTCCAAAGTAAATGTCGTGTAGGAGAATTTCGTGTAGAAGAGACTCATAAAGGGTCGTAGTTTGTCAGAATTGGATTATTGGTTGTGAGGAGTGATCATGAAGGATAGATCCATTATTTGAAAATGCATGTGAATAAGGATGGACTGGTTGGCCGCAAAGTTCAAAGTCAATGACAAGGGAGGTTGTAGACGAGGTTGAGGGGAGGCGGTAGGTGCTAGTGGCATTCACGATTAGAGGGTCGGTGTAGTATACACTAGTAGAGCATGAAGAAGTTTTGAGATTTGTCATGATCATAGAAGCGTGAGAGAAGTTTTCATAGGAGGAGATATGAGAGAAGACGAAACATAGGCGAAGTAGCATAAGAGGAAGAGGTTGAATAGTAAAAGCGGCTTTTAGGATCAGGGTTTAGAATTGGGTCTTAGAATTAGACTATAAAATCAACTTTAAGAAGAGGATCATGTCTTAGAATTAAAAGTGAATCGGGTTTTAGAAGCGGGCTTTCACGATGTCCGTTTACGGGTCACCTTTGTGCCGTGTACGCTTTTGTATGCGCTCTTTTGAGAGGAAAAGAGTCATTGCGCTTAATATTGGTGGTAGGCCCTAGGTGTTGGGGCTCAGGACCCACAATGGTTAAGTGCCTGCTAAAGCGGTGCTTTTTATTTTTTACAATACACTATTGAAGTGGATCTTGCCACTTCGCTCTACTTTCTACAACCTAGCATTTTACAAATAAAGGTAAATAATATAGTTACCTCTAAGAACTTGACTTCCATCCTTGACCCTATATAAGCTAAAGGGCCAAACAATATCACACAAACATATATACATAAATGTATGCATGCATATGTATATGTGTGTGTATAGTTGGGGTGGGAGGGGGATCAATCACCAGCAATGAAATCTCTTGCTATATGAGTTTTAGGAATTTGTATCATGATATAACCATAAAGATATGTACTCGTCATTCCAAGGTTTGTTTAACCCCATCTCACCAACAAAAAAGCTAGGCATTTTAAGAAAGCGTAGTGTGAGGTTGCGATTGGTTTACTAAACAATTTGATCAACAATCAAAAATTATTTATAGTACTTTCTCATCAACATAACTAAGGCTCATAGTGGGAACTAATAGGCACCTAAAATTTGAATGAGACTTAGCATGTCGTCATTCCTAGCAAAATCACATATCCTAAAACTGAATAAACAAGAACATGGTTATATTTATTTCAATCTGAAAGCTTTTAGGATTCATCAAACTTAACAATGACCTACATAAGAATAATATTGAAACAATAAGAATGTCAAGAAAAGTTAAATTCATACATCTTTGATAGAATCTTGTTTTGGAGGGAGAAAGCCCTTATGCTTAGATTATGAGAAAGGATTAAAGCTACGTAATAGTCATTTTATAGAAAAATAGTGCTATGGTATGAATTGATAAGACTAGTAATCAGAAGTTTTAGGAATATCCATTAAATTTTCTATTGATATTGTGAATATTGAAGACGCTACGCTATGTTGGCGTAACTGATGCCTATGTAATACTTAGTACTTGAATGCTTGATAGATAATTTTCAAATATTTCTATAATATATCTAGAAAATTAAAGTATATTCCAAGCATATAAAGACATTCTGTAGATGCATCCAAGACTGAGGAGTTAATAATTAATTCATCAGTAGTAGATTCACAATTTCATTAGTATCCAAGATAGCTATAATATAACTTATCAATTTCTTAACTTGAAAATCTTCTACAATTCTGTGTTATTGCATCTTTTCAAATTATTAACGACAATTTCATGTTATTAATATATACTATATCGTTTTTCACACATGGCCTTTTGGTTTTTACTTTGTTGTATCTATGAGGTATCTTATCTTTGGTTTCCAAAATTCGTTATATCCATGTACCTTTATCTGACTAATGCAACCTAGATTCTTGGAATCAAAAACGTTTTGAACACCAAGAGGAAAGAAAATCTCAATTACTCAACTATGAGAAAAGACATGATAAGCAAGGGCTATATGCCCATCAAACATGCAAGGAAACTATCTTCACCACCTAATCAAAAATGTGAAGGGGGCGAGAAAGAGTTATGCATTGTTTCAAGGATAAATAAAAGGATAAATAAGGGAAGCTACCTTAACTAAAAAAATAGAATACTGGATAAAAAACAAAAGATTTTGAGGGTTTGATTTGTTCAAGGAGAGGAGATGTTCCACTAGAAAAGAGGCATTATACTAAAAGATTGATACATAATAGAAAATGGATATTCAAAAAGTAGTTAGATGTAATATTTACTAATATTTATGAATACAAAATCTACTTGTTGGGAAAAGGTTATTTATGAGAAGAGAATTAAAACATTCTCTCCAAAAATATAACACCGTAAAGTGAAAGTACAAGCCTTGTCTCATGATTGCATGCTGAGAGAAAAGTGATCCACAACTAAAAGAACAAGTGTAAAGCTATGTTACATGGATACGGGTATGGGTACAAGTACTAGTACAAGGCACGACAAATTCGAACAAGATGAGATACGGGGACACGGCTATATAAATATTTATGTACACATTTACATTATATATTGAAATTAATCGTTTACATGGGATAAGATTTTTTTCCACGTGTTGTGAGAATTAAAATTTCTATAACATCTTTATGTTTCCCTTATTATGTGGATTATAAATTATAAAAATGCTCGTTTTTTGAACTAGACACCCAAACATCCATTAAAATCATAATTTGGAACCATACAAGTTTCAAAAGTGGATGTGAAGTGTAGGATTTACGTCTAGGACATGTTTGACAAGTTCTCTGAATTAAAATATGTATTCTTTAATTGAGTACATGCCTGAATAAATGTATGCATACATGCAAAGAGTGTCCAAGAAGTTTGGTTACAGGTATGGGTATGTGTCGGGTATGTGTACAGCTTCAAAAGAGAAGTACCCAAGTAAAGTAGGTGTAAAGTGATGTATCAAAAAGTGACTAGATGTGTTCTTCTCAAAAGGACTATTGGATCTTAACCAGAACATGATTCAGTTCTAACATTAGTTCAATTTACAAAAGCTCATATAGAGAACATGAGAAACATCAGGTAGGGGTATAACTAGGAAGCAACCAAAGCGTATAGGATGTTTACTACTGATTAGAGAATCTTTGGGATATTTGCAGGAACTCAAGAAAGTAATATATATAAAGGCAAGATTAAGACAATCTAAAGATAACATTGTTGGAGGGTACACCTGAGTCTTCTATGGAACTTTAATCTGAGCCATAGTAACAAACAAGATGCACTCTCTTGCTCAACAACAGAGAACTTGAAACAAAACAGAATTATTGATCTTCCAAATATAAGATAACAATATATACACGTACATGTATACATATACCTGTGTATGAGATAGTTTCTTATTTTAACAAGTATTCAATGTAAACTAGAAGCATAGATCTTCCAAATTAATCAAAAATAGTTATTAGAGGCTTGGCGCAATGGTAAAGGAGCAAGATTCGATTATGGGAGGTCCCAACTGCAACCATGCTATAGCCTTTGTTAAAGAAAAATAAATACATGAAGATAAATACACATAAAACTATGCATGTGGGCAGATGCATCTCTCTGTGTAATACTAGTTTCAAAGTGAAGAGTCAAGAGTCAAGACACAGATGAAACCAATGCTATCCTATTCTATGTCTATTGATTATTAAGTAGCAAAATAAGTAATCACAAAAGTAACAAAGGAACATGTAATATTGGACTGCTTGATAATTATAGTAACAGGATTAACTGGCTAACATGACAACACGAAATTATAACATACAATACTGGAACTTTACCTTTGGAGTTGAGAGCGGATCTGTAAACAGTATTTGTCCTTCGTCTCCAATCTCCCATCCAAGGTTATTATACAAAACATGATGTAGCAAGTCTTCCATTGCATCCCAATCTTTTATAAAACCCCTGACAACTGGATCAACAGTGACTTCCTCAAATGCTGAACTGTCCCCCAAATCACCATCTTCAACGACACGCTTCATCTTGGTCGGTATGATCTGCGGAAAGGTTTCACAAAAAAGAAATCTCAGATGACAATTCAAAGAATTTCTTACCTCTAGATGATATTTTCAATACAGGCTCTAATAACTATTGAGGCCTGTAAGTTATCATGCATTAAGTAAAATTCAAGGATAAAAATTAATGGCTTTATGATGGAATAATCCCTGATATTTTAATATCAGCATTGTGTGAACGTTGCATGAATGTGCAAGCATCATCTCCTCCTCCTACCCCCCCCCCCCCCGCCCCCAAAGCAAGCGAATAATAACAAATCATGTGTATGCAACCAGTCGATTTTAATGAACTTGGTTTTTCCATTATTGACAACCCATGAAAAATGTGGGACATATCCCAAATCTAAATCTTCAAATACAAAACAAATACAACATTTCAGAGAGCAAATACAAAGTTGTCAGTCACTATATCACTTAACATCACATACAAGCGCTCAATGGGGAATTCCATAACTACACATAAATGATAATAAAAAAATGAAGAAAACTACAGAATTTCCTTTCCAAGTCATCCCCGGGTAAGGTCTAATTAGGGTTTTCCAATGTTCTCCTATGACAGACGGTTTAATTATTTTGGAAGTAAAGAACTCAATAATCAATGAAAAAACAAGCAATTGAAAGTTAGGTCCACAGCCAAAGGAGTCGTTTTCAAGGCCCGATGTATTCAAAACAGAAAAAGTGCGACCATGGGCAATTTGAAGTAGAAACGAGGACTGAAATTGGGGGGAAAACAAGTAACAAAAATCTAGAGCAGTAAATGGTGGATTACCATAGCAGGATCCTGATCGGGAGCAGCGAAGCCAGCCTTGAGGAGCTTCGATCCGGCATCGACCACCACGGCCTCCATCGATGCCAAAATTAGTAATTAGAAATAATAGAAAAAGGGCGTCAATAATTTGAAACCCTAGAATTTTTTTCCCCAACGAACGAAAAGGTTTGCGAGGAGTTTAAGAGTTAGGGTTTAAGAGCGATAACGGAGAGGGAAGTTTTAGAGGGACGGTTGTCGGCAAAGAGAGATTTGAAAGTTACTAACCGAGTTGCGGACACTTTTATGGGGTTAATTTCACAAGAACCCTGAACTTTGGGCCCTTCTACAAACAACCCTTGAACTAGTTTTATTCCACTCACCACGCCCGAACTTTTAGTGTCCCACAAAGTCGATCGGGGGTTTAGTAGGAAAACTTGGTGTAACTTTTTAAAGCGGGGTATTTTCATGCAATAATTGATTGCATGCAAAATTTGTGGCAATCGATATAAGTTATGAATCTTGGTGATAAAACTATTATTTACATATTTAAACTTACTATTATTAATTCATATATTTACTTTAATATTAGGTAATATCGAATAACTATTAGTTAGATTGTAAGATATTGTATTATAATAATAATAATAAATGTTTGGAATTATTATTTAAATATAAATCTAAAAATCAAAGTTTTTTAAAATTTTCTTTTTACCAAATGCCTTTCCCTCATCTCTTGATTTAAATTAATTTTTAATAACTTATGGATTTGTCATTTTTTAAGTTAAATTAATTATTAAAAAATCTAATATTCGACTTAAAAATAACATAACATATATAAATAGAAGAGTAAAAAGAGATGCGATATGATTTTATGGTGTGGTTTGAGATATGATTTTATGGTGTGGTTTGAAGAGGATAAAGAAACAAAACCGGAAAAATAAAAAAAATAACAAATATGAGAGTTCTAATTTTTACCACCTAGCTCCAGTCTAAAACGTGGGATAATTTGAGAGGCTAGAACTCTCTCTTTACTATACAAATATGATAAAAGTGGGATAATTTTATATAATTATCCCAGTTCTAATTTTTATCTAGTTCTAGTTTGACTAACACTATACAATTTTATCATAGTTCTAGTTCTATTGACAAACTGCATAAAAATTTATTCCACATATTATTCTAGTTCTACTTTCTAGTTCTCCTTGACTAACCTCGCCCACCCCCCCCCCCCCCTCTAAGGGGAGTTATTAGTTAGAATTTTTTTATTAGGACTAGGACTTTTCTAGGATTTAACTCTATGGTGTTATTGATTTTTAGACTAGGATTCGGATTTAACTTTATTGTGTTATTGGATTTAGGTCTAGGATTCGGATTTAGCTTTATGTAGTTATTGATTGTCTAGGATTATGATTAGGACTCAGATTTCAAAACCCCAATCCCGATCTAACTTTATATGAAAATTTTTGAAGAAAAAGTCTGCGTTAAAACTGAAGGATTGTGCTCTCCCTCCTTAGATTTTCCCTCTCACCTTCCTTTAACTGAGCCCACATTTAAAAACAGCAAAACTCACTAACATTTAGCGAACACTTCTAGTTAATATTAACTATTATTTACTTATTTAATAAATATTAAATATATTCAATTTTAAATATTTTTAATTTAAATATTTAAATATATTTAATAATTAATATTATTTATAATTTATATATTTAATACTATTTAATTATTTAATATATTTAATACAATATATTTATTTAAATATTAAATATATCATCATTTAGAATATCTTAAATTTATAAAATTATTTAAATATTTCATATCAATATTACATTAATACAATTTTTATTTACACATTATATAAGATATATAGCGAATATGTCAATATAATTAACATTAAAAAATTAAATAGAAAATACTAAATGATTTAAATAATAAGAAAATATTAAATGATTTAAATAATGAGAAAATATTAAATTATTTAAATAGATATAGTTTTTTAATATATTTCATATTGAAATATTAATTATATTTAATTTTTAATTCTTTTTTATCATATTATTTAAATATATTTAATACATTTAAAATGAAATTATTTAATCTTTAATACTATTTAGTCTTTTTCATTATTTAATAATTTTAATATATATTCTAATACATTTAATAATCTAATATATTTGATGTTAAACATATTAATTACTTATCAT
>JBAKGM010000233.1:14990775-15014762 GCA_037177215.1 Asparagus racemosus
ATACAAATAGGGTTTACAAATCTCACAAATAAAACCCTCTAATAATCTCTTAGATTTCTCACAATAGCTCTCTCAAAAGAGTGCTCAAAAATTACCCTCTCACACCTTCTAACAAAAGGAATAGGTCTATATTTATAGACCCCAAAACTGTGCATTTCTCTCTCCCAACCGATGTGGGACTAAATCCCACGCGTATAACAAAATTTTTTTTTCTTGCATGAGTTCAGCTCCGTTCGAGGTGGCCCCCACAACAACAACAAAACGCATTCACGCGTTTTGTGTTCTCGTGGTGGGCCTGCCTCCATGTGATGGGCTATGGGCCCTTTCGAGCTCACAGTTACCGCCCCCTCCTCCTTCGTTCCTACTATTAGTTCTTAGAGCTCCAAATCCTTTCTTGATTCTCGCCGGTTTTTGCTCATTTCTTGTGGAAAAGAAAGGGTTTTTGGGGGTTTTGATCATCTATGATGGTCTTCTTTGTGCTCGATCTTTGGGTTCTGATCTTTCTTGCTTTAAATCTTCCTTATCTTGTTCAATGGGAGTGCTAGTCTACTACTGCAAGGTATAAATCTCTGATTTGCTCAAAAAAGTTTCTTTTTTTTTGTGGATCTTTATGTTAGCTTGCTCTTGTTGTACTATATTTTTCTTGTTTAAGTAGTAAAATTTTGATTTTTATCGAAAATTATGACATGCATCTATAAATTTGATTTCTATAGTAAGGTACTAAATCTGCTACTTGTGAAATTTTAATTTTTACTTGTCTACTACTTGGAAAAATATGATTTTTAATTGTTTAAGTGGCAAAAATTAAGACAAGCATCTATAAATTTGTAATTGTACATAATAAAAAATATATTAATTTTGGGTATTGTAGATGGATTCTATGGAAGAAGAAGTTGTTATGAGGATTTGTTGCAAGGCTTTTATATACGTTAGTAATTATAATGATGAGAAGATTGCAAGCTAGACGTAAAGTGTTTTCCTCTTCATTCAAGAGAACAAATTGCACTCAATAATCGCAATAGGAATGCACTCATGGTTCGTATAACTCATGGTTATATCAATAGTTGTAGAGGATATATACAAGTGCGGGTATATGCTTTTTAACAAGCTTGCAATAATAATGAGAGGAGCCATCTATTGAAAGACTCAAGGCATGTGAATGTTGAAGAACAACTTGCTTTATTCTTAAATATTGAAAAACTCAAGGCATGTGAATGTTGAATATCATGGGCAACCAATAACCTTGGTTTTCAACCATGCCAAAGCATGATTGCAAGTGTTGTAAATGGTTATTTAGCAGCTCCCCCATGTTTTCTATACAACCATTCAACTTTCATGAGCATGATTAATAATGGCATCAGAAGTCATGGTAATGCAAAGAGGTTATCCCTTGAAATGACAAAAACATCTCCTACGAAGAAAATGAAGGAAAAACAGTGTGTTAGAAAGACAAAAAAAATCAACTTCAACCGCCAAGGAAAATGTGAATGTTATGGGTACTAGCAACAAATTTTAGGAACCACATCATGATGATGTGATTATCCCATATCTTGCAAAGGTGGCCAAGGAAGGACTGAAAGTTGATAAGAACTTAAGAGGTAAGCATTATCTATGGTGGCCATGGAGATTAATAAAGAATTCAAGACTGATTTTACTATTGATAATGTTATCAACCATAGAAAGAGATTGAAGAATAGGTACTTTAACATTTTGAGCTGCGTCAACATAAGTTGAGCTGGATGTGATGATGTGAATAAAATCATAACCTTAGATCAGAACTCTTATGATAGTTAGGCTCAGGTTTATATTTATATTTGTTTTAAGCTCATATAAGTTCAGTAAACTCCACTTGTTTTTCTAAAGTTATAGAAACAAGGGACTATTATCTTAAAAACCCTATATATAATTTTATTACAGTGTAAGTTTCCAAACTAAAATAAATATTTTACCTTTATCAACATCTTGTTGCTATATGTAATTTTATTACAGTGTAATTTTCCAAACTCAAATAAATATTCTACCTTTATCATCATCTTGCTAGGTGGGGTTGACTACAAAACTTGCATTAAGGGTGTATTCTATATCTTTAGTTAATGCTAGTATGGTCCACATGCTTTGCACGTGGGCATACTTATTTTGTGCTTTTTTTTTTTGTGGGTAGAAAAATGATGAAGTGACTTCAAGGAAAACATAAAAATTTAAAGTCGAGTTTTGAAGAGAAGTTTGGTTTGTTACCTATAATAGTACATAAAATTTGAAAGTGAAATTAGTAAACAATCCATGCAAATGAGGATGGATACTCGATAACTAGTTCAATGTTTTTGACTATTGACGCTGAACATCGAAAACATGTTTTGACAAACCATGTTGTGTAAATTTCTTAGAACCCTTCTGTTTGTTATGAATGTATGATAAATATTAGTATGGAAGATTATAAGGTATAACCAATCCTTACCTTGCCCACATGAAGGTATAATGCTAGTCAAATTATATCAATATGCCTTTCACCGGTTAAACTTCTTACCTCGCCACATGAAGGTAGTAAGTCAATTAATGGCAAGGATCCTAAAAAAACAAATATAAATATAAAGAAAGAAAAGTATGTAGCTCATATTACTCATATGTGAAATCCATAGTACTTTAGGATATTTTAGTTCTACGTAAAATATCTATTAGATATAAAAAATCATGATACTTGGATGCATGTTGCACCTTAAATGTACTAAAAACTTCTAAGACACTAAAGATGCATGAGATGTGCATATGAGATGTATTCATATTGCGTCAAAGTAAAAGATAAATTGTGTTTATAAGTCTAATTTGGTTAAATGTATTTTATCTTGTCTATATTCTTTATCTTCTATATAACTTTATTCTTAACCCATAAAACAAAAAATTAGTTCTCAAAATATAAGCAAAACAAATAAGTTATAGGAAGAGTAGGCAAATAAAAAGTTAACCCACTCCGGCACAAATTTTCTTAATTAATACTTTCATTCAACTCCAGTGTTTGCCACTTCATACCTCAAATCTGAAGAGGCTTACAGTTGCAAATGTCTTCATATGACTCAAAGATCTGTACCCCTAATGGCTACAAAATGAAGTTTGGGAAGTGGCTTTGTCTTTAGCTCCCTTGCAAACAATTATATCCATCAGTATCAATGTAAATCATTAAGATACCGAAAAATAAAGACGGTGATATTAGGCACTATATGATTATAGTTACCATGATTTGCAAACTAAAATAATAAAAATAATAAACATAAAAGTTATTTAAATTGTTTTATCTCAGGCCTTGTACTTGTTTCACATATAAAATCAGTTTCAATATTGGTGGCGTATGTTATTGTTTTGACAACTTACATGATGTACAACATCGGAATCCACTAGAGAGCTTGCTCAATTGACCCTAAATCCCTATCCATCACTTCCTCTAAATTGTTGTAACCCAATTAAATTGTCTCAAATAAAAATAAGAAAACAAAATCAATGATAATAAATTAGAAAGCCTCAAACTCTTATATCAAATAATTGAAGCAAAGCAAGGCAAAGAAAACCTATATTTAGCTAATCCCAAATTGGTTTTCTTAATGAAGTAGTTAGCTAATCCCAAATAAGGTAATTCTAGTTCATTACCCATTTCCAGAGCCAGACTTTACTTCTGCAGGCATAAGTTAATTAGCATAAAGATGGGTGAATCCGAAGTGTTGAAAAATATTTGCATAATATCTTACCTCTCCATTGCCAAGCTTACCTGTACATATGATATAGACAAACTAAAAGTTAGTATGCTAAATAAAGAGCTTTATATGTCAATTTGACGAAAAAAGGAGGTACCAAAGCAAACACCTAAAAAGATTGAAAATAATGGAAAAAGAGAGAAGTATTTAGCCAAAGTAAAAAATCAACAAATTTAGTGTAGAAATTAAGCAAAACAGGGAGAGAAGCATTTCAATGAACCAAAAAAGCTATGAAGAAAATATGTAGAGAGAGAGAGAGAGAGAATTAAAATGAAATTTGAAGAGTTAGTCAGTGAAAAGAGATAATGGGAGTTACTGGCTCATGCATTGCAAAAGTTTGGGTATTAATTAATTAAATTAAATTGAGAGGGAGATGAATGGAATTTCAAAGGTTAGTAGATGAAAAGAGATGATAGGAGGGAGATACTGGCTGCTGAGTTGCAAAAAGTTTAGTTTTTAATTAAATATTTAAATTAAATCGGGGGATAATGATGATTTGGAATAGCATGAATAGAAGTTGAAAAGAATATTTAATGAAAATTTTTATGCATTGAATGAGACTTTGGGTGCACTATGGTTGTTTGAATGAGCCTTAAAGGATACTTTGGGGAATCAAAAGTTTTGATAACCATATTCCCTTTTATAAGTAGTATAGATATAGATATAGATATAGATAGATAAATATTCAGAAATATATAAATAAACAAGTCGATAGATATAATTAGGTCTTCTATATCTTTAATAAGAAATAAAAAAACCCCTAACTTTAAGGGCTTTTGCACATACACCTTGAATTTATGTCACTAAACACTTTGAATTTTTTCCACTTAGGGTCTGTTTGGTTATTTTCTTAAAATAGGAGGAAATCATTTTCATTTAAAAAATGCATTTCTAGGCCTTTCCTCTCGTTTGTTGGAAAGTAGTTTTTGTATTTGTTTCACTCGAAAAACAAGTACAGAAATTGCCTCTCACCAATTCAACAGATTGGTTGAAAAAAAAAAGGAAACCAAATCTAAAGATTGTTGTTTCCTGTTAGTATTCATGTTTGGATGCAAATTGATCACCAATGGAAACAAGTATCAAATAACCACAAATGAGCTTACCGTAGTCAAAATACATGACAATGGCTACATTGTGAAGAAAAGTGTTATAAATTGAACCGATATTGCAAGCTCATTTCAACAAAGTTAGAATCAATATTGCAAGCTTATTTCAACTTTTCAAGTGATTTTTTTAGCACTGCAGTGATGCTTACTCATCAAAGCTGCCAAGTTGAATGCTATTGCGACATGCCGATTCCATTGATAACTTACAAGTTTGGCTAGAACAAGGGGAGGCGATTTTGAGATTGTGCACAATATCCCAACTAAAAATGTAAATATTTTGTTTGGGCAAAGGAAGCGTGTGTACCCAAAAATGTCGACAGTGATTTTGGAGATCTTGTACAATATAAGAAAGTGAAGCAAATCACAAACTTGAAGAAAAAGCTAAGGGCAAGTGAGCATAAACTTCAAATATAGAAGTAACGTGCAATATTTGGGATCTTTCCTGGTTTGTCTCTTTTTGTAATCATGATTGTAGTTTGTATGTTGAAATAAATGTGATTCATGTATTTATTCAAATACTATGTTCATACGTACACAATCAGAAGTATTGCCTCGTCATCTATGTCCTTAAGCTCATATTGTTGTTAATACATAATGGTTAACTAGGCTAATATATTAAAGTTTAATGTAGGGTGTCATCACATGTGTATTAACTAAAATCATTGCAAATAGAACCATTCAAATGAACTGAGCCAATCAACTTAAATTCCAATCAAAGCCAATAATCATGAATTTTTAGAAAATCATCAAAAACAGTTTGCTAACCAGCAGCCCATGAATATATTATACACATCCTAATAAACAAAGATGATAAATAAACATGGAAAGAGAGCTCATCAGTCAACAGTGAAAACCCTCAAATATTGCTCAACATATATGGCTAATGCTCATCAGGGGAAGCTTCAATCATGAAGCAAAATTGAAAAAAAAGTAGCTATGTGTAGGCTCAGTAAAGAGCAAATGTAGGAAATGAAGGAAAATTTGAAAACCCTCGAAAATTGTTTAGTACATGGCTCGTGCTAATTAGAAGTAGCTATCATGAAACAAATTTGAAAACCACCATACGATGTTCTGTAAAAAAATCTCAGTAACCACAGAAAAGAGCTCATGAATCAGATAATATAGACTAAACCAAGTTCATCAACTACCAAATAAAGCTCATGAAGCAAGAATGAAAATAAGAAAGGATGTATAGGCTCATACTAGTGTCCAAGTCATCAAAACGGTAGCCATCAACATGAAAATTCATTGTAGGTAGTTAGCATATTATAAATAGACAATGCATCATAGCCATTAACATCAAATACAGATAATCATCCATTACATGATAATTGCATGTAGGTTGCTATCTCTCAATGTTGAAACATAAAGAAATAGCCATCTAGTACAAGAAAGTACAACGTAGGTTGTTATCTGCAGGTCATTGAAAGCTAAGAGAACAACACAACAATGCATATAAATAACCAAATATGAGCAACCAAACCTCAGTAATCTTTTAATAGAAGACATCATTAATCAAAATTGCAATAGGCTCTAATTCATACCAATTGGTACATCATAGCCCAGTGAAGCCCCAGTCTATTAATTTTGCATAGGCTGATACAAGAAGATTATGCATAGACTTGTCAATATAGGCTGATAGATAACAGTAACATAGAAATAAGAATTATGAGGAGAATTTATACATCAGAAGAACATGTAGTTAATATCATCATACCATCATAATCAAGGAGTAGCAACACATGCACAACCTCCTAAATAATTACAAAACCAGTAGCATTGTAGAATATAAACATGAAATATATACAACAAAAAATAAGATATCAACTTGACATCTTAACATGCACTAAAACTACATATAGTTAGGTGCTACAAGTTAGCTCAGTTGCTTTTTCTTAGTTGCACAGTTTGTGCCAAAAGTTAGTAAATTTGTCATTAGATTCACAAAAATTGTTACCCATCTTACCAACAGTTTAGTTTATGTCTTCAAGATCATCCACTTTAAGTGATTGGATGAAATTCTACACAACCCTCCTCTGTCCCTCCTTATTCTTACCACAGAATATTTTACCTTCACTGTCACGAGCATACAAGAGTTCAGAAAACATGTCTAGTTCAATTTCTGGAAACTCATCTACAAAGGCAAAGATGCACTTGGATAGCTTTTCATGCCAAATCATCATAGAATAGGACATTGAATCAACCTTCTCTAACATTTCGCACATGAACTTATCATCCTGACCCCTAGGCTTCAAAGTCCTCTTCTTCACATTGTTATTGTTACTTGTATTATTAGAAGCCAAGCTGAGAGGACTATTGTCCATGTTAGGTAGAGGTGAGTTGTTTTGGTTCCTAGCTTGAATATTCATATCCTCATCATCAGATATTTTCACGGTCGTAACTCCAAACATAGTGTGCACATCTTTGACAAACTCACCTCTTGCCTAGTCATCACCTAAGATAGTTTGCAAATCATCAAAATGCTTCAGTGGCTTATTCACATAATCCTTTAAACCAGCAAGATTGTTCCTTTTATCCTGCATAAACATTTTAGTAGTATATTAAAAAATAGTGAATAAACTTTGGAAAAACAAGTGGAGTGCACTGAACTTATATGAACTTAAAACAAATATAAATGTAAACCTAAGCCTACCTATCATAAGAGTCCTGATCTAAAGTTATGATTTTATTCGCATCATCCCATCCAACTCAACTTATGTTGAAGCAACTCAACATGTCAAAGTACCTTTCATAGAGAGAAACAAGTGGAATTTACTAGTATACGACGGACGTGACTATCCTTCACTATTCACAACACACACAGCAACCTCAATCAATACCGCAAGCCCGCTGTTGATATTAGTATGTGAAGTCTTTGGATGAAACCTCTATCCCCACTTATAGGGAGAGCTTTAATTAAGAGATGGGAACAATTGGTTAATGGTCAAATCTCAATTGATAAGAGTAATTATCATGAGATCTTTTGACCATATCAAGATTATATCAAGATTAACCAATTGATAGGTTATCCCAAGATATCATCCCTACAACAACCCAGATACATTTAAATATGACAGCCACTTAAGATCCCCAAAATCCAACACCATCACAAAACTTTGATCGTGCATATGCAGCCGAAATTGATCATCTCATTGCATTGCAGCACATAGAATATAATGTCTAGACTAAGATCCACAAAGCACAATACACTAGAAATAAACATACAAACTGAGCTATAATGTGTCAACCCTCACTTGTCTCCATTCTACTTTGAATAAAAACTACATATCCTGAAACTTTTAACTGATCTGTGCATACCCCCTTTATTGTTTTACTTCTAAAAGAACTTGAACATAGAGACACATAATTACTGATAAGTAGCGAGAGACAACCCGTTTTCTTCCATAAAATCGCCATAAAACTGTGCAGACGAGTAATCCAGTGTTTTGGCATCTCGGCACACTCAAGACTCAAATAAAAGTGCTCCATATAATTGGTTATGGCCGAGCCTGAAATGTTCTGTTAGTAATCATAGCAGAAATGCTTATTTAGCTTCTGGGACAATAGTGCATCATTGCCCATACTACAAGAGAATGGTTATTTATCTGCCTGCTGCTCACAAGAACATGTGTAAAAGATGAGAAACACTTTGGATGAAGGATGCAAACTTCTACAGAATCTTGCTTCATGCAGAGTTTGCTCATTGATCTCCAAACCCTCAACCCCCACTAGTTCTCTTCAGAGCAACAGGCTAGCATAAACCATCTATGTCGTCATGTTGACCACAGAGGAATTAATAATTTTTACATGCCTTACACAAAATTGAAAATAGGTGAGAATTGTTGACATTAAAAATGCGTCTACTTTACAGAAGATCGAGTTTTGCTTCAGCCGGACCTAATTGTTTAGGAGACTTTCTCAACCGCTGGCATTTTAGATGATGAAAGATCTTCAGACTGCATGGTAAAATTGCTCAAGTATCCTGCAAAAAGGACAATGATTCACTTATAAATCGAAAACAACATTATTTTAAAGAAACAAAGCTGGTAATAGTATCGTCACTAGTACAGTAGAAATGTAGAGAAGACTGTGGTTCCAACCAGCCAAGAAAAGATTGATTCCAGTGAATTGCTTGTTTAGCCCCCCACTTTCTCATGAAGAGTGCAACTAAATTTCTGCTGACTTCAGGATCACCATAGAGCATATGAACTCAAAGAATGAGGAATATGGTTGCTCAACCTGATCCACCAACATACAAGTTCAGACCATGCTCACAAAAAGGGAACTCCAAAGCCCCTTTAGGCATATCCAACTAATTTATGTGACGGTCAGTACAAGCCATTATACGGATCATGTTAAGTATGTATAACTTGATGCAGGCTGAAAGCATGACAAGGTAATTTCATCAATCTTGATGAGAATATGTAATGCACAAATAAAGAAGGAAGAGCATAAAGTGGATAGAAACTGCTTGCAACATAAAATTTCAAATGAGGAAATATGTTTAACACCACACCACAGCTCATTTTGTTCCCAAGAGCAAAAAAAGTTGTTATATGGAACTCAATTACATCTTACCTCTTTAACATACCCATTTTTATTCGAAGAGGATTCAAATTGGCACATCTTAATTGCATGAGATTAAACTACATGGCAAAAAAAAAGTTTTAGCGCTATCTGCAGACTACCTGTCAATTATGGCCTGATCCTATTCCTGCTCATAGTAGCCTTTGCAATGGATTTACCAAGATACAAGTTTTTTGCAGTATTCACACGGTATTTTTCGCAGTTCTCCATTAGTTCGGACGGGATATTTAATCCCACCCTCAGGCATCTTAAAAATTAAGAAAATAAATAGATAGTTATGTTCTTCAGATGATCTTTTGATAACCTATGTGATAGATTCACAAATTAGTGTGGCTGAATATCAAAAATTGACTTCTAGAGGATCATTGCATATACTTCCATTCTCGTATATGATGTTGCAGCCATTATTAACTACACCACTATCATCACCACTACTATTGTTTACTCATATTTTTGGTTTTGGGTGGTGTGGTCTTTTTTTTTTTGGTGGGGTGGGGGATAAAGGCTGGGCTTCTAGTTGTAGCCCATGAACAAACCAATAATAATCTCATAATACAAATTACATCCTGTAAAACTAAAACATAACAACTACCAAGAATCTCATAGCCTATGTTGCATGGACGGGGGCACGAGTATTGGTACGGGTGCAGATACGGAACACAAAAATTTTTAAAAGGTAGAGTAGGGGGACACAACTACAATATTGAAATTAATAATTCGCATAATACATATAATATTTTTTTCATTCACATAATTCTCATGACTTCTTATGTTTATGTTATTATTATGTAGAGTATAAATTGGAAAAACCACTCGATTTTGAACAGGATATCCAAATGACCTCCAAACTCATAGTTCTGCACTAGGTACAGATCGAAACAAACCCTTCCAATGAGTTTCAGGAAGTGAACTTGAAGTGTAGGATAAACGTCCAACAAGCATATGACAAGTGCTTTAAATTGAAACATGCAATATATAGCTGAGCACATGTTTGAATATGTATGCGTATATTCAAGGAATGTCGATATCTGGTACATGTGCAATACATGATAGAAGTGTTCAAGGAGTACATGTACGATACATGATAGAAGTGTTCAAGGAGTGTATGATATGTGTTGGTATCTGCTTTGTGGCGGTACAGGTACAGTTCATGATAGAGGTACCCAGGTAACATATCCCACAACCAACAGAAAATCACTTTGCAATTTGAATATCCTTTCAGAATCCTCCCCACCAAAAATCAACCTTAATTCACACAAAAATAACACCTTTCGGAACCAACCAAATATTGAAAACATGA
Source organism: Asparagus racemosus (assembly GCA_037177215.1). NCBI lineage: Eukaryota > Viridiplantae > Streptophyta > Magnoliopsida > Asparagales > Asparagaceae > Asparagus > Asparagus racemosus. The sequence goes on from JBAKGM010000233.1 coordinate 15,001,509, forward strand.
ACATGCATCAACGACGTATTCAAAAAAGCAACTTTTTTGACCCTAGGACCAACCATGAGAGCAAGTGACACATGACATTTTATTTATGTTCCCATAAATACCAATGACTAATTAAGAGACAATCACGTCTCATGTCTCATAGTTGGTCCCATGATTTGGATCCAAAAGTAATTTCTCTTCTCCGAACTATGTTTATTCTCATGTTCCAGTCAACTTAAATCTCCCTCATCACTTCTCATGCCTTCCCATCTCCCAATGTTACAGAAGGTGCTAGGCGGACTAACCACTCGAACCGGGGCCTAGCACCTAGGCACCTAGCCGTACGCCTAGGCGGCGCCTAGGCGTTTGCCTATTTTTTAATTTATTGAAGTACAATAATTCACAAAAATATGTATTAAGTTCATATTAAATTGCAAAAAAATAAATAACAAGCTCAGATCCTTAATCAACCATGCATAAGTACTAAATAGCCAAATTAGTAACCAAATACTAAGAAACATCACCATGTCCAACATAATAAGTCATCACAATAGTAAATAATATCGTAAACTCAAAAGTCAAACGCTCAAAAAGGAAAAAAAAACGAATAGTCTCAAATTACTAATTAAATAGACTAACTAAAATTAACTCAATTGAACAGTGAATAAATTTGAACTAAAATTGAACAAGATTAAACTAAAATTAATTAAAATTGAACAGATTAAACTAAAATTAACTACAGTTAACTATAATTGAATAAGATTAAACTAAAATTAACTAAATTAACTAAAATTAAGTAAATCTGAACAAGATTAAACTAAAATTAACTAAAAGTGAACAAGATTAAACTAAAATTAACTTAATTAAACTAATTAAACTAATTAAACTAACTAAACTAATTTATTTAACTAAATTGAACAAAATTAACTATTTAAAGTTTAAAAACAATTTATAAGTGCTAAAACAGTAAATAAGTTAAAAAATAGTTTAAAAATAAAAAAATGAAAAATTTTACATGTGAGGAGGACCGGTGGTGGAGGGAGAGGCTCCGGTGGCGGTGGCGGCGGTGGGAGATGACCGGTGGGATAACTTCCAGCGGCGGCGGGAGAGGGTGCGACGGGTTCAGGTAATGGGTTAGAGTGAGAGAGAGTGAGAGAGCCTGTGAGGGAGAGAGTAAGAGTCAAACTGTGAGAGAGTGAGTGGCGGCTGAGATAGAGAGGGAGAGAGAGAGTTAGAGAGCTGTCAAGGTTTGTTTTTGGGTTTGGGTAATGGGTTTGGGTAACGGGTTCGGGTATGGGTTTTTATTTTATTTTTTTGGTTTAAAAAGCTAGGCAGCCCGCTTAAGCGGGCCGCCTAGGCAGAGCGGCAGCCTAGTCTGGCCGCTCAGGCCAAAACTAGGCTGCTGTAGCTCCGCCTATGCTTAACGCGGACGCTTAGGACACTTTTTATAACACTGCCATCTTCCTTTTCAACTTCCCACACATCTTGCCAATCTCCTCTACTTATCATCCATATTATCAGTGTTAGCATACACTGTCTTGCCATAGATTGTATCACCGATTGTCAAGACCACACAAAAAATAGGTAACGGGCAACAACCAGAACTAATTGATGAAAGACGCAGACTAAATGTCCCGAATTTCCACAAATCTTAAAATTTTTTGGACAAAATTACCAACCCCTGATGCAGGACAAGTTAAGATTAGATTAATTTTATTTAGTAATATAGTTAGGATTTTGTTGCATCTGGATTTTATTTTAGTTGATAGGGATTAGTAGTTTGAGATTTTATTTTTTAAGATATTTTTGTTAGATATTGGTTATAATTATTTTCAGTTTTATTAAATAAGATTTTAGTGATTTGATGTTATATTTAGTATTAAGTTTTTGCTTATAAATAAGATGTAATCATCAAGGAGGAAGCCCGACAATGATTGATGAAAATGTGAGTTTGAGAAAAGCATGCGAGTTGCTAGGCTTGAAGCCATCTTTTTAAGTTAGATGTTGTGTGTGAAACGGTCTAACCCCAATTATCTTATTCTTTTTTCTTCTGTTTATTTTTTATTAAAAAAAGGGGTCATTGTTCACCCGAGAATACTGTTAATGGTTCACACGATCTAACCCTAATTATCTTATTCTTTTTTCTTTTGTTTGTTTTTTATTAAAAGAAGGGGAACGTCACTCTTCACTAGAGAATACTGTTAATGGCCCTGTTTATCCAAAATTTCCCGAGCCTTTTTGTTCACACGCAACATCTAACTCAAAAAGATGGCTTCACGCCTAGTAACTCGGATGTTTTTCTCAAACTCACATTTTCAGTAATCATTATCTGTACATCTTATTTATAAGGAAAAAACTTAAATACTACAAATAACATCAAATAACAAAAATCTTATTAAAAAAATAAAAACAATCATAACAAAAAATCTAACAAAAATATCTAAAATGATAAAATTTTAAACTACTAATCCCTATCAGCTAAAATAAAATCCAGATGCAACAAAATCCTAACTATATTACTAAATGAAATTAATCCAATCTTAACTTGTCATGCATCAACCCCGCTTACACTATTGGTGAACTTTTTCAACTTCCTGCCTATGATGGTTTAAATAAAAAAATAAAAAGAAAAAACTCTCAACTTCCTCCCTCAAGTATCGATTTACCTATTTTCTGCTTAAACTATGTTTATGACCCTAGTATGGTCATTTTATGAGCCTACAATCAAATATTTAATAGATAGATGATATGACAGTGTTTTTTTACATTTCTTCATGAGGTTTTATCACTTTATCTCCTTTCCTTCAAAAAAAATCCAATTAATTTCTCCAGAAACTTTTTAATCTTTATCTTTTTTATTGAAATTAAAAAAATTATGTTTTAAATTGTAGAAAATACAAGAAATTTAAACAACAATATCACAATAATGATCTATTAAATATTTAATTATGGGCTACAAAAATGGCCATACTGGGCCATACACATAGTTTAAGGGGAAAGAGAAAATAGATAAATTGATACTTTCGAGGAGAAGTTGAGAGTTCACCAAGACTTTTAAGGGGGATTTTGTCATTTTGTCCTTTTAAAAATTGCTCTCCAAGATTTTCATTTGCACGTAATACTTACTTCAAATGTATCTCAAGATTCTGGCAACATATATCTCAAAATTCTTGCGACATAGATTGTTGGTTCAGCAAAATAGATTGTTGGTTCAGCAAAATCTCCGAGTAACTCAACTAGTCCCACCAAAAGACATTGAAACTACAATGGTCCCTTAAAAACATAAACAAACATAAACCAATTGTCCAGAAGTGATAAATAACATGAGTGTGTTGAATGGAGGGGAAATGTTTGGATGTCTACACAATAGTTTTGTAGTATGATAATTGTATGCATCCACATGCAGCAAAGCCACAGGACTTCCCACATAAACCTATTGCAAGGTGTTAACAACCACCATTATTTATTGCATTTATAACATCAGTAATTCTGAAAATGTCTTTGATGCTTCAACCTAGATACACCTGATTACCAAGGAAAGAGGAACCTATACGACATTCATCGATACTCCCACTCGGCAGCAAGACGAGATCCTCTTTCATATATTAAAAGGACAGTTCAACTCTAACAACTGATAAAGATACAAGCAAAGCATGCACCTCTCGTGCTGGATACAAGACATGCTTGACCATTCTTAAAAGGCATTGCGGTCACCCTATGTATCACTTGGCATAGGGTGAATGGCAACTGATGCACACATAGATGCCAACAAAGCTGAGGTAATATGATCAGCCAAATATGACTGCGAGTGAAGCACACACATACATGAGAAAGTGGTATGCTGCAGATTATCAGAAGCCTTAGACCTCCTTGATCAATTAATGACTACATTTTGATGGTTATAAAGGCTACTATAACACGAAGATGACATGTTCAATCAACAATCCTAATGGGAACATCATACAGAATAGGCTGTGTGGTGCTTAGACAAAGGAGGTGTATACCTATCAGATACATATCCAGAATCGGTGACTCATGTACTTCATTGATACTTGTCTGATACATTTATATATATAGAAATTATAACATACACCGGAAGTTTAAAATACATGTTATAGACGTATACGAGACCACTGAGTATTACATAAATCGCAAATCCATCATTTCATTTTGACTTTAGAAGTGTTTTACAAAGCTTGTCCACCTTCTTAACTTGAGCATTCTAACCTCAAGAATCCATGCCACAATTAGAACAATGTCTTTATCCCAAATTTTCAGGGTCAGCTACATAAATCATATACTTCCATTCAATTCCCCTAAAGGCTATCCTCTTTATTAAGTTAATCATATCCTTCTTAATTGCTTCTAGAGAAGTTCTCTTAAGTATACCTCTAGTCCTCCTTGATACATTAATTATAACCTTATCACTTATCCTGATTAATGCATTCATTGGTCTATGTTGCACATGATGAAACCTTCTCAATTGATTTTCTATTTATATCCTCAACAGGAGCAAACACAAACTCCAAACGCCAACTGAATGAGCTCAGTTCATATCATGTCTCTTGGTGCATATCCACATGTTCATTGTGACACTCAAATCAGCTACACTCATTTTGCACCTGTTTCATAATAGCCTAAACCTCTGATTTACATCAATGTCAGTCTTATAGTTGTCCCAATAAAATTTTTCCATCAAAATTTAATGCTACAAATATGTAACATTAATCTTCAGCACACATTTTTTCTTTGTTGTATCAATGTGTCTGTGACCTGGTTTTTGATAATTTTTTGTACTTGCATATCATGCCAACTGCGACTAGATCATTTTTTTATATTTTCTATTCCACTAGCACATAACCTGCCAATTGTCAAGCTCTTGCTGCAAGAATATTTTAGATATGAAGAAAGTCATGTTCCTTCATTATCATAGATCCCTAGCAATGTCCTACCCATATCTTGTACTTACATCAGTTGTTGTCATAGGGAGTTAAAAGACAATACGAAAGACGAAAAAGGTCGCATAAACAAGTCCAATCTTGTGATGTCATACTCCGCACAGGGACACTTTCCTCAACATCATCTAGCTCCAAGAAGAAGGAACCATATGGCACTTAGACAAACCTACAACGATCGCCTCAACTTTCTTTTGACTGAGCAACAGAGCCATCCCTGAAGCCAAAGGCAATGTCCAGTACTCCTTTAATAATATAATGTACATACCCAGCTACACTCCCTAGGTCGTAGATCTAAATTCATGTTATGCACGCAAGTGTCAACACAATGAAGAACAATGGTGGGTTGGTGGTTGACTACGTACATACCTGCAATAACTACAGAATACTGATCATGTAGGCCAAGATAACAGAGAAAATTTTAGTACAGTTACAGCATAATCTAAACACATACATACCCGGAACAACTGCAGAACACAGCTACTCCACACTCTTGGGTTCGTGCGTGCATGTTTATAGCATAAAGTAATTTCTTAATATTTAAACTAAATCATCTTTTCTCTTGATTGATGTAAGTTGAACAGGTATGCCTGGGATTGAAGTTGAACACAAAAGAAGACTGATTCTAGTAAAGATTAATGTAATAGCAATCTACTCTAGCTAGATATGTAAATTTCTAACATGTATAATATTGCATAAATAACTGGAAATAAATCAAACTTAAATTCAGATGTAAGTTACTATGCTATCACCAAATTTTCACTAGTACTCATTAACCATTGATCATATTGATGTATGTTTATCAAAGAAATAAGCAAACTCGAAGGAAAAAAAGCAAAACCAAATCCAAGGATAACAAGGATCCAAAAGTTCACCTAGGCAAGAAGCCTGAAAGATCCAGAAAAAACAACTGCAAGAATACATCAAACAACTATTAGAGATTGAAAAAACTTCAGAAACTTGCCAAAAACTTTGAAAAGAAATACCAAACGCAAGGTAAATCACATGTTCTGAATTCTAGTTTTGCTTTGGATATTGATATAATGACCAATCAGATTGTGAACTGTCAACAATCAACATGTAGTAACTGAACTCCAGTATGTAATGAACTTGTCCCAGCTTCTCATAGTGGACTATAATGTCATGAAGACAATTTTTCATAGATGACTATAATCTCATGAAGGCAATTGTAAGATATACTGTAACAAAACAATGACAATGCAATATGCTACCTTTAGCAATTGGAAAAAAGAAAGAGAAAGACCATTGGTAGTGAGGGGCGTTTCATTGACCATTATAGTGGACAAGGATAAAACAATTTAGAGAGAACAGAAATTAACTGCACATTGAGAAAATCTTTACCAGATAGGCAGCACCTTTATCGCTGTGCAGAATTCCGATGCATCTGTAGCAGCTGGCTCAATGACACAGGAATCCATCCTCCAGAGCTTTGAGCATAAATAAGCTGTTTCGGATAATCTATGCAGATGTTCACATTGCCAAATCCATACACCTGAAGACTATTGTACAATTTACCAACTTTCGGTACAAATAGCACCCCTTGCTCTTCTGCAAAAAACTGGATCTGGTCCTTAAGAGGTGCATTGCCTAAATTATCTGCATGTGCCCTTGCTGCAGCTGCTTGCTGCTGAGCTTCAAACTGTCTTTGCTCAGTAACTCTCAAGTAGCTGACGTTCTCTCTAACCCCAGGTTGCACCACTGGTGCACCTTCTGCTGCTTGCTTCATCATATCAAGACCAGCCGTCAAAAGCTGTCTAATCCTCTCATTAGCGAGCAACTCTGAAGGGAAAAGACTCTTCCATCCCATATACCACTGAGTAACTTCATTAAAATCAGGATTTAAACACAACCACCCATGCAAGGCTCGATGCCATTTCGAGAAGAACTCGACCTCCAGTAGGTTAACCATGTGGTGTATCGGAATAACTAAAGCCCATGTCATGACCCAATTCCACTGATCCAAAATCTGGTTTGCGGGGTTTACTTGGAATTCTTTCATCACATCTATCAGCTTGGGAACAATCCATCGAACTATAAGTCTCTCCCAACTGGCTGCATCAAAAACATCCTTCCATGGAGAAAGGACAGCATAGGCTGATGAATCACTTGCATGCCAACCTCGCAGAGCAACATCAAATTTGGGCCAGATCCTGTGATATAAAGGTTGCAGTTCCTGACCAAAATGAGGAAGCCACGGATGGACCCAGGAGTGAATCGGGACAGTCTCCAACAAAGGATTCCATTCGTCCACTGCCTCCAACAATTTCGGCATCACAACATTCTGAAGAATCGACTGAACCAGCAGAGGAGGAAGAAGCTGTTCCCATGACTCCAAGAACCGAAGCATTGGCTCAGGGTCCCTTGGCTTCCAGCTATTAGTCCCTGATATTCTAACCGCAGGGAAAATAAGCTCGTTAACAAGCCGAGTATAGGGAGAAGCATCCATAGCATTTTCCGAATAATCAAAAGGTTGTTCTTGATCCCCTTGCAATAGACTCTTCCATGAAGCCATAAGTGTCAACCCATGATGTGGATTCTGAAGTGGCTGCCACCCTTGAAAGACACGGATGAGCAAAGGGTAGGCAAAGGAACAAACAATACATGAAAGGTTGCAAAGCTTGTACTCCTCTTTATACTGTTGCTTCAGATTACTGAAGGTGGTCAAAAGCGATTCTAAGTTCAAAACACCCAAAGCATTCTCCTCCCCAACCCTTTCCACCACTCCGGCAATGGTCTCCATGACCTCGAGCTGCTTCCTTTGTCTCAACTCCTCCTTCTGAAACTTATCCTTCTCTCTCTGCAAGCTCACTACCTTCTCCCTCTCCCTCCTCAAATCCCTATCAATCCTCTGTATATCAACCTCAGCCATGTCGACAATCAACTTCACATTGTGCTGGAGCTCTGGCATCGGGACCTGGTTCTCCTTTGCCTCTTCCTCTGCATTCAAATTCTCAAGATTCGACAAAACCCGAACCTGTGGGCCCCTCATATCCAGCACTTTCTGCACCTTCGTGTCCTCCAACCCCTGCTCCTGCTTCTTCAACAGAAGCTCCTCCGGCGTCAAGTACCTATTTTCAGTTTTCTTCTTTCCCTGCTTCTGCTTCAACCACCTCTTCTCTTTGGAGGAAGCAGGCAATTTGGCCGCTGCCTTCTCCTCCGGTTCTTTCTCATCTAAAGCCGGCATCTTGACCTCTTTATAATCATTATAACCCATTCCCATACCCTGTGGACGCATTTTCACCTCGATCGGAGCAGTAATCCCTTGCTCATCCTTCCCCAATCCGCCACCCTTGTATCCCATCTTCCTCAGAAGCTTGGATCCAATCCCGGAAGTAAATGCTTCAAATTTACCCACCTCCGCATCTCTCTTCCCCATCCCTTTCTTCACTGAAGCAGCCTTCGTTGACAAGGACCTCTCTTTTTCTCTCTCCTTCTCCCTCCGCTGAGCCCCCTCCTTAATCTTTCTCCCAAACGCAGTAGGTAAAAAATCAGCATCCACATCATCAGCCTCATCCCCATGAGTTTTCCTATTGGAATCAGCCTGAAACCCTAGGCCGTAACCGAGGCCAGCCTGGCTAGGGTCAGTGTTAGGGTTAGGGTTTTCAGATGCCGTACCGTTCTCCTTGTCGATCTGTTGGTCGGGCATGACGGTGCCGGTGGAGACGAACTGGACGGGCTTCGTGAGGTCGGGCTTGCCGACGAGATCGCGGTTGCGGCGGCGCTTGGAGGCGCGGCCGCCGTCGGAGTCGTCGGAGGAGTCCGCGAGGGCGAAGGAGCCGTAGATGGCGTCGTCCTTGGTCTGGCGGCGGTGGCGCTCCTTCTTACGGGAGTAGAAGAACTCTCCGTTGATCCATTGCCCGTCCTCGTAGTCGTTCTCCATGTCGAACCGCTCCCGGCCCTCGTAATCGTCCATGGCCGTCGTTGATTTGGTCTAGGGTTTTGATTGGATTGAGATGAGAGGGGATGGATTTGAGAAGAGATCGCCGTTGGTTGGAGGTTTGAACTATTGGGCGGTGGAGCCTTTGGATTTTATTAAGAAGGCTGCGACTTGAGTCGGGGTAGAATCTCAATCAGAAGAAGGCTGGGATCATGGAGGAGAAAGCAACCGGTCGGCCCTCAGGGGACTCGGATTGATTAATTTGGGGTTTCCGTTCCCTGTCTAAATTGAAATAGGGGCTAACATGGAAGTAGGGTTATTTAGACCGCTCAAATCTTCTTCAATATTTCCTTTGCTAAAATACCAGTTGACCTAAAAAGTGAGGCCGCTTTATCACTCTAGTCTAAAATAAAAGTTGACTCTAACGATACTTTAGCCTAAAAACTTATAAATACAATGATAAATATGTTTACACTATTGCTAGAAATAATTTTCAAGTGAAAAATCAATAGATTTTTTCATATATAACCTCAATCTGTCAATTCTCGGATTAACCCCTCTCCCCTCTTCCATTTTTTAAAGTATATAAAAATCCTCCCTTCCCATCATCTACTCTCTCTTCCTTCCTATCATATCATCCATTCTCTTCTCTATATTCCCAACTCTCCCTCCTCTCTCCAACTCTTCCTCCCTCCTTCCGCATATCCTCACTTTTATCTTCTCCTTTCACCATCTCCTCCATTCTCTTCTCCCTCTCTCTTACTCCCCCTCCACGCTCCTCTTCCTTTCTAGCACCCCTTGTTCCTCTCTCCCATTTTCTCTCCCGCCTTGTTCCGCCCACTCCCAATCTCTAACATTAAACAATCTGCTAATGAACCCAACCTCCTTCTCATTTTCCTCTCTCAAACCCAACATCAAACTTTTAGAGAAAAGTTAAAGAAAGATAAGAAGATGTGAGATTGAAGAAAGAGGGAGAGAGTGAGGTAAGAGTGGAGATACGGAAAAAAAAAGGGAGAGAGAGTGGAAGAGAGGAGGGGAAGTTGAGTATGGGGGGGGGGGGGGGAGAAATTAATGGAGGAGATGGGAGATGGAGGAGGGAGGAGATGGTGGGAAGAGAGGGAGGGAGGAGCTCTTTTCAAATTTTAATACTTGATGAGGGGTATATCCAAAAAGTATGATAGATTGAGGGCCTATATGAAAAAAATCTTAATTTTTTTCTTAAACTAATGGCAAATTTAAGTTTTCGGCCGGAGAGTTCTACTTGTCATTGTATTTGTGAGTTTTTAGGCTAGAGTGTCGCCGGTGTCAGTTTTTAGACTAGAGGGGTAAAGCATGTTAGTATTTAGGTCATTTTGGTATTTTAGCCATATTTCCTTCCATATTATAGTCCTTCCAATCTTTGAAATTGTTCATGGGTCCCTCACATCCAGAGGGTCTTGCAATTTGGTTCCTCATTGACAAAAAAATCCTTTCCTTTTTCTTCTCCAACCTAAATCCTCTAAATCCCAAAACTCAACCCCTCCCTATAGCATTACCCAACTCATTCTGCCTTTGACCATCACAGTGACGTTAGCGTAAAATTTATTTAGGGGCCAAGAATTCAAGGCAGATCTTCAAAAAAAATTTGCATGACTCATAAGGGATTAGGATTTGCTATTGGTTTGGTTTTGTCAGTATTCTAGGATCAATAGTACATAGGATACTAAGATTTTTTTTATTAAAAAGTTATTAGATTTTTGGATTGTAAATTTATATTTTGGATTCAGCTTCGATTGGGAAAATTGTATTACACTATTAAATCATTGAATTAAATAATGAGCTTTACATTGGTACTTTGATAATAGTAAGTTTTTTTCATTTTAAGTTGTATAAAAGGAAATGGGCTGAAAAATTAAGAAGGATATTTTGGTACTTTTTCTTTGAACTTAGTTTTCACTCTATATTTCCAACAATCGTTCCTCTACTCCCTCATTCCTCTGCTCCCTCCCATAACTGCACATATTCTTTCTTTTCTCTCACCACAAGTCAGAAGGATTTTTTTGGTAACTTTTCTTCATTGACCTCTACGTAGTCTTTCTCCATGGTAAACCTCTCCAAACCCCCGTAGTTGTCCCTAGCCGTCATTATAGTATAGGGTTTCTTAGATCTTGCTTGTTAGGGTTTTGATTGAATTGATAAGTTTGGATCAGATAATTTTCAGAAGGGATCGACATCGGAGCTTCGTGGGTTTGTACGAGGGTGGTGGGGGTTTGTGCGGGGGTGGTGGAGTCTTTCTTTCATTAGAGATTCACAAGGAATTTGTCTCACAGAAGTGTAATGAAAGTTGCTATTAAATCATTAAATTAAAATAAATTTAATGTATTTATTTATATGCTAAAGCTATTGGAGTTAGTACTGAAGCTTGTACTATTCATGTTACCGTACACCTCAATAGCTCATAGTTAAAAGAAACAATTAATAAATTGTCATCAGTCCTTATACCCAATTTTATAACCCATTCTACATTTAAGTCCACACACTTCACATATCAATATTTACCACAAAATGCACCATGGGTTTGTACTGTGTATTTTACTTATAAATCTAAAACCTTATTTTTATTTATTTTCAAATCCACTCATTTTCAAAAAAGGTTTTAACCTATAAAACAAAAGTTTATGTTCTATTTATTTTTAAACTGACTTCCAAAATCACTCGTTAGACTCAAAAAATGATCTATATACTAAAGCTATTGGGATTAGCAGTATAGTTTGGCACTATTCATGCTACAATACACCCCTAATAGCTCATAAAAGAAACAATTAATAAATGGTCTTTTGTCCATATACCCAATGTTATAACCCATTCTAAAGTTAAGTCCACCCACTTCAAATATCTATATTAGCCACAAAATGCACCATGGGTTTGTATTGTAGGTTCCGGGATAAAGTATTTTGCTTATAAATCCAAAATTTTATTCTTATTTATTTTAAATCCACTCACTTTCAAAAAGAGTTTTAACCTATAAACCGAAGTTTAAACTCTATTTATTTTAAAACTCACTTTCAAAGTCACTCTTAGACTCAAAATAATGCAAAAAAATAATATTTTTAAACTCACTTTGTATTCCAACAGTTTGACATATGGTTATAATTGCTATATTTTACTTTAACTTGCTATATTTTTTCGAGGTGATTAGGTATGTGTGTAGGCGTTAAAAATTACTTATCAGTGCCCGAACGAGACTCGTGACGGTGGGTTCGCGACCGACGAACTGTCGACCGATGCGACCAAAAACCGCTGACGACGTAATCACACCACAAAGCGCATAAAGCGAGTCAACGAATACATGAAGTAAGTCAACAAGGCGTGATAGTCAACGGAGCGACGTATCGCGGAATAAATCCAACGATGAAACTCCAGGTCAGCGAGATTCAATGAGGCAGGTCGATCAGACTCAAGCATCGACATGACAGAATTAACCGAACTCAAGCAACGACGCTGTGCCAATCGGATTTCGGAATCAATAGAATAATCAGCCAAGCTTGGAAATACTGGGAAATAGGTCAGAACGAGCGAAAAAAGTCGACCGAACACCGAAGAAGTGGGCCCGGGCTAAAAAAAGCTTCAGCCACTTGGCCGAGCAAAACCACCCCCCCCCCTCCTTGTTTGCTATAAATAGGAGGGGGTGCTCTCAGTTCAGGGGTTAGAAAATTTTTGCTGGAGTTAGATTTTTTACTGCCAGAGCTCTGAGAGTTGGAATTTTATAGCACAGATCTGAAATTTTGTAAGAGCCTTTGCACAGATCCAGACCCTCTGACGAGCGATTCTCTTCTTCAACAATCAATTCCTCCAGATCCAAACTTCGTTTTGGTCCTGAGAAAAGCTGTGACTTCGCTTGGTCGATTTCACTAGCTAAGGGCTACTATTTCCTTCGTGAAATAACCCCTTTTATTCTAGATCTAATCGAGACCTGAATTTCCCCATGTAAAAAAGGAGGGATTTTTAGATCTAGATTCAGATCTGGTGCTTCAACGACCGGCAACGATCTAGGTCAGGTTTGCGGATTTACCCTCAAGGCTAAGCTTCGTCTTAGTCTCAAGGTCAGTGTGTGATTTCTCCTAGTAGATCTCACCCACTCTGGCGATCATCTCCTTCATGAGATTGATCCCCGTTGGTGTTTTATTTCCTTCGTGAAATAAACACCCAGATCTGCAGATCTAGCACCTGGATCTCTACTTAGATCGGGATTACGCGGCAGTCCACGGATAAAGATCCCCAGCACAGGCAAAGATACCCACACAAGCGAGGGTCCGATAAATGAATCCCGCGTTTGTTCTAAAAGCGTAAAGTTGTAATCTTTCTTTTTTCGATTTTTGTTGTAAGCCTTATAAAAAGGCGATTTTTATTTGAATTTGTTTGTAATCCCATAAAGGTGTAACA
>JBAKGM010000233.1:15024126-15043952 GCA_037177215.1 Asparagus racemosus
TCCATGTAAATAAGTTTTTGGTTATAAAGCAAAACTCCTACTTGCGAAAGCTCCGCATCATGGATGCCCAACTACCCATTTGATGCTGAGCGTTTCAATCAAGTCGTCGAGGGTACTTATTTTAGGCGGTATCCTAAGGGGGCTGTTTGTTTCAATTTCTATAAATAAAAAAGAAAAGAAAAAAGAAAGTGCTCAAATTTTGATTTTCTTGTATTTCTATAAAAATTTCTAGAAAATGTTTATAGAACTCAAAGAGTACTATTTTTCTTATTTTTGCGATTTCTTTGTTTAGTTCAAAATCATGAAAAAATTTGTAACTTTATAGAAAATAGGTTGCTTTCTTTTTCTTTTGTTTGGTTGGATATCACTTTATAGAAAATAGATTCCTAAGAATGCCCATGAAAAATCACTTTAGGGGTGGAGAAATGAGGTACGGGTATACTTAAAAAATTTTTTAATATAAATGTCAAATTTCTAGGCAATTTCCTACCATTTAGGGAGGAATTTAATTTCTATAAAATAACCAACTTTTCCCTACTTTATAGAAAACATTTCTATAGAAATTTTTTGAACCAAACACAATTTATAGAAGTCTATAGAAATTTATTATTTACAAAAATGCCATTGCTAGGTATTTTCCCAAAACTTGTCTATAAAATGGGTGAACCAAACGCCCCCTAAAACACTTTGGTGCTTTACTCTTATTCTGAGAAATTTTGATATTCAAATTCAATAATGTTTGAGTTCATGCTTACAAATGTCATCACACCAAACGTCATGGGTAGGTCATAAAATGCGTGACTAGCGATGAACACACCTTTACATGAATGCGGCAATCTATGTAGGGCATATGCTAAATGCCACCGTTGGGTGTTCGCTCACTACCGCAGTTAATTGCACTAGAAAGTCTAAGATCTCCATAAAAGAAGCAGAACAACATGAAAAATAATTACATACTCCTTAATAGGATCCTATTAATCTCGTCACTGTCATCCCTATAACTTGCGAACAAAAGAAATCGCATGCCCTTCTTAGGTTCAAATTGCTTAATCCAAATCCATCAGCGTCTGGGAGAGATGTAGAATAAAATTAAGCGCATAAAAGAGGTCAAAGCGGGCTTTGCTCACCCATTCATAAAAGAACAAAAAGGATCTGACCCCCATTATAGATGTAAAATTCACCTGCTCAAACCAAAAAAGACAGCTAGCGTACAGATGTCTAGAAAAAAGGAGGCCAGTGTCGCCATCATTATGCATCGATGATAACAACAGGATCAGGGAACCAAGTCTTACTAATCAAATCCAACTAAAGGGACAAGATTAGAAAAAATAATAGAAAAAAGGAAAGATACACTTATTGCAGAAATTTTGAGGTTTGTAAGTTTGGACGAAGTACGGGACGTCATACTCACCAGAGCTAACCATTCTCATTCTTATTGAGTCAAGAAAAAGAAACTTATCTGTACTGAAAGGCCTATGATATGCGGATGTCTAGCAAACATGAGAGCAACGGATTGAAGGATAAGAAAGATTATTAGAATAATATTTAGTTCAATGAATTCAGACAGGCAAGTTACTTGAAGGTCCAGCATTCAAGAATTTCAACTGGGAGTAAATAAGAAGCTTGTACAATATGCTCTAAACTTCCCGTGATATCATCTATGTTAATATGAAAGGGGTAGAAAATAAAGGTAAAATTGGAAAACATAAGCATTGCAATTTTCAAAATATACTAAAACAGCACTGAAAGCAAAATATTGATAAAAGAAGGCAGCCTTACGCACAAAGTGCAGTTTAATACACTGCTTCTGTTCTTGAATAATCAAGAAATATTTCTTTATACCTGGTAATGAGTTTGCTATACTCAAATCAGCCATATATTAGTAGAAATATTCAGCAAAGGAAGACTTTGAGCACACTTTCTTCAGAGGTTTCAACGATTCAATTAGAAGTAGTTTCACAAATATGATAACCTAACCTAGATCACAGCCATTCCTATCGATGCAAAACATACCCATGAACTCATTTTTGTTACTGAAAGCGTATCAAAATTAACATAAAAGTTACAAAAAGTATGGGGATATCGCTGATATAAACTCTGTAACATAATGGCCAAGATCGGAAAAGAGGAGAGTAAATTAGTAGCCTATTTAGAGGTATTGCGCTATCATTTGTATGCGTGTTTATGTATAGATGCCATGGATTGGATTGAGGCCCGTAAGAGGGGACCTACCTTATTCAATCATTAATCCATTCATTCCGGAAAAAAAAAATAAAAGAAAATGAAAGCCAAAAGATACCTAAAACTCAGAACTAGAATACTTCTTTGAAAAGTTTAAAAAGAAAAGGAAAGTAGCACAATCAAGCACATCAAAGGAATACAGTTCTAAGATTTGGAGACGTTTTCAGTGGTAACAGCTAGGCAGCAAAAAGTGATTGGCAATAAGACCAAAAGAAAGAAACAACAGGCACGAGATATCACTGGACTGCGTAGGTGGCTCTACCTTTGCTTCAAGAACAGTCAAGATCATGCGTGGCACGAGACACCCAGAGCTGAATGCCACACGTAAGTGGTGAACAGACTTTAGTCAATGACACTCAATAAAGGCAGCAGCGTGATGATCAAAGTGAAAACCAAGCATGCCATTAATAGAAAAGGTGTTACAAGACCAGCGTAAATGCTAACCTAAATTAAACTGAAGAATCAGTGAGAAGTGAGTTGTTGCCAACTCAAACAGTCGTGGTATCCACTATGCCATCAAGTTCTTACTCCACAGGCAAAAACAAGCATCGCTCACCGATGACTAGAATCACCTGCATCAAGAAAATGTAGGATCTAAAAATGTTGTGGATTAAAAAAGGCAGATATTCTTAGCACTTTTAGAATGGGTTAAAACCCGTAATTAGAAGCAAGTAGAAACTTCTAAAAGCAGATGTTACAATCTCTTCTGCCAAAATGACAATACAAGGCATTTCGTGCAATAATTGTCAAGTGGAAAGAGCACAATAGTAGTGCTTCTACTAATGTGAATGTGCATGATTTTACTTTTAGAACAAGCAAGGACCTCTCTTGGTCCACAGGATCCAAAAGGGCTACTTTCATTTGAATGCAGTCAGCACTGGAAGCGAAACTTTAGGTTGAGGAAGCTCAAAGAATGGAAATGAGCTAATTCTTATGATTGGCTGTTTCCCCCCTACAAACCCTTCTATGTAGTGGTCCTGGAACAATACCAAATAATTAATTGCATCCAGAACCGTAAAAGCCATTGTATCTCGAGGCCAGCTGGCGAGCTGGTTATATAAGTTGAAACAATCCAAAATCCATCAGATTATGACAGGATTCAAACTGAAAAAAAAACATGGAAAAACAATGGAGTTTTAGGAACTAACTAGTCGCTCCTTGATGTTATTTCTTCTGGTTTTCTCTTCCTACTCAACATTGAGGTAGAAAAATAGTTCTAAAATATGTGACCAAGAGAATATCCGTAAAAACTGAAACATGCATTGGGAACAATCATCCTGTCCCCAATTCGGTCAGACATCTCATCCTGCATTTTGCAAATAAACATCGAACAGACTCTCTAAACAAGTTAGAACCACAAAGCCTAGAGCTTAAACTGATAACATCAGATCCCTTCTATGAAGGGATATCAAATGTTTAAGCCTTTCAAATCTTATAGCACATGATAAATCCACTTAAAGGCAAAATAAACTGCAACCAAGTTTGTGCATGGCAAAGAGAGGGTGGCAAACAGGTCAGATTGGGTTTCTAGGTCAGTTTTGACCTGACCCATATCAGCTTGACCAGAACCTGAACCATTTACAATCCAAAGAACCTGAACCATTGCCACCCTTAAGATGTCTTGACCGGTTTAAAGGATAAGGATACTGAACTCATACTTAATGGGTTATCAATATCTGGCTCAAATAACTTGTTTAATATGAGACATATCCCTGACCTGTTTGCCACCCCAAGGATATCCTTACAAGTTTAATAAACGGATCATGATCTCAAACCCATTCCGGCGCTACTTTAAATCAGTTACCTGCATTTGACAAAGATAGCCTTTTGAATAGCGATTCTTCACATGAGCTAGAACGTTGTAATTTCAGTTTTAAATTTAATGAAAACTATTGATGCTTGTGATAAGATTCGACGCACAGACAATATGTAGAGCCTTAGAAACTACACAATTTAACTAACTCGCAATAGGTCATATTGAATAGTAGGTCATCTCGGGTAAACTGTGCAAATGGTTAAGACTCAGATCCAACTGGTTTGATAAACAGATCATCTGCGTTGTCTCAGACTCCCAATTATACATGAATAATGCCCGTTAAACTCAGATCAGATTTGATCGAGTAAATGAGTCAGGTTGAAACCGTGACCCCACAGATAGCTCATGGCATGTGCTAACTACAGCTTTGCTAACGTCTTTCTATGCAGGTAAATTTCACAAATCTACCATGAACTTTAGAGGGTTTGTAGGAAACTACACTAAATTATTATTATTAAAGGAAATACGATAAAATTTTTTCAGTAAACTATCGCGCCCAACTAGCATTAGCTAAAGGCATAATTACATGATCTTCGTCGGATGATTTAGCCCTCATTTAGATTATTTCCCTCATTTTTACCCCCTTCACTCTGGGATAGGTATATTTTAATCTTTATAATTGCGTTTTTAAACATCACTAGGGGGGTGTTCTGCTGATTTCAAGGTTTTTGGTTGTTTTCTCCAATAAAAATATTTTAGGATAATTGCATGAAATTTACCCTTCTATGTATCTATTTAGGAATTGATTACTTTGTTCGACCATTCATATGTCCAACAACTAAAAGTGATCTCACATGATAATTGTAAAACTCAAAAAAGTCCTCATGTAAAATGACAGCCAACATAAATTTCAAACATGGAACAGTATCAAAATGTGTGATAGTAACTAAGGCTAAATATTCAAATCTTAACTACAAGAAGAATGAAAGATAACCGGCTTCAAAGAATGGTGACAATCATTTTTACATGTATAATTTCATTTTACTGTAGGACAGTTTCTTTGAAACATTGATTTATTACATATAATTGTCTGCTCCATACTATAGAACTGTCCTTTACCACATCTAATGGATATTAGCAGTAGGATATGCAAGTAGTACCACCCTAATGACTAGATCACCGACTCCACACGGTCAGCAGCAAATCATCTTCTTGTAGTACTCACATAAACCCTTGAATGAGAGTTGATCTGTAGGTTGTCCAGTCACAAAGTGGAAAATTCATTTCGTTATAAATTAATTGTGAATGGTAGGAGTCAGAAAATTAGTAGAGAACAGTTCAAGAGGCATAGAGGTTCAGGTACTGCTTGCTTCGGTGTAGTTATAGCCTTATAGGAGATTATTAACAAATTATATCACCAAAAATTTTCAATACATCTTTACAATCGTTGTGGGAACTTGGGAAAAAGTTAGCTAGTCATAACTTAATAAAAAGAAGCATATTCAAAAGAATGAAAAGATAAATAAAGCTTCCTGTAACATATTTCTGATAAGTCCAAATTGGATTTATATGGTTGATCAAGACAACTTATATCCTTATTTGGAAATTTTCCACCTTTAAAATCCAGAAATTCCTCTTGAAAGTAGGATCTACAATAAGAGAAATACAACTGGGCATCTTTTTTTTATGCAATTAATGTGAAAAATACTGCATTAGTCACATCTAAAACATTTGTTAATATTCTTACTATTTACCTTTTATGTTTCTAAAATCAACAATCGTTTTGACTGAGACCAGCTACTTAATCTTACCAATAGTCGCAAAAGTAGTGGCACAAGGAAGAAAAAGTTTGTAACAACTATTATTTGCTATTAACTTCCTTGCTTCTAAGTTCTAAATTAATCTAAACCAAAGAAAGAGTTTTCCTTATGTTCTATTCCTCTTGTAAAATGTACTATGAAAAACTCTAAAATCCTCTTTCCTCTAAATTTTCTTTTATGATAAAATCAACCTTCTGCTTTCCCAAAAAATTCCTCCATGAAGAAGAATTTTTTCCTTGAGATTTTTTGTCCAAGAATCCATGCACTCTCAGAGATACCAAAAAGAAGGGATTTATAGCACTAGGAGCAGACCTTCCTAGGCTAGTCAGTGATCTATGTTTAAAGCGGTGTAGCGTGTCTACCTATTCAGGATGGTTACTATTATAACAAATTATTCTCGTCTAATATTACAGGAAATCTATGCAGTTCCTGGATATTATGCAATCTGTAAAGTTTGATGATTGATCTTTCCTCTGGTTCATTTAACTATTGCAACGTTTTGGTCATAAAAAGATCTTAAAAGCAAAAAATTAGTCCAGGCATTCCCATCAAGCTATTTAAACAAGCAATTCGTGAGAATGTATTCACAGCTTTTCGATTCTAAATTTCTTCTAAAAAGATTTAGTCAAGAAACCATCTCTGTGAATTCATTGACTACAACATTCACGAGAGATTCGAATGTTTTCACTTTTTCAGTGCAAAAGGAAATGCTACCAAGCGATGGATTATCATGAAGTATAAATAAATAAAACACTAACTACTCTAGATGACTACATTTTCCAAAATTAATATCTAATAACTTTCCTGCTTACTGGACTTATCTTAAAGCAAGAGCCAATAAACCTCCAGGCTCATGTATGATAACATTTGAGAGCTACTGAAGGGTTAAGATCTGGATTTGTTTTGTCCTTCACCGCCATTTTTGAAAATTAAATGTAGTTTCCAATATTTATCCAGCTTGATCCCTATTAGTTTTCCTTCACATCTTCAACTCCAAAATCAATCGTCTTTTTGTTTTCTCTTAATCATTCCAATGCATCAACGTGGTTTTACATGTTCCATGAATGTTATTGAGAGTGATCCACAATCACAATTAGTTTATATAACCACTCTCAGTAACATTCATGGCACATATAAAGCCTCCATTTTGATTCCTTAGAAAGGAATCATTCCATCATAACACCATTGAACAGGTGAGATGGGAAGCTAATAGTGAGAGACCAAGGATTTCCAGGGCAATCAACATATTTGACACATTGTTAAAGCATTCGTCCACTATGATTGAAACCTAGATTGTCACAAGCTTTAATATGCTCCACGCATAAATTAGAGTTAATTCTCAATTGATTCATATTAAACAGGTTTTATTTCATAATATATCTATGATTGGAGGTAATAACAAAAAGTTTTTGCCAATAAATTCAGAGTTTAGCATCAATACATGTTCTATAAGATTTTCGGGGAGCTCTGTGAAGAGGCATATCGAAGCTATAGATGATTGATAACAGCTTATGATTGCTCAAGAATTAGGATAGATACCATTTCCCCTTTCCGTTTTGTTTTTAAGTCCAGTGATTTGCTTAAATATTTAGATTATTTTAGCTAGGTCAAGGAATCAGGTGAGTTTATACTCTCAAGGCACCTGGGGAATTGGAACTTTGAAGTTAATGAAGGCCAGTATTCCATGTACCTCTCTGTGTTGACCTCATCACCTATCAATCGTTCTCATGCAGTAAATTATAACTGTTGACCGAGGATCGCATTCATTGTTACCAATAGAAACATCATATTGCCAAGAAAGAAAATAACAAGACTCCTAAGAAATAACTTTTTATCAGATGTTTTAAGATCTCAAACACTTGTACTTCGTAGGAACAAATCACAAAAGGCCACAAAAATTAGTTTGCCTTCTTTGTAGTTTTGAATGCAGGTCTACTAAGTTTAGATAGATGTGGAAAACATATATAAAGAAAAGTTAAGTTGATGGGAAAAACAAAACTATGTAAGAGCTTTTTCAAGGATTAATTATCTCTCCTATCTCCCTATTTCATTCTCTTTGTTTCCTTCTAATTTTTTCCAATATTTAATCTTGAAAATCAGTCGTTTCATCCTTACCCTCAATTTATGCACAACAAAGTTCCTCCTAGCTAGTTGAATTTTTTTGTGTCTTATGCACACAAACCAATTTTGCCTTTACTCTCTTTGCCTAATATTTTTTTTAAAATACATCAGCCTTGCATTACAAACCATCCTAAAGCACTCCACACAGCAATGTAAGCACTAACTTCCCTTTCAAACACTAGACCTTGAATTTTGGCCCTGGCAACAGGATTTAAACCCGTTTCCTCGCAGCAGTAATTTCATCCTTTGGAAATACCCAAATTTCTGCGCGCTATAACATAGCTGACATTTGACAAAGATAAAGTCCAAGGTTTCTTTACTGAGGTGCAACATAGACAATGTGGATAGAAAAAGGAGGACTTGACATCTGATTTACGCAAAGGCGTCTAAAGTTATTGAAATGTCAAATGAGCAATCTTCAAAGCTGATTATTGGTTATATATTTCTGACTAATCTTCATGTTTACCGAGTCACATTGCATCATATTTATCTATTACCCGGACGTTTTATTTGCAGTGATAATCAGATACATTTACTTCCAGCAGTTCAAAGAGCGGGGGAATCATATGAAGCATTTAAACTCATATCACAATTCAAATAATCCAAAGAATTAAACAAGTAGTATGTTTACAACTAACAAACATCTGCAAAGATCAAAAGCTAAAAATCAATCATAGAAACTTGGAGGTTTTAACATCTGATGAGCTTACGGCAGACTAATTGAAAAAATTACTTTAAAAAAAACTTTATAACTTCATATAGATCGAAACGAAAACAAAACGTACCTCATCAGAAATAGATCGCCATCTGGATGTTCTTCTCAACGAACCCGCACTTCTCATAAAACCCCCTACGGTCCGGCTCGCAATCAAGAATCACCTTATAACATCCGACCCCCTTAGCGTGCTCCGAGAGGTATCTTATCATCTTCTGCCCTAATTTCTTCCCTCTGACTTCCTTATCGACGACGACGTCCTCAATGTGGCCGACCTTGCTGCAACCGCGGAGGAATTTCTTCTCGATGAAGACGGAGCCGGTGACGACAATCCGGTTGGAGATCGGGTCCTCGATGACGCAGATCACGTGATCGTCGCCGAGAGAGGCTATCTCGTTGAATCGGAGATCGAATTGGGCGTCGGAGATCTGGGGGCAGGGGCTGAGCTGGGAGAGGAGATCGATGAATCCTTTGGATTTGTCGGCGAGTTCGAGTCTTCGGATCGGGAATTGAGATTCTTGTTCTTGATTTGGTTGGGGATTGGTCGCCATTGCCTCCGGCGTCCGATGCGTTTGATCTGAAGGCGGTAATGAACCTGAACGCAAGATGCTGTCTTTCTAGGCTAATGTGAATGAAAAGGCCCAAGCCCGATGACGGTTCTAATCTACGGGTTCTAATCTACGGCCCAGTCCTTGAATAATAAGGGAGGGGGCAAAAAAAAACGGGTTATGTACTGACATTATAGTAAATTTTGTATTACTTTTTCAGCCCTTTATATAGGATCTTTAGATGAAAACCATCTTTACATTTAGTCAATTTGATAAATACCACATTATTTGTCTATTCTTGATAAAAACTATCTTTACTGACCTGCATATTGCACATGTCACACCAAAACTTAATTCCAACCTTAAAAACACCTGAAGTTCTCAATAAACTCTCCAAGTGAACACGTGTAAAGTACGTGACCCTCATTTAACTTACCCAATCTAATCACTGTTAACCTAGAACACGTGTAAAGTACGTGACCCTCCTTCTTTCTAACTCAACCCCCTTAACTCAGTTTTAACTATGGTCCCCCACCCCCATTACTTATAATTAATTAAAAATAACGGCTGAATAGAAATAGCTCTCTCTCTCTCGCATTCCCCCAAATCCCTCTCTCTTACACTAAAAAAATCCGTACGCACCCTCTTTTTCCTTCGATTTAGCCTTGGAAACAAATCCTCATGGTTGTACGTTAGTGGTTCATCGTGTTGGTGCAGTGGAAAAGCAGATTCCACTTGTGGGGACTAATAAAGTTTGCGGGCTTAACTTTTAAAGTGAAGGTAATCTACAATGTCAAATTATTAGATTGCATGTGTGTTGTTTTGGTGTATACTTGACTTTAAACTTTGGTAGATAAAAGGAAATTTGATTTTAATCTGTGCATTTTAAGGTTAGGGTTACATTGGGGCTTTTACAGTTAAACAACAATTTGGTGAATTTTGACTTTTTGGTTGCTTAAGTAATTATTTTATTGATAATAATTGTTTAAATTGGTCATTTGGTTAAATTGGTGATGCTTAAGTAATTGGTTAATTTGGTTAAATTGGTGATACATTGATTAATTTGGTTAAATTGGTCATTTGGTTTAACTAAAACATGTAAAGGAAATAGATAGTGATGATTAAGTTAATCATGATTAACTGAAAAATGGTGATGCTTAAGTACTTGTTAATTAGTTATTAACTTTATAATACTTATTAATTTCACATATAAAAACCCCCACTTGTAATTTGTAGCAAGAATATAGCCAAAAGCTTTTAAGCAACAGTTGTAAAAACCAGTGAGGGTATTTTTCTTGCTACTGAATACAAATGGGAGTATTTTTCTTTCTACTAAATGCAAGTGGGGGTATATAAGTCGAAAGTAGGGGAAAGTATAAGGAATATAATTACTATTTAGACTTTAATTTTTGTTGATATATCAACATGTAAAGGAAATATATTGTTATCATGTACTGACACATTATGTTTTAATTTCCGGATGTATGATTTTATGGCAGTAGAGTATCATCATGGGGGGCGGGGGGCAGTTTGAAAGGAATAAGGGAGAACTAAGTATGTGGGCAAGAAAGTATTTATCAAACATGATCATATTGTTGATCATATGTATGCATTTGAGTTAAAGGATGTCATCACAGAACAACGGAAGTATAACAATGTGGCAGAACTGTACTATAAGATTCCTAGAAAGAGTTTATCACAATGAATTAGAAAAATTGAAGCTGATAGAGACATCAATGAAATGGTTGCTTCTCTTGGAGTAAGCAAAAAAGATTGTTGTGTATGTTGTGCATGGTATTAATGAATATGTTGGAGATGTTGATCTTGATATTAGAGAGGGAGCTCCTAGTAAACCACCACATGAAGAGTATGCAACTACATTTGACCTTAGTGGTTCACAACTAATGTCATCTCAAAATCCAAAGGAGGCAGCACCACAACCACCACCTAGAGCAAATGAGGGGGAGGTACCACCACCACCTAATATAAATGATGGTAATAAGGCCACGAATGTTGAAAACGATGCCACTGATGCTGGAAATGAGGCAAATAAAGAAGAGGAGTCCACTCGTGAAGATGAAGGTAATGAAAAAATGAAAAACTTGGTGAAGATGAAAATGATGGCAATGATGAAAATGAGGGCAATGAACAAAATGATGGCAATAGTGAACATGCTGGAAATGAGGAAAATGATGATGTTGTGGATGTGAATGTGGAGAATGAGGAAGAGGGGTCTGAGTTTGAACGTAGTGATGATGATTATGATGATATTGATGAAGAAGATGTTGAGATGGATGAAGAAGTAGAGGCTGAAAAATAAGCACCTACCAATGAGAGGTTTGATGATCTACCTCTAGTTGATGAAGATTCTGATGGTGAGACTAAAGATTGGATAGCTTATATGGCTCTAATGATGAGTCTGTCCCACATCCAGAATTCAATGAGGCTACTGATTTTGACAAGCCTATTGATTTGAAAATAGGTCTGCAGTTTTCAAACAATGAGATTTTAAGAAGAGCTCTCAAGCTTTATTCAATGCAAAATGGGAATGACTTTTATTACTTGCACAATGATAAGAAGAGGGTCTCCATTTATTGCAAGTATAGATGTAAGTGTGAAGGCATATTCAAGTATGGCAGGAGACTTGAATGTTAAAATAATTGTGTAGATATTTGTAAATTCAAAGTTCATGCTATGAAAATGAGAGATGAAGCCATATTTCAAATTAAATCAATGAGGCTCAAACATGGTAATTGTAGTGGTTTTAAAGATAAAAACTCTAAAGTTTTTAGCAGAGTGGTTAGCTTTAATGTATCTACAAAGTGGAGAGATGATCCAGATTGGAAAATATCCATGTTCATTAATAAGGTGAATAGAGACTATGATGTTAATATTGGTGGTCCTCTAGCATATAAAGCAAGATAGATTGCCTTCTTGAGGATCTATAGTGTTGCGAGTGATCAATACAAAAGAGTATGGGACTATGCAGCTGAAATAATAGGGACAAATCCAGGGAGCTCAACTTTGGTTAGAGTGGATGATATCAATAAGATCCCGAGCCTAATTTTTCAGAGGTTGTATGTATGTCTAGCTGCATGTAAAGAGGGGTTCAAGAAAGGAAGTAGGGCACTTATTGGCCTTGATGGCTGCCATCTGAAAGATGCTTATACAAGCCAAAGATTAAGTGTTGTAGGCAAGGATGGCAATGAAAATATCTATCCCATAGTCTATGTAGTGGTTAAAGTTGAAAACAAGGAGACCTGGTGTTGGATTATTGACCAACTTATACATGATATGGGGCCAATGGAGGAACATGGATGGGCCTTCATGTCAGATAGGCAGAAGGTATACTCTCATTCATTCATGTGTATATTTATTTTCTCTACTTAATTCACATATATTCCTTTAAGATATAGTCATATGTATTTTAATTTGTCTACTTAATTACAGTTATTTAATCAATAAATTATACAATTACCTCTCTCTGTACACTAGCATCCTTGAAATTTACATGTTCAATCTCTACAGCTAAGGTGGTTAATGTGAACGTCATAACAATTTAAGGTGGTATATGTGAAAAATATAATAAGTTAAGGTGGTATATGTGAAAGTTATGATAAGTTAAGGTGGTTTATATATATCTTACACAAATTATAGGTGGTTTATAGTGAAAGTTGGACTACTTTACTTAGAGCTATATTTCTTTATGATTGTTTCATGCCTATATTTTAACCTTGTTTTGTTTTATTATTAGTGTAGGGATTAGTGGAAGCTTTGAAAATAGTGGTTCCTAGTGCAGAAGTTAGATTTTGTTGTAGGCATATACATGCCAACTTCAAACAAAATTTTCTAGAAAAATATTTCAAGGATGCAATGTGGAGGGCTTGTAGAGCTTCCACTAAAGTTGACTTTGATCATGCAATGAAAATAATCAATTACATGGATGAGGGTGCTTATAACTGTCTGATGGCTGAAGATCCTGCACATTAGAGCTTGCATGCATTCAAAGAAAATACCAAGTCGAATTGTTTGTTGAATAATATGTGTGAATCATTCAACAAAATGATTCTTGAAGCAAGGGACAAGCCTATTCTCACATGTTTGGAATTCGTTAGAAAGTTGCTTATGAGGCGGTTCATTCTCAAACAAGAGAGCATTGATAAGATGGAAGGGACTCTAGTGCCAAAAGCTTATAAGAAAGTTGAATATCGCAAACGTGAAGTAAGGTATTGCAATATTGAATTTGGAGGGAATGGAAATTTTGAAGTGACGTATAAAGAAGAAGATACCTACATTGTAAATTTAGGGACAAAAATGTGTGGATGCAACAAATGGCAACTCAGTGGCTTTCCTTGTATATATGTAGTTGCGGCCTTAGTAAAAATAAGTATGCCTATTGAAGAGTTTGTGCATAGGCATACACAAACAAGTTTTACATTCTAGCTTACAGCATGAATGTGTCACCTATCCCTAGCATGAAACAATGGCCCAAGACAGGATATCCTGAACTAGCTCCTCCTCTCACAAAGATCATGCCAGGAAGGCCAAAGAAAAGAAGAAGGAGAGAGCTTGGAGTGCAAGCTGCAACCAACCAAAGGGTGACTATGAGAAACATAGAGAGTAACTGTAGAAATTGTGGACAAACAGCCATAACAAAAAAACACTTGCAAAAATCTACCCCAAGCTAAAGCTCCACCAATAAAAGGGGGTAGGCCAAGGAAGTTTTCTCAAGAGGTATGTATTTGAATTTTTTGTATTTACATTCAAAATTTTCATAGACTTCAATTGCATACCAATTTTCATTTGCATATGATGATATAAGGTGCTAGCCATGGGAGGGCACAAGAATCCAACATAAGGGCTCCTCAAACCAACCCTCTTCTGAGTGGTCGGGTGAGTGACTACTATCATGTACTTAATAGGTCTCTATGTTTGTGATGCCTCATCTTGTTCTACTTCTTTTAATTGTAGATTCCCTCTACAACAACCAATAGCCCTTCACAAGTTTGTACACTTACACAAGACTACGCACATACGTACACACCAACTCCAACTTCTTCACAAGCCACATCAAGTAAGTCACTGTGCAAGTAAGTCACTGGGAGAATCTACAACTTACCAAGGGAACGACAAAGGGGAAATGTTTGCATTTCTCATGCACAAGTTAGGGAGGCAGCACAAAATTTACAACAAGCGAGAACAAATGCAACAAAACCAGTGTGGAAGCCTTGATGCACTTGTTTGGTGATATTTTTGAGATTATTTCGTGAACTTAATATAAAAATGGTATGAAGTTAATGTTTTGCAATGACTACTGAAGGTGGAATGTATCAAATTCTCAAACTAATGGTGACATTTGTATTATGACTAGAAACTTAAGATTGTATGAACATATTTTATGCTATGTATTGAAGTTTAGTTTGATTCATGTGATCTTTTTCATGGCTTTCAAATTTTATAATTTCATATGTTATCCACATTACATATGTTGCTGGTATATATACAGATTATCTAATATTAAGGTAGTTTTCATAAATATAGTAAAACATTAAGGTGATTTCCATATAAGTTTTACCACTTTAAGGTGGTACCTACATAAAGTTGAAGAAGTTAAGTTGGTATCTGTACAATAAATTGTTTACTCTAAATTGTGTCATGCGTGTTTATGTACACCTGTTTTCCATCAGTTACATGTTGTGTGCATGTTTTTCACTTCGCCATACAATCTAATGCTATCAACATATGCTTATAAAGTACATTAATGACATAAAACATCAACCACAACAGTGCACACAATCAAATTTAAGGCAATTTCATAATTTCATTGTTTTAAAGATGCATATCAACATCAAAATACATAAGCACTAATTCAATTCTAATCATAAAACAAATCCAATCATGCCTTTTAATTGCCTAAGGCTATATACTTTGGCTTCTCACGTATAGCAAACATAAGAAATACAATTGCAACAACTACAATGGATGCAAAACTACAAAATGGATATCCCCTACTAATCTTTTGCATCTCCTTTTTCATTGAAAGTTTTTCAAATTTAAGTCGTCTATTCTCAATTGCCAACTTCTTCCTTTCATCTTCAATTTCCTCCATTTTTTCTCAACTCTTGAAGCTCTGCTTTTATTTTTTTCTTCTCAACCATTATTCTATTCATCAATTCCTTTGGCCTCCCAACAATCTCACAATCATACCACTTGAAAAAATCACATCTTTTATCACCACCTGAAGGATTTGAGAAATGACAATTGAAAAATCTTCTCCTGGGTAAGCTTCAGCCTTAGAAGTTAGCATTGAAGCCCTCAAATTGCATTTGCACAAAACCCTCCATGGATCTTCCATAAGAAGATGAAGAAGAAACTGTTGAGAATTCAATAGCTATTGACAACCCACTATCAATTGAAACAGAAACAAGTCAAATGAAAGGGGAAAGTAGAAATTTAAGCAAGAATAGAAGGAAATTTTCCAAGTAAAAACGTCACTAAAGCTAGGGCATGGTTAAATTTGGGGCAAGATTCAATTTGAGAGCGAATTTAGATTAAGGGAAGAAGATGATGAGGTCATGAGAGTTCACGTGAGGTAGGGAGACAATAGTTAACATAGTTGAGTTAAGAGGGGGTCACATGAGTTGCACGTGTTTTGGGTTAACAATGGTTAGGTTGGATGAGTTAAATGAGGGTGACGTGCTTTACACGTGTTCACTTGGAGGGTATATTGGCAACTTTAGGTGTTTCTAAGGTTGAAATTGAGTTTTGGTATGACATGTGAAACATGTAGGTCAATAAAGGTGATTTGTGTCAAAAATAGAAACATAAGGTGGTATTTATCAATTTGATCAAAAGTAAAGGTAGTTTTCATCTAAAACCCCTTTATACATCAATGGACTTCTTAGGTTTCCATTAAAATGGTGTGTTTGGCAACCGGAAAGTAAATGGAAAGTACATTGAAAGTTGGAAAGTTGTTTTACTTTTCAATTTATCCTGTTTAATATTTAGCAAGTGAATGGAAAGTAATTGGAACGTAAAGAGTGCTACATCAGCATTTTAGCGTAATTCACTTTCAAAAATTGAAGAAAGTGGATGGAGAGTAAAGGGAGAGGAGAAAGAAAAAAATATTTTTAGATTTTCTATGTATCATTTTAGTTTTACTTGTTCACTTTCTAGTATTACTTTCCGTGATAACCAAACAGAATAAGAAAAAATAAGTGTCACATCATTTGCCACATCAACTTTCTCTCCTTTTACTTTCTAACGTCCAAACAAGATTTTACAAAATAGAAAGGAATAAGAAAGAACCTTCGTGAGAAAGTACTTTCTTTTTTTTCTCACTTTCTATTTACTTTATCCTTGCCAAACATTAGTCGTAAGATTAACTCCAACCCTAAATTTAATTTTAGTTGTGCAAGTTAAGAAGTTATTAGAGAAGGATGCAGTTTACTATAGCGTAAATTACACTAAACCTCCCAAGAACTTTCAACATTTTGCAGTAAACTTCTAATAACTTTCAAAATCACACTAAACCCGCGAGAACTTATAACATATTGTAGCAGTAAACTCTCAATAACTTTCAAAATCACACTAACCCCCAAAAGCTATTGAAATTGGGGAAAGCCCCTAATAAGTTTATGCATTTTGCAGAGAACCACCATAAATTAGAACTAAAAAACAACATTAAAAGGTATTTTGAAGGAAAATTTCATTAAAAATGACATTTAGGGTTCGGGACCCAACTTGTGCATGAGCATGAGGAGAATGAATGACTAAAGATGAGAGATTTATGTTTTTAGGGTGAAAAATATAAAAGGTCATATGGGCTGTTTAAGTAATTTAAAGGGTATTCTAGCCTTTTTTTAAGTCATGTTTGTTGCATGTGCCACTTCAGATGTAACCATGTTAACTTTGGAAGTTTTCTACAGAAGCTATTGGGGGTGGTTTGTGCATTTTTGAAAGTTATTAGGGGTTTACTACAAAACGCTGAAAGTTCTTGAGGGTTTCATGTGATTTTGAAAGTTATTAGGGGTTTACTGTAAAATGTTGAAATTTCTTAGGGATTTAGTGCAATTACCCTTTTTCCATATTGTGAGCAATGAGTCTAGAAAAGAGAAAACACTGCAACATATTCCTATTGAAGTGAGTTCTTGAAAGATTATTATTATTATTTTCTATGGAGGTTGTCTCCAATTGAGGAAGTAGGATTTGACATTGAATTGGTACCTGGTACAATACTACTTTAGAAAATTGTTAATTTCAGTTTAACCCCTATGAACTGAACTTTGGGGGTGTTGCACATAACCTTTAAATTTTGTTTATCTCACATTACTCCTCTGAATTTTGGAGTGCCTCACAAAACTCCTTAAACTTCAAACTTGTGTCATAGATTTCCCTTACATCAAATTTGCAAATAACTAAAATTTCACTGAGAGACAAAAATTTAAAAGTTTAAGAGAGAGAGAGAGAGAGAATATATTGCCTATAAATAATAAATAATAAATTTTAAAATTTTCTCTCACAAGGTAATTTTATTTAGTTACAAACTATGTGGTGGGGGGTTTTTTTTTTTTTTGGGTGAACAACTTGAAGCTCTAGGAGTTTTGTGAGACATTCCAAAGTTCGGAGAGCTTTTGTGGAATAAATTAAGTTTAGGAGAATTATATGCAACATTCCCCCAAAGTTAAGTGGAGTTATGTGAAATTAAGGGGGTGTTTGGCAATTTAAAAGTGAATTTAAAATATGTAAGTTACTTTTTTTTTTTAAATGACTTTTACATCCATCTTAGCATGCAAGTGAAATACGGTACTTGTTTAAAAATTAAATTATTGTTGAAAGTGTCATGTGAAGATGACGTGTCAAAATAAGATTAATTAGAAAATAATTATTTAATTAAAATTAGTTACCGTTTTTATCACCTTCACGTGATACCACCACTTTTTTAGGGGAAGTCATAATTCCATTAACTCCTATGTGGTAACTTTTTTGCATTTTACTTTCACAACCACTTGTATGGAAACAAACACCTAAATTCGCAAACGAAAGTAAATTTCTCACTTTCATCTTTTACTTGCATGCAAACAAACACCCCCTAACTCTTTCGAAACCTCCAAAGGTAAGCACCACAAGTGATGGGCTAAAAAAGCCCAACTACATAACCGTTGAACAAGAAATTCCGAAGCTTGTTAATGTGACTTCTTAGGGAGCTCCAACATTATTTCTTAGAAAAAGAATGAAATCATGAGCCATGTGGCATGTATAAATCACCGAATATCTAAATAGAGTAATTGAAAAATAACTATCTAACATAGGGGATAACATATTCGAGCAACTGAAGGTTTTATGGTGTTTGAACCTGATTTGAGGTTCAGTTAACATAGTTTAAATATGGGTTAGCTGCACATAGCCCTTTGTAATATCGATGTATTGCATTTACTAATCTTTTAAGTTTATTGTTGCAAATAGATCTCACGGAATTTTTTTTGACTCTTTTATCCCTGATGATTTTTTGGCAGATATTATCCCTGGGTGAAACTACAGAGTCTATTTGAGAGTAAAAAAGTAAAGGGAAAAAAAGGTTAATCCGGGGATCTGTTTGTAGCAATGAAACTATGTGTTCTATGCAATTAACCTTTAAAATTAAGAGATCACATCCATAAGTCTGCTTTGAGGTATTGATATGAACATTACGTGACATATTTGCAGAAATAGAGATTTTAGGCGCAATAGAAAGGAATGTTGTCACCGGGGTGGGTGAACCCTCATAGATATCAGGTGCCCACATATATTGAGTCAAAAGAGAGATTGAGTCCGAGGGAGAGGGGGGTTTTATTCGGGGCTCGAGAGATTGAATAGATAGGGCCCCACAAGTTGTTAATTCACCGCTGGGGAATTCACATTTTGAATTATTTCTATTAATGTCATTTGAATTATCAAATGCCTACAACTTTCTATGGATTTGATGAACTGAGTATTGCAACGATATTTTAAATCGGTCTATGGTCGTATTTATTTATTTATTTATTTTGAGGGAAACAATTGTAGCCATGGTTGCTTCTATTCAGTTCAAACAAAAACCCGAAGGTTGTGAAACAAATAACATAATAGAATAGATTTGGAAATTCCTGAGGGAGCCAATAACCACACAACTAGAAGAATGCGACAGCTGCAGCTATAGAATGACTGGCCGTATCAAGAGATCTATGGGCGTGGGAAACCGACACCATTGAATTTTGATGAAGACCCAAATACATTCATGTATAATATGGTGAACTTGCCATGGTGGTTATGTAGTGGGCTTCAGGACAGGGACAGAGCTGGAATTTTACCTTGGGGGCAAGACTTAACATAGTTAAGTGTCCTCTCATTTATTTCATCAAAGAAGTAAACCTAAGATCAAACTAAAATGAAATATTATCATGAATTCTCTTAGCCATGATATTTCTAAAAATTATAATTGGGTTAATTGCTGATAGGCTATAGTATCACCCAATTGCCGATAGATACCTTATAACTCTATTTTGCAGATGGAGCCTCTAACTTAAACTTTTGGGAAAATTGTGTCGGGGCCCCAAAAGTAGAAACTTCATGTGACGGGGCCCCTCGTATTTTCAATTGTGTGGATC
>JBAKGM010000233.1:15044052-15069132 GCA_037177215.1 Asparagus racemosus
GGTGAAAGTTCGAGGGGAAAGATGAGACTGAAAATAGTTTAGAGGTCAAGCAAACACGAATTTAATAGTTTGGAGTGTGTGTTTGGGGGGGGGGGGGGGGGGGGGGTTTGGAGGTGGTAAATATAAAAATGTGCCAGATTTGAGTGATAAAAAAGCGCGCAAACATATATATGTAAAGCAATAATAAAAAGTTTTCCCACATAAGGATTGAAAAATGTTTATATTGCATAATACTTGTCTCGGTATTCAATATTATATGGCACTAAATATCAATATTTTGTGGGGGTATTGATATGAATATATAAGTGAAGTACTGGCATATGTAAAATCTGAACATATAAATCTACCATACAGTTGAATTTTTATGCGACTAGATTAATAGATTTGAGATCAATTTGATTACCTAGAAAATGGTCCAAGAACCAACCAATCGAACTGCAATAACTCAGTTCAATTCAATTCAATTTGGTCTTCATTTCCAACTTCGTTCAGTTTATCTGAATTGCTCAAAACTAACCCGGCCTACAGTTTGGTTACCCCTAATCCATCTCATTCGTATGAGATTTGTTTGCACCCCCCTCTAGTCCTCATTTGTGTTGAAGAATATTGTTGATAAACTACTACGGGTGCAAAATGGTCTAGCTACATCTGATCAGATCCGTAATCGTATCCAAAATGGACGCTGATATGGTAGCTGTTGATGCACGGATCACACAGTCAATTCGGTCAAAGGTGGTTTGAGGTTTATAATGATGATGATGGGATTCGTTTTCTTTCTCTGAATCGCTTGGTTGGAGGAGAGGTGAGGCGTCCTGCACAAAGGAAGAAACTGCTAGAGGTTGGAGTTGGGTTCTCCGGTTCTGAGCTCGGCCGATCTCCCCCCTACATAAGTAGAAAGCTTGTCAAAGGACGGGGCTTGACTTCCCCCGTTGTTCCTCCGACGATCAAGTCAGCATGTGAAATGAGTGGAGCGGGAGGTAAATAAACAGTAATTTGTTCTTGTGTGTATAGTGCAAGGAGAGAAAAAATGGCTTACCTTGAGTTTGAGAATAATTCTCTTCTTATAAAGATGAGTGAGGGGTAATTTGGTAATTTCACTCAAGTATGGCTTGATGATTGAATCAACAACCACTTTACACGTGTTGGCTTTTGAGTGGCATGAGTCATCACTTGTTGATATGATGGTGATTGATGAGACATGTTGGAAGGTGAGTTATGATGACTTTTGGGACAAGAGAGAGGATAATTCTGACAATAACTGTAGCAGGTCGGCTACTGTAGGGTCGAGTCGGCTTTCTGTGCCGTCGAGGCAGCTGCTGTAGCCCCGAGAGTAGCATCGTGTCGGCACTGTAGAGCCGAGAGGTTGGCACTGTGGCAGTCGACTACCACCGTGTTTGAGTCTGCTCGCAAGATGTCGACAACTGTAGAGCCGACTCGGCACTGTAGCGATGAGAAGTCAGTACTGTAGCACCAAGATGGCTACTGTAGCACCGAGAGGTCAGCACTGTAGCGGCCGAGTGAGAAGGCCCTGGGAAGAGACTAAGGCAGTCAGCTACTGTATCGCCAAGAGTGGCACTGTAGCAGTCGACTACCGTCACGTTTTGCGTCTGCCCGCAAGATGTCGACTACTGTAGAGCCCGGGTCGGCAATCGTAGCACTGAGAGGTCCGCACTGTAGCATCGAGTCTGTACTGTAGCGCTGAAAGGTCGGCACGGTAGCGACCGAGTGAGAAGGCCCTGGAAAGAGGCAGAGACGGTCAGTTACTGTAGCGCTGAGAGGGCGGCACTGTGGCAGTTGACTACCACCGCGATTTGTGTCTGCCCGCAAGATGTCGATTACTGTAGAGCTGAGTTGGCTACTGTAGGCCCCGAGATTCGGCACTGTAGCATCGAGTCGGCTATTGTAGACTTCGCCTTTTAGTCTTGCATTAGCGTCTTTTTGCGTGAAATAGGATTCGCGTTGGGATTCACTAGGAGGTAGTACTTAATGTTAATTAATAAAAATTTTTGGAGGTCGTAACAGTAGCTAAATTTTGAAACTAGTTGGAAACGGATACGATTTCGGATATTGTTTTAGAGTTTTGGTCGGGCACAGTTTTGAATATGGATATTGGTTCAAATTTTGGATATAGTACGGATATTTGAATTCAAATATTGGATTCGAAACTATACTCGGATATAGATTCAGATATAGATTCGGATAAGGATTTGGATATGAATTCGAATACGGATATTTATAATCAAGTTTATGTTACACTATAATTTGATTTATTTATTTTTATTAATGGATATTTATAAAATTTGAGGGCTAGAAGAAAATTTATAGCACTTTGCGTTTCCATTTTTGTCTTGTACTTTTTTTTTTATAATTCACTGTATATAATTCTTAGTTTTGTGAGGTTTGCTTAGATTTAGGTGGTTGAAATTTCGCGATGTTTTTCTATCAAAAACAACTTTTTTTAATAAAAATTTTTATTTTCTTACCGAAGATATTTGGATACGTTTTTAGAAAGCATTGCTAACTACTCCATAATCAGAAGAGGACAAATTAGTTGTCAACCCAATATACGAATATAAGCGCCGCCACCCTCAGAACGCAAGCCTTTCCTAATCCACCAAATGTCTGCTGCTCCCCTTCTTTCCTTCCTCCTCTCCCTACTCGCATCCTCCTACTTCCCCCAATCCAAACCCGACCCGTTAACCGCCGCCGCCGCTCCCTCCTTCTCCGTCACCAACTACGGCGCCGTCGGCGATGGCCGCCACTACGACACCCACGCGATCCAATCGGCGATCGACGCGTGCGCATCCTCCGGCGGCGGCCGCGTCAAGTTCCCAAGCGGTCACTCTTTTCTCACCGCTACAATCTTTCTAAAATCAGGGGTAATCTTGGAAATAGAAAAGGGGGCAAGGATCTTGGGAGGAGTCAACGAGAGGGACTATCCGAGGGAGTCCAGCAGGTGGTACGTTGTGCTGGCGGAGAACGTCAGGGGGGTAGGGATCACGGGGGGAGGGGAGATCAACGGCCAGGGCGAAAAGTTTATTATGAGGGAGAGTGAGGTTAAGAATGTGATGGTGAGCTGGAATCAGACCGGGGATTGTGAGGGGGATGAGTGCAGGCCGAGGTTGGTGGGGTTTATTGATTCGAAGGACGTTAGGGTTTGGGACATTACTTTGAACCAGCCGGCTTATTGGTGGTGAGTCTGTATAGAATTTTTGAGACATTGATCTCTTCAATTTTTCATACTTTAAATTAGTCCCTTCAAACCATTGAAATTACTATTCGCTCTCTGGCTTGAAGGGAAGATACCATCAGTTGGATTCCATTTATACATTTTCCTTGGATTTTTATCACAAACCCATTAGTCAATCTCACTTTCTTCTCTCCTTCTCTGATGACTATACTGCTCAAATAGCAGTTTAGCTAGTTGCAAGAAAATGTAACTTTTTGGACATCAATCTTTAGATTTGCAACTTTCTCAAGGAACCAATGTCTAACAACAGTTCCACATGAAGGTTTCAAGCTAATACAATCAAAGGCATACTGAACTTGCATTAAGAATTTGCCATACCATAATTCCATGAGAGCAGGGATCTAGAAGAGGTGCACAGATAATTTCTCGACGACAATAACACTTGGTTCATTTAAACAGAGCACAATAGAGAAACGCCTTCAACCCCCTTATTTCCAACATATGTTGCTTGCTGAAATAATGACATAAAAAGCATAACTGTGCGTGTTACAAATTTCATATCTTACGGGGGATTGAAAAGATTTCCTAATTCTTCAGTTATATACATTTTGACTGTCTACATCAGGTGAGAAGTTTGGACCATTGCTTTCCAGCGTGACATCCTCCAACTAAACTGCAATTGGAGTCAACTTGGGTTACATTGAAGGGGAAGGTTGGAGTCAGAATGGGGAAGAATTTAGGTCAATTTTGCTGGACGTAGGGAGAACATTATCTCCACTTCCTCAGCAGCAGGAATGAGAGAGGGAGATCGGGCCGCCGGGGGGGTGGCAGGGGCGGGCGTTGTGGATTTGTGGGGTATGAAAGAAGTGAGGTTAAACCAGTAATCTTTCATTTAGCCACTAACCAACCAGAGTTAAGAAATTGGATGAGACAAGTTTGGAGTAACTTGTATAAATTGGAGGACTAAATAGAAACTTCACATATTCAATAACTTGGGTGCATTTATAAAAATATGAAGATTTAAGGGACTAACATCTAAAAGAGTAAGAGGTAATTGTCTAGACGCGGCGTAGGTAAAACTATTTTTGTTTGACTTGAGGTGGACAAGGTTTTGCTGATGGTCGGAGGAGGTGGATGTGTCTAGAGACTTCGAGTTGTGGAGGAAGGCGGAAGAAGTAGGACAATGTAAAGGCGAAAACCATAACTATGACGTACGCGATGCAATCCGCAGAAGCAGCCTATGCTCCCCTAGGCTCCTCTAAGACCTAGGCGGTGGCCAATGTACTGCTTAGGTCTAGGCATGTGCTAAACCGGTTTTCACAACATTGAGAGGTGTGTTTTAGGACAGGGAGAAGGCGCTATTGATGCAGGAGCAAACGAAGACCAAGGTTCATTTTCAGATTCTCTGGACTGCGCGCATGGACTTAATTGTTTCAGTCATAAATTTTCCCAGGAGACTCCAATTGACTCTCTGTTTGAAACATAACAAAGATTAATGGATCTATTTGCAAATGAAACTTGTTATGCATGAATTGGAGTTTTCTGCGAATGTTATCTGCAGAATACTAAAGGGTGGTCAGCATGAACTTTTATACTTTCTAGGATATTAAGTTAGTTAAATATGTCTTTTAGTATTTTGACGTCATTTTAGAGTCTTCTAGAGTTTTGAAATTCTCATGCTTGGAGGGATGTTTCAAGCCTATATATATCCTAATGAAAATGGTAGAGCGTGTTGAGTTTGATTATAATTAAGCATTGTGCTTTGTTTTTGTTCTACATTTCTTTGGTAGATTCCGTAGAGTGTGAGTCTTTATCTATATTTCTACAGAGGGGTCCTTGGAGTGGTGACTGTCATATTTCTCTAGAGTGGTGAATCTGTATCTCTAGAGTGATAAGCTAAACCCAATTACCATCATTTATTCTAAGGTGGTGTCTCAGTATCCTTAGAGTGATCGGCATCCTATCATTTTTCCTTATATTTCCTTTTTATCCATCTCACACATACCATTCCAATATCATTTGCTATCAGAGCTCGGTATCTTTCGCATTGATTTTTCCATAATGTCTCCATATAAACGAGGTGTTCGTGATTTCGAGATGGAAGAAATCTGCTACTAACTCCTACAACTTTAACAATAGATGCAACAACGTCACAAAGAAAATCAATTACTTTGACAAAATCAAGAGAAAAATCAACTCTAGCAAGATGCATATTTTGATTACAAGGAAAATGAGCATTCTGTTTACGGGAAATAAATCTGTCAATTCTTTTTTCCATTTTCATAAGTCTTCCACTTTAATATAGGAATCTCTACATCTCTTTGAATTCTCTCCACATAAATTTGATGAATATCTGTATCATTTTTGAAGACCATGGTGAAGCTCTTGCTATTCATCGAAGTTTAAACGTGTTTCTTTCTAAAGCTTAGTTTGAACGAGAACGGGAGGGATATACTAAGGCCTTTGCATTCGTAATTGTTGAGGGGATTGGAGAAGATAATGAGTTCTCTCAGTAATGAAACCTCTTCACGAATTCCAAGATGTGGCTCTGAAGGAGACTCTAAGGAGTCTCTTACCCGATGTCGTGCTTCCAAATAAGACTACTTATCACGCGCATCTGAGGGATAGGTTAAGCGAAAAGTCAATAAGATTATGGGATATGATAGATATTCTTCGCGTATAACTGACATTCTTATCTACATTTGTGATCATGAGGACCATATGTGGCATATTCGCCAAATTTTTGGAGTGCTTAGTCGAATTGGTGAGAGTGCGTATGAGATTGAACTTTTGGGAGACTATGGTGTATCAACCACTTTAAATATTTTTGTCACATCATCCTACAATATCAAAGACAACTCGATGACGAGTTTTTTTCCAACCGAGGGAGAATAATGTGGGAGCAAACAAAGACCAAGGTTCATTCTCAGATACTCTGGACTGCACACATTGGACTTAATTGTGTCACTCATAACTTTTTCCAGGAGATTCCAATTTACTCTCCGTTTGAAAGATTAGAAAGGTTAATGAATCAGTTTTCAAATGAAACTGCTTGTGCGTGAATTAGAGTCCTCTGGAGAATGTTATCTGAAGAATACTAAGGGGTGGTCAGCATGAACTTTTATGCTTTCTACAATATTAAGTTAGTCAAATATGTCTTAGTATTTTGATATCATTTGTCTTCTAGAATTCTGAAGTTCTCATGCTTCAAGGGATGTTTCAAGCCTATATATATCCTAGTAGTCTAATGAAAATGGAAGAGTGTGCTGAGTTTGATTATAATTAAGCACTATGCTTTGTTTTTGCTCTACATTTTTTG
Organism: Asparagus racemosus; assembly: GCA_037177215.1. Classification (NCBI taxonomy): domain Eukaryota; kingdom Viridiplantae; phylum Streptophyta; class Magnoliopsida; order Asparagales; family Asparagaceae; genus Asparagus; species Asparagus racemosus. Next base: position 15,050,562 of record JBAKGM010000233.1, read on the forward strand.
GGTGGATTCCATTGAGTGTGAGTCTTTATCTATATCTCTAAGAAGGGATCCTTGAGTGGTGACGGTCATATTTCTTTAGAGTGGCGAATCTGTATCTCTAGAGCGATAGGTTTAACCTAATTACCGTCGTTTATTCTAAGGTGTTGTTTATGTATCCTAAGAGAGATCGACATCCGATCATTATTTCCCTATACTTCCCTTTTTTCCATCTCACTCATACCATCCCGTTTCAGCTAAAGTTGATAATGGGTGTGGCGGTGCCATGTCCTTTTAATGCCTAATTAATTGACTTCACTAATTACTAGTAATTGCTCTTATTCTCCACGTACCTCCTTTTTTTCTTATTATTTTTTTTTTCTTCTTTTAGCTTGTTTAAGATGGTTTTTCTTGATGGTTTTTCCTAGAGCCTTGTATCACCCTTCTTATTCCCTCTCCTTTTGTTCTTTTTGGATTATCTTGCTTCCCTCCAGAAAGGAAGTGGAACCTCCTATCTTGTTTGTACCGATTCTGGACCAGTAGATTTGCAAGGCTGCAGTAAAAGCTCCCACAGATAAGTAGTGTTCTCTACCATTTAACCAAAACTATTATTTGATTGCAAAGTTTAAAAAAAAAAATCGAACTATGATAATTTTTCTATGATATGTTGATTTCTTTTCCACCTATGGATAACTTAGACATGGATATTAGATAATATCATATTTCTGGTTTTAGAAGTCTGAACTTATTGGAAGACAAAGAAATCACAACATAGTGCTAATTTTCTTTTCCTGCATATATCTTTTTTGCAGTTTCCATTTAGTGAGGTGTAACAATACATTGATTCATGATATATCAATATATGGAGATTTTAACTCCCCCAACAATGATGGGATAGATATAGAAGACTCAAACAATACGGTCATCCGAAGATGCCATATTGACACTGGAGATGATGCTATCTGTCCTAAGTCCTCCACTGGGCCTGTGTATAACTTAACAGTTAGTGACTGCTGGATGCGAACTAAATCATGTGCAATCAAGCTTGGAAGTGCTAGCTTTTTTAATTTCAAGAGGCTATTGTTTGACAATATAACTATTGTAGATTCACACAGAGGGCTCGGAATGCAAATTCGAGATGGAGGTAGAAACCTTTCATTTGTGCTTCGTATATTAGAAAACTGGTCATATATAACCTGTTTTGATGATATCTATTTTCCAGTTGCCACATATGTATCTAATTTTCATGATAAATGTGTCTTTTTGATATCATGAGTTTGTTAACAAGTTAAAATAATGTTGTTACCTCCACTCAGACTTTAACATAATCATTCTAATAACTTCTCTTAAAGAAATATGTCATACATATATTAGAATCTGTCTTAATGTTACTTGGATGCAGTTATATAACACTCATATCACAGCTGACAAGTTCTCCGCTTCCAATGTAGCTTCATGATGATATGTGAAACTGATGTAGTATAAACACCCCATATCCATATTATATGTCCTTCCTTGGACAAAACATTCAATATATCTACATGCTTTTTGCGAGTAAAAAGCTTCTTTCTTATTCTATATATCTACATGCTTTTTGCGAGTAAAAAGCATTCAATATATCTACATTTTTTGCGGGTAAAAAACCTTCTTTCTTATTCCATATCATGCATTCTTCTCTTGCACTTTTTAACATTTTGCAACAGCTCTGTAGAACTAACACCTTAGTTTACTTGGCAGGAAATGTAAGTGGTGTTGTCTTCTCAAATATCAACATGAGCACAAGATATTATGACCCTCTGTGGTGGGGACGAGCAGAACCAATTTACATTACAACCTGCCCAAGGGATTCGAGCTCAAAGGCGGGGACAATATCTAATGTAATCTTTGTTAATATATCATCTGTTTCGGAGAATGGAGTCTTTTTATCAGGTTCCAAAGATGGATTCCTTCGAAACATAAAGTTCAAAAATGTGAATTTGACCTATGGAAGATGGACACAATATCCAGGTGGGCTGTATGATTACAGACCTGGGTGTCAGGGATTGGTTAACCACAGCTTAGGCGGGATCATGATGGAAAATGTTTGGGGTCTTGATGTAAACAATGTGAAAATGAGATGGTCAAAAAGCAGCTTAGGCTGGGATAATCCTTTGGAGTTCAGACCTTCAACGGTGAATAGGATTTCTTTCCACGAGTGGCAATCAGATGTCTACTAAAATTGTTCGGAAGTTTAGCTCTTGGGATGAGAGTCCAATTTCCTTCGTCTATAAATTCCACATTTCGTGTCAAAAGCGAAAAAAGTTTCTGATTCATCAATCATGGTAATAAAATTTCTTCTTGATTTAGCATTATAAAAATCATTCTTTTTCTTGCATGTATCGTATTATCAAGCTAGCTATTCATTGTGGGATATCCTTCTTTCTATTTATTTTTTTTCTCGTTTTTTTCTTTTCTGTGTCATAGTATATTATTGCAAATCAGAAAGTATAACGATATGAATAATGTACTCTAGAGAGTGATGTAACGTGTTGTAACTTTAAGACTGGAGAAGTACAGGGTTTGGAAATACGACTGCGATATCAACTTTTGCGTCTAAGACTGATGCTGGTGATGAATTTGACCTACGCAAAACTTGGTTTTGAGATGATAGAGCCTTTATATTTGGCACAGTCCGTGGCCTGGACTTAAGTATAGATACTTAGTGTGACCCAAACTCACCTCTGTTGTCATTGAGCTCACACCTGTTGGTGAAGGCACTTAATGTAACACCTAGTTAGAGGCCACGTACGTTTGCACGTGCTGCTCAGTCTAGTCACGTTAGAAAGTAGAAGAAATATATATGATAAAAAATATATATATACAAAGGATAATAGCTACATATGTAAAAGAAACTATATACTAAGTTTATAGTTTCTACAGAGGATGATAGCTACATATGTAGAAGAAAATATATACTGTGTTCAATGTAACTGCTGCCAGATACATGGAGCTGGAAAATAATGTTAAACCCATGGAAGTGCAAAAATACTATTAAACACTATATACACCAAAAAATATACATAAAGTGGAGAGTTTCGAGATGATTCAATCCTAGTATGCAGTGAGCATTTCACTACTTATGATGCAGCTGTATACCAAAACTGGTGAGTTTCAAAGTGATCATCATCTATTCGAAGGAACTAAGTTGCTTTGTTGTCTTGAGCTTTGTTCTCTTCAAGGTCTTATAGATGTTCCATCACCATATATTGACGAATGTTTTCATCTCGAGCTGAATGTAACAATTTCCTCATGTTACAAAAGTCACAAATAAAATATGAGTAAATATGAGTGTCCAAAACCAAATTAAGTCCGACATAAATTTACATATTCCACATTTTGGTTTTATGTAAGCGGGCAACAACAAACTATGGACCTGTAAGCTTAATGCATGGTAAAGCATTGACAAATAACGAGCAATCAAAATGCTGAGCAAAGTCTAGTACGACCACGTCAATTGCTGATATCTCCTCTCTTTTCTTAAGCTTACCTTCCACTACACCAGGTTGAGCATTACATTTTAAACCAGTGAGATTTGAACTTGGGTTGCTTTGACGCCATCTTAAAGTCCCTGCCACTACACCCTGCCACTACACCCAAACTCCGAAGTTGTGATGAAGGTTGAGGGTTAATATTTTTATACTCTTAACACTTTTCTATACTAATGACATTCCAGATAGGATTTCTGTCATGAGCAACTATTAACCTTAGGAATTCTCATTAGCCTTCTAATAGATAGAACTTACTGTTTAGTTATTCAATTGCTAATTAAGATCTTCAACAGCTAATTAAAACAATGGAAAGCATAAAACTGATATTTTAATCTGGCCCAGGTCAGTTTCTAATTAAATTTTAAGCAATCTAAGTGCTCCAGGTATTTTCATCTTAGAATGGGATGGAATCAACACATTGCATATGTATTTGTTTGGTTGGGATGGTGGGATGCGCGCAGAATTCGATCGGTCCATAATCATTGACAGGTATGAGCTTGTGAAAAAAATGGCAATAATATATCTATGAGAGGATGAGCATGTGATGCAAAGGGAGTAACAAAATGAGATTCATAACAAGTGGTGCTGTGCATGATTGCAAGGCAATGATTGAGATTGTAACGGATATGAAGCCAAGTGGCATCATGGAGCGAGTACACATGGTACTAGAACGAATCGTACCATTCTAATTAGGCAGGAGGAGCGGGTATTGCTGCGTGTAACGAAATGTGATGTTAACAAAAAGAATTAACAGAGCTTTGTTGTGACGGAAAGCGTCAGTTAGCAGTGTGTTATTAACCAACTAAATGCTAAAATATTTTTTTTAAAAAAAACTTTAAGGATCCCCGTTTGCCGACCGAGAATGACGAACAGAGTTTGATCAATTGTCTTCCACCACTAACTGTTGTTGCTTCCAATTCTTGCTTGGTAAGATTCTAGAGATCTTCTAATTTTTTCTTAATTATTTGTCACATTTTATTTTTTTCTATTCCACAACTTTAGTCAAAATATTGTATCTATTTTCTAATTTGTCTTGGATATTATTATAAAAATAATTAACCGCTTGGATATTATGTTAACTAAATTACTTTAATAAAAAAATTGTATGTAGCTTGATAGTTGTATTTTCAGGAATGTATCCGTTATTTGAATTTGAAAATCTGGGTTCAAGCAGTAGCCATGATAAGTTTGAAGTTTACGATCAACATAATATACCTTGTGATCTTAATTTTTTGAAGGAAAATGATAGCTTTAAATTGAATGAAAATATATCATCTGATACTGTGAATGAATCAATGGCATAGTTTTTGATGAAAAGTGACATTTCAAAGGCACAACCAAAAGTTGGTATGAAATTCCACTTAGAAAATGAAGCTTATGAATTTTATAATTCATATGCAAAGAGAAAGGGTATTAGTGTTCGAAAGGGAAGCTTACCTAAAAGAAGTGACGGAACAGTTCGTAATCGTCTTTTAGCTTGCAGTAAAGAAGGCCTACATAAAGACCATCCCACTTATGTAACAAAGCAACCACATACAATTGAAAGAACAAATTGTTTGGCACGAATTGCATTTAGAATCAACCATGATGGGACATGGTTAGTAAGGTTGTTCTTGATCATAATCACCCTCTAACAAGTCCGGGTAAGGCTCACATGTTTAGATCATAAAGAAAAATATTCGTGCACAACGTGAATTAATAGAGAGCATGAATAATGTGGGTCTATGAGAAAGTATTAGAGAGAGAGAGACGGTTGAATATGATCAGCTTGCCTAACCCTAGCATGAGCCGATGATTGTATATATATGAAGGATATTATAGATTTACATAAAGACCCTCTATACAATGATATCATACAGGTTTAGTACAATTGCACTATTAGTCTAAGACCTACACAAGTGTATGACTATTTTATAGAAGAATCTCAAGGCATCGAAAATGTTGGATTTCTTCCAATGGATCAACATAATCACTTGCCAACTCTACGAATGAGAGATTTTGGAAAGGGAGATGCACAAGTTCTTTTAAACTTTCTTAGTGCTAAACAATGAGAAGATCCTTCGTTCTTTTATGTTGTACAAGTGGATGATAAGGAGCAACTCACAAATATATTTGAGCTGATACACGTTCAATCATTAACTGTACATACTTTGGTGATGTTGTTTCTTTTGACCCTATTTTCAATACAAACAAGTATGGTATGCCTTTTGCTCCATTTATTAGCATAAATCATCACAAACAAACTATTGTGTTTGGTGCTGCTCTCCTCTTTGATGAAACATCCCTTCATTTGTCTGGCTATTTAATACATTCAAGATTGCCATGTCCAGTCGACAACCAAAAACCATATTTACATATCAATCTTCTACAATGAAAGCGGCAATTGAGATAGCATTACCAAATACTTGTTATCGTCTTTGTTTATGGCATATTTTTATAAATATTGTAAAGAATCTTTCTCATGTGTATAACTCTAGGTCGAGATTCAAGCAAGAATTTAAGGGATGCATGTACAAGGCAAATGCGAACAAAAATTCTTTTTTTGATGGAAAAATATGATTGAAAAATATGGTCTTACATAAAATAAATGGTTAGAAAATTTATTTGAGCTTCGAGAAAAGTGGGCTTTGGTGTATCGTCGGAGCTCATTTTGTGCTACAATCACAACAACATAAGGGAGCGAGATTATGACCAAGCACTTCAAGATGTTTTTTAAAAGAAGTTTGACACTTGCTAAATTTATCAAGCAATATGAAAGGGAATTGTATCAATTTCAGGAGAAGGAACTATATGAAGATTTTAAGTCAAAACAGTCTAATCCGGTTTTATTCGCTAATTTGCCTATGTTGCAACAAGTAGCAAAGTCATATACAAGGAACATGTATAAGGACTTTGAAGAAGAATTCAATGGTCATCTTACTTGCAAATGTGAAGCTATTACTTCCAATGGAGCGATTATCACTTATAGAGTTTCAGGCCTAAATTAATCTTTTTATAGATTGGTTGAATTTAATCAATTGGATATGATAATAAAATGTAGTTGTAAAAAATTTGAAGCCATGGGGTATCTATGTTTGCATGCTTTGAAGGTTCTTAACCTTAACTATATATTTCATATCCCACATCAGTATATGTTAAAGCAATGGACTAAATTTGCTAAGGATGGAGTGATGGAAGATAAGTATAGAAAAGTTATTATTTCTGATGGTGAAAAACATTTGTTATTAAGATATAGTAGCTTGTGTCATAAGGCAATCAAAGTTGTCATGAAAAGTGCTTCTTCCACAAATGCAATGCAGTTTATTGATAGTGTGCTTGATAAATCAATTCCCGTGGTGGATAAAATGATTCATGATACAACACTATATGAAGATGTCAACATTTGTCCATTTATGCAAGCAGACATTACATCATCTAAATGCAGGGACAAAGGATCTAAACGGCAAATTATTGTAACATGCATTGCATTAAAGCCCCAAAGACTTATAGCAAATCGTAGGCTAAAATATGCACTTGAGAGGAGAAGAAAAAGAAGATTTCAGAGGAGCATTACCTCAATAAATGCAACTATTTGATCACATTGTTGAATAGAAAATGTGATAGAGGTATTTAATGCATTATTTATTGTAGAAGTGTATATGCAAGTTTTGTATTTTACTTTATTAATACACAGGAGGACAGATTGTAAATACATACAAGGACAGAATTGTAATTTTATATATGATTTATGTATATATATTTGAGAGCTGCCAATCTAGGGTTGCAGCCTCCTTATTCAAACAACGTGAGTTATCATGGTATAAGAGCAAACACTGATCTTAGTTATGTTCTCCTTTCAACCAATAATCAAATTTGTTTTTTTTCTTTTCTTTTATTTGGCTTTGTGAAAAACATGATTAGAGTCTTGATCTCAATCGTGATGGCATCTGAGAAGGGTGAATGCTTGTCCGTGAAGTTTGACGAGGAAAACTATTCAAACTGGAGCTTTCACTTTTAGTTTTTTGTAGAAGGCAAAGGCTTATGGGTGGTTCTTGATGGGACTGAGAAACAACCTGATGTTTCCTCAGTTAAAGAAATGTAACAAATGGAGGACAAACAATGCAAAGATTGTGTCTTGGATCTTGAGTTCTGTGGATGCGAATATTGTGAGACTGACGTGTGGCTTCCATAATGCAAAGGAGATGTGGGAATATCTTGAAAAGGTATACCAAAAATCAAATCTCGCAAGAAAGTTTCAGATTGAACAAGATATTTTCAAGTATAGCCAAGGTGAGCAAAATGTCAAAGAGTACTATCCTGGTTTCATGGATCTCTAGACTGATTATGAACAAATTAGTATGGAGGGTATGACTAGTTCTTGTTGTCTTCAGACATTGAATTCTATATTCGATGAGAGGAAAGTGATGCAATTTTTGATGAAGTTGTCTCCAGATTATGAGGTTATCTGGGCAAACATATTAAGTCAGAGCACACTTTCCTCCATGGACAGTGTCTTGGGTAAACTTTTACGTGAAGAAGCTAGGATCACAACACGAGAAAGTATTGAAAAACAAGATGTTGAGCTAGTTTGTTGCCAAAAGAACTGGAACGAGGACATCACAACGTGATTTGTCAAAGGTGCAATGCGTTGAATGCAAAGAGTTTGCCCATGTTATTTCTCATTGCGAGAAAAAGAATTTGTGTGTCTACTGCAAGCAATTGGGACATATTGTTTCTGAGTGTCCAGAACTTCGTCAAAAGGGAGGTACTCAAAAGAAGTACAATCACAAGGCTTATCAAACTGCTATTGTGTCCTCAAGTGGGAATGTTGATGAAGTAAAGTCACCACCAACTACTTTAAGAAGTCAAGGAGCATCGATTTATTATCTTGTTAGTAGTTATTCAAGTATAGGATGGATTTTATTAAGGTTGACAAGAGAAATTTTTTTATTTTTGTAGATCCTAATTGTCTCTAATTATAAGAAACTAAACTTGAGGGTGGAATTGAAAATATTAGAAAAAGGACTTACCTTTTCAAGAAAATCTTCAATCTTCAATTCTCAATCTTCAAGCCTCAAATTTGTTCCTTCACAAGAATACACATAAATCAAAGAGCCAAAATAAAAAAATCTTAATTACAAGCATCTTCCCTAGCAACGGTGCCAAGAACTTGATGTGTTGTAAAACTAGTGTCGAGATTGTAATGGCATAATCAAGTTAGAGTATAGATACAATGTTGATCGCACGAGGAATGTGTAGGAAATATTCTAAGTTGAATCCTAGAGTTGTGTGTAGACAAAGAGTAGTGAAAGTGAAAAGATATAAAGAGAGTGTAATTATTTACTCATAAAAGAAACCTAGAACAAGAGGGGAGAAAGAGAGTGCATAACTAAAAGAAAATAAAGAATAACAAGGAGGAGAAATAAAGAAAATAGTAAAATAATAAAATCAAGACTAAAAAAATTAACCAAAAAGAGGAAAAAATCAAAACAAGTAAAATATAGAGCAAATCAAGAGAGAAGATAAGAATCTAGAATTGAATCTAATAGTTAATTTCATTTAGGATTTATGAACTACTCTTTCTTTTATCTCATTTACTTTGGATTTATTAAGCATAGACTATCAAACCACTTAAGGGAAGCATAGCCTATCAAATTATTATCCAAACAAAATTATCATTCATGGAAAGAATAACAATTTGATAGTAATTCTAGAATTCATACGCATAACATATTAAACCACTTAAGATAAGCGTAAATTATCAAATTCTTTTTCTATCAATTAGTTCTTTAGTTGATTATTCTAAACATGATCATTTTGTGCGCAAGAGAGTAATTCACAAATCATAAAAGAAATCAAACTAGTTTCATACAATTCTAGAATTTCTATAAAATTTAGTTGTACATTTTGAAAAATAAAATTAAAGAAATAAAATCTAGACTAGAGCATAAAAGAAAGAGAATAAAAATGAAAACTAACTATAAAGAGAAAAACCAGAACAAAGAAATAAAGATGTAAACTATGAGCATATAGGAAATCTAATTAACAAAAATAAAAGAGCATACAACTAAATCTATACTACAAAAATAAAATACAAGAAAATAAATTCTATAAAGCATAAACTAAATAATAAAAATAAAAAAAACATGAAAGTAAATCTAAAATACATGACATGAAAAAATAAAAAAACATGAAAGTAAATCTAAAATACATGACATGAAATAAATCCAATCTACCAACATAAAAATAAAATCCTAAAATATGAATTTCTAAAATAAGAAAATAAAAGAGAAAAATGAAACTTGTATTGCAAGGGGGTTACCCCTTGAAAGCAAATTTTCATTTTCATCTCCATCAATAAAGAAGAAGAAAAGAAAATTTAAAAGGTGGATAAATTTTTTATTAATTGTAAATAAATCTTATAATTTTAGAAAGTTTTCTCAATTAAGATTAACCCTCCCCTCCAAATGGAGTTTTTATAAAATTTTTCACATTCAAACCTCTCACCTCTACCCCAATATATCATACTAATCAACAAGAGCCCTTGGATTAGCTTTAGTCTCCAAAGAATTAATCTCAGCCGTTCACTATTTAGTTACGAACCAATTGGTTAGCCAATCTGTTGGCGAATCAGTTGGCCAACCGATTGGCAAATCAATTGATCAACTGATTGGTATCTCTAAAATCTGTCACTCTAGATAGCTCCGTCTCGTCGAGATAGGCGATTTTTATATATCATATGTTGTTAGATTTTGCCTTTCGAATTGGGAGATGAAGCTGTTTCTTTACGGCTGATTATCCTGAATATAAATTTGACTTGATTTTTTCATATTGGATCTTGTTTCTTGGGCTTCTATAGGCTATTTGACTTGATCCTGGACTTCAATAAAATGTTGAAAATGAGAAAATTTGAGTTTTTTTAGCTCTTATTCATTAATTGTTCATGTCCTGCAAATTAAGCGAAAACACATTATTAGTGATATATTTGTTTAAATAAAATAGATAATGAGGATATAAAAGTATAATAAAATATGATGATTACACATCCAATTTGCCAAAGGAGATTTTAGAGATGCATTTGTCCTTGCTTCCTCTTAAAGTTATCCCCAATATGTCTTAAGTAATATCGATGGTGATGCAGTGATTGAAATCTACTTTCTGATGCACAAGTTCCTTTCATCCTATCTGATATGAATGTAATCATCCTCACTCGCACACTAGGAATATGCAAACTAGTACATGCAGAAAGCCATGACCAACTTTTTTGTGTTTTCAACTTCAATAACTGCAAAAGTCAAAGGAAATAAACTGCCATCTACATCTATTCCAGTTACGAGTAATACGCCTTTATATTTACCATTCAAATGTGTATCGTCAATGCTAAGAATAGGACGATAATGATTAAATCCCTTGATGGAAGGATCAAATGCCCAAAATGCCCCTGTGAATCGTCTATCTCCACCATCAACGAGTTTTGATAAAACTTCATACATTGATCTAGTATTTTCTTTTTTGAGTGTTGCAATGTAATGTGGTAATATCTCATAAGATGTCTCAATCTCTGAATATTTTTGTCATTGCCTCTCGTCAAGCATTCCAACACTTGATGTATGATACGTTCAAGTTGGTGATATCACGCACTAAAGCGCGAATATCCTTTGGGTTTAGATTGAGATCCTCCCTTAGTTTAGGCATAATCAATCAATATATGAAAGAGGTGGATGCATGTTTATAATTTATCTCTAATCGATAATTGCTACATGTGTAAACTCCGTTGTAGTGTGTTATTTTAAATTGCTTACCTACTCTTATCCCCAAGTGTGAATTAAGCTTTCAAGGACACTTTGCATTTCCATCATGACGAGCATCAACATCTTCTTGATCACCCTCTTTGTCATAGAAACAAACTACATTATAGCTTGTTCTATTGCTTTTCGTCCTCTTGAACTTGACATTTTTTATGGATCATAAACAAATGGTATGAACTAATTTCTCATTGCTTTTAAATAGATCATATTTTTTGAATGTGAAATCATCGCGTTGTGTATCATCATTTAAACTTGTACCAATAGGAATATTTTTTATTGTCGAATCATCAATCCATCCTTCCCCATGAAATTCATTGGGTGGGGGATCCTCTAACATGACATACTCATTGTTAGAATAGCTTCGGTGAATCAATGGTGGTCCCTTTCATTCCAATCGGTCAAACATGTTATGCTATTAATTTATAAGCCATCTTCTTCATCATCATTCTTGGAGTTGACACTTGCATCCTCCTCTTCTATCATCACTCCGATGGAAGACCTTCTATCTTGATAGAAAGCATCATCATCGAAGGCACTTGAAGTCCCTACAAGCGAAGACCCACTCAAGTGTTGTGACTATGTCCAATCCATATACCATTGCAAAGATAAAAAGCTAGTCAAGACAAGGTCCTTCAACATGTGAGAGTACACTCCACCATGATTCATCGATTTGCCCAAATTCCTCTGAATCTTTTCAATAAACACTTTAATCGAATGCTTCTCATCATTCAATATGAAGATAAGACTCATGTCATAGTCATTTGAGATTTGAACGGCACTTGTTCTGTTCACCATTATGGGGTAATTGTAAATCACGTTGTTGTGATACTCACATGGATTGATCAATATAAGTTCGTGTAAGTCATTAATTAATCCATCGAAAATAGATGATTTGGATATAAGCGGTTTCGTCACCCTTCCTTTATATAGGGGTATGTTATTTTCGAGATAGTTAATTTTCCCATCATATGAACAAAAGATTAAGAATCGATCATTTGTCGTTACATCTGAGGAGTAACAAATTCGACATCAACTAATATTACACAAAGAACACTAAAAATAATATATAAAACTTTGACCAATTCAATTCCCTAAATTTTACAACTTCCCCATAATGTTTCCTTCCAATTTCATATAATTTTATAAAAAAATTCACAACATTATTCCAAAATATAAACTAAAACAAGCTCTTGGGATAAACATTAATCCAAATTCACGACATCAATTCAATTAACTAATTTTTACATCATTTTCTATAATTTTCCTTCAAATTGCATTCAAATTTCCCTAATTTTCCTTCAAATTACATACAAATTTCCAAAAGAAACCAAACATTAATCCAAAATCAGAACCAAAACAAGCTATTGGATGAAATAGAGAACATGTAAAAAATTAGAAAAAAAAACCCAAGAATTTACCACAAAATAGATTAAACACTAAAATTGAAATCCGGCAAATTTCTCCCTAAGAGAGGTCGACAGCAGTAGGGGGCAATGATTGATGATGGTTGGAGTGTAGCAAGGGGGTCAGAGGAGCTCAAGAGCACAAGTCCTAGGAGGGAGGCAGGGAGGGAGGGAGAAGTGAGAGCCGGGAAGAGAGGCAATAGGACTATGTAGAGAGCACGTGCTCTCTGTGGGTTGCACGAAGTTAGTCTCAACTCCACGGGATTGTGAATCATGCGGAGTTGCAGATAGGAACTCGCAGAGAGCGCGTGCTCTCAATTGTTTTCTCTACAATTCGACAGGGTTCAAAATCCCGTGGAGTTTGTGTTTTGAAATAAATTCCACAGGATTGGGGATCCCATGGAGATTGTATGCTATAAACTCCACAAGATTCTCACTCCCGTGGAGTTTAGTAGAGTTCTAAACTCTAGGGGATTGAGAATTCCGTAGAATTTAATTCTCTACTAAGCTCTACGGGTTTCTCAATCCCATAGAGTTCGTAGAACATATTTCGCAAATTCGACCCAGTTTCAATCCATATTGTTGACATGGCCGAGACTAGGTCGAATTTGTTAAATAAGTTGCAACTTGGTCGAAAATGGTGATTATTTTTCAAAAAGTGTCTATTTTGAAAATTGTCGTTCACAAAAAATTTAGGGTTTTTCTTGTTGGAAGTAAGTTTGTTCTTCTAATTAAATCAAGTATTTTATTTTATAATTAGGTATGGGTATTCATTGTTCTTATTATGTTTGTCAGTTATGCTCACGTTCTTTCAATTATTTAATGGAGCCTAAAATTATCTTCAAGCTTAGATATTGAATGAGTTTAATACAAAGCTAATCAGGAGCTAATTCCAGCTATTGATACATTAACCTTTATTATTTTTGAGTGCAGTGGTGTACAGGTTAAAGATCTCGCATTAGTTTATGCTTTAGGCTTTTAGCTACTGCTGTTTTGTCTAAATATTCACGGGTGACGTTTGAACTCCAATGGTAAGACTCTTTAGTTAAAAGAGATGTCGCGTTCTTGAATGTTTGATAATTATGGATTCCATTTAAACAATAGCTTATTAGTTTTAACTTGTAACCGTCAAATATTATGTTCATGTGTTCCTCTGCTTGTTTTGTGTATAATGCTTAGTGTTTCAGCAATCAGAAGGGTCTCAAGTGATTGATGTATATAATTCTGTGAATGTGATTTGATCTGTCACAGCTCAATAATATATGGAGCATACCAGAAACTTGAAGCATACTTTCTTGTCGGAAAAATTAGTACTCATATTTGCTGCTGGCGAATCAAACATTTCTAGCTTTTATATCCAGCATTGGAAACTCTGGAAGTAATACAAAAAGAAGGTATTCCGTTGCGTTGTAATTGTGAAAGAGCCTATTTTCTGTTCGAGGCACATTTATGCAGAAATGGTTGTCTTGTTCAAAAGAATCGATGATTCACTTGTTTGGTAGTTTAATTATGGTATATTTGTATGAAAGACTGGGATATTTTGTTACAAAAGTATTTCGGAGAACATGTATTGGCACAGTGTACAGTACTTTGAATGAACATTCATGAAGCTTAGATTGAAATTGAGAAGATCTTACTGTTATGGTGCTGTCTTGAGCATGTTACTGGTTACTGGAGGTAACCACTTTTTTTTTTCCCACCTAGTATCAGAAATGCTGATACTTTTGTTTGCCTGTTGTGCTTCAAGCTATAGGAAAATTTGTGTTAGTTTGCAAGCAGTAGAAGAATTTGAACATATTAGATACTCTACCATATTGGACTCCATTTATTTTGAAAAGTCTCTTGCAAATCATGAACATCGAATTAGACTGACTACACCAAGACTTGTAAATGCTAACCTCATGTCACTCAGGAGTTTCCTAGTTTCTGCATTTGGCAAGGATAATAGCATCCAGCTTGGAGTCACAGAATTTAAGAACGGAGGTAGACCTCGAGCCTTAATTAGCACTTCATTAAGAACTTCTCAAGTTTGAGGTAAATCCGTAGGATCAATATGATAAATAAGAGCAGTAGCGATGCCACACAATGACTAAATTTACATTACAGCACTAGTCTACTGTTAGCTAGCTTATTATAAATACATGATAGTTCATATGTTTTAGAGCAATTCTTGGCGGTTGGCAGACGCTTCATAAAAAAGTCATCTTCTCCAATTATCTTCTCAATGTTGTATCAGAAAGATGCTTCAGTACGAGCTTTATGATTCAAAATTGGCAGAAATGTTAAATTCCTGCATTATAAAAGAGACTTGGAGCAAGAAGAAATGGTAAAATCTGGAAGTCTGCAAATGTATGTAGAAATCGGGGTGCAAATCTGGGTTTTAGAGCCTCGCGGGGATGACCCAATCTCAGTTTTGCACCTCCTTTTTTCTAAGGAAAAAGATGGGATCTTAACAAAGAACCGCAGGCATAAAAGAAAGATGGTTGTACATATTACAGCCTACGCTCCCAACTCCAAAAGCGTGGTCAAATGTATCCAGTTATTACATACTAAAATTGTATCTCACCCTCCACAAGTCTGGCAAAAATTTTACAAAACAAAATCCCCATATAGTAGCAACTAGCAACTAACAAAACAAAATAAAAAGCTTGAAACATCAGCAATTTGCCAACTTTACTCCAGTCCAGAATAACTGACCCTATGCGCATATCCATCAGCTGGGCCTTCAAACATCACCAAACTCCTCTCAGAATGCACTCTAGCTCCAGCAGCAGCAGCACTTTGTCTACGAGCTCTTCGAAAGTAAAGCCTCAATGTGCGAGCGCTGAAATCGACATTGCCTAACCAAAAAGTAGCGAGTTGATTCACCTGAAACAACAAGTCCAGAGCATATCTGGAATTATTATTGAAGATCTGATTATAGGCTCTGTCCATATACTCCTCAGAATAGCACTACACACAGTATCCCATTGTTCATTGAAGTCTCTGAGTAGCTGGAACAACACTCGATCTCCATGTGGAATATGAACGTTCAATGTTCTTCATCTCTTCAGATACGGAAAATTTATAAAGATAGGATAGGCCTCGACATAGTAGACACAAAAGAGCATTGTAGAGACAAATGTTCAAATACTTTCAGGAAAAAGACCACGTAGAGGGCATAAAGGATCAACATAAAGGCCTTTACCAAAGGTCTATCCTTAGGATTAAGTCTACCACACAGTTAAAACGAAATCCCCCGTCATATTAAAAACTGATAATATGGCCTCACTAAAAAAAATTATGTGAACTTTCCCAATATTCCATAGCTTAACATCTTCATTGCCTTTATGCTAAAAACAGCAATCAAGCTTCCCAGAAAAACTATCTCCAAAGAAGCCTTTACGTAGGAAATCCCGCGGAAAAAAAAAAAAAAAAAAACTCTGAAACTAGTCAGAGCAGTAGTATCACAGTGTCTCTCACTTAAAATCCTCAAATATCGAAATTGTTACTAAACTAGGGTTATCATTGAATGAAGAAGTACGAGTTAGATATAAATTAATGGCTCCTTCTGAATTGTTATAGGAGCTTCATGCAATAGGTTGGCAAAGTTGGCAGTGTCAGCAAGAATATCTGAGTTGTCATAAGGTAATATAGACTTCAAGTTGAAAAGTAACGAATAATAAACTAGAACTTTACGTAAAATTGAGCAAACCAAGGTTGTGTTGAGCTTCAATTTCAAACTTAAAAGTGTTCTTGGGACATCCAAGATTCAGACATTTCCACAGACAGCATTATGGCCCGTGCCACATGCTGTAAGTATATTTCAGCTAACAAAATTGTCAAACAAAAGAATATAATTTAAGTGAGTGAGGTATTGAGGATTTTAAGTAGAAGTAAGAATATTTATAAATAAGTACCGCCAAAGTTCGGTGGCAGTTATCTGAAAATTTTAAAATCTTCAGGGTATATAAGTGCTGCCAAGTACAAGTGAGGATATATAAGTGCAAAGTAGGGGAAACTATAGGATATTTAAGTGCAACTAAACCAAAAAAAAAAAAAAGGAGAACTCTTTTCCCGTTAAAAACTTTTCAAATCGGGTTAATGGATTCCCTTACCTTCCCTTCTCTCTATTTCCCTCTATTGAGATAGGGTGTTAGGGTTTTCCTAGTCAAGATTAAGGGTAAATTTCATAAGGAAAAAAACCCTTGAACTTTGGGGGGTGTTCAACTTAATCCTTCTAAACTTTTTTATTTAACAAAAACTCTCATCTTGTAGTGTCCCGAAAACCCTGAACTTCAAATTTTATCATCAGACCACCTTCATATAATTGATAAATAACTAAGATGTTACGGAGTAAAAAAAAGTTCTCATTCCCATTTACCAAGTTATGTACCCAGCTTTTTTTTTTCTCTCAAGTACATTTCATTATTTAGGGTTAATTTACAAAACCCTCCTGAACTTTTGGTGTTTTCTCACAAAAACCTAACCTCCTGAACTTTTGTTGTTTTCTCATATAGACCTCTTGAACTTTATTTATCTCATATTACTCCCACCGAACTTTGGCGTATCTCATTAGACCCCCATATACATGATTTGCAAATAACTATAATTTCATTGAGAGAAAATAAAACCAAAAAAGGTAGGGAATGGAATATATTGCCTATAAATAACAAATGACAAAATTTGAGTTTTTCTTTTCTTAAATTTTTTTAAAAGTATTTGTAATTTATATATAGGCAGTCTAGTGAGAAAATGTTAAAGTTCAAGCGGGTTTTGTGAGACACCCCGAAGTTTGGGGTGGTTATTAGAGATAAACAAAGCTTAGAAGGTTATGTGAAAAAAATTCCCTCAAAATTATTATGTGAAATTAACCTTTTAGTTATTTACCATAATAGGTAGAGGGTGCCTAATGAGAACGATTTAAAGTTAGCGGAGCTTTGTGAGACATCCCAAAGTTTCTAGGATTTTGTTGATAACTGTTTGGTTGGTCAATTTTATAGATTAGGATTAGGATTTGGCTTTGACAGGGGTAGAATCGTAAATAATGAAATCTAACTAAATCCTAATACAGTGTTTGGATTACCAAAATTTATAGATTTGGTTATCTATAAAAGTGCTTTTGGAGGTGTATTTTCTGGATTTTAAAATCGGAGATATTAACTAGGATTTGGGTCTCAACTTTATAGATTTAGAATCCATAAAATAAATTCCTAATCCTAATCATAATTTTTTTTTTTTTTTTTTTTTGAACCAAACAGCCCCTAAATTAATCTACCAGGTTCATGTTACTTACCGAAAATTTATCAGACTGTTGAACGTAAAAATTGATTCCCTGTCATGTGGTGCTTGGAGGCATTCAGGTGAGAAAAATAAACCATCATTCAAACAAGTAAGCTTTTTTGAAAAATAATGTCTGGATCTCTTTGCAGAGACAACAAATGATTCTGAGTTCGTACTACAAGCAGAATATTTGAATGTGAAAGTGGATTTTAGCGGAATGCTGCGGCATGTTGGCATTCAGGTAAGGGGGAAAAAAGCAGTATCACAACTTCAATGAATAAACTCATGGAATGATTGGAGCTCTTCACATATAAAACAAAATGATTCTGAAGGGCTGATGGTCAGTGCTTTGATTGCATAAAGCCAAGGAGTCTGATCAGTACTTAATTAATAGAGAATCAGTTTTGCCCGGCCCAGCCTTGACGAGATTCTTTGGTTCTCTGCATTTTGTTTGACTCAAAAACTTTCCCGGGTCGGTTTCAATTACTTGTTTCACTGCAATTAATAACTGCAGTTGCAAAAAGATTTTCAGTTGCAGTTAGGGGTGGAAATGAACCAAATAATTAACAAATAGTTCGATAATTGTTCGAGTAACTATTCGGTCATATTCGATTCG